>OZ017739.1:342785100-343140100 GCA_963969285.1 Odontomyia ornata | reverse complement strand
ATTTTATCGCCCACGCATTCCGTTGAAAGCCAATTTAGGACGTATTCATACGAAACACAGTCATTTGTATCGAATACAGTTGACAGGTATTTCATTCAAGGTAAACGGGATATAGGCCAAAATAAATTCATACTTATCTAATATCCTTGATCCAATTGTCATTTTTCATTTCTTGCTATGATAAGATAAAAATAATTTATTAAGATGGAATACCTTTCAAATGATTCTCCTCAAAATTCATTTTATCGACTGTCATCATCTAAACTACGGTCAAGGTGTTTCTTCTTGAATTGAATTTACGTTCCAATGCTAGAACGATAGAATTAAATTTGATTTCTGAGGTTCCTTTACAGTCACTCTTAACATTCAAAACGCATGCCTTGTATAATTAACTTATCTCAAATGTCATCACATCCGACGTGTCCCCATTATCCGACGTTGATTTAAAAGGTATTCAAAGGATCTGAACCAATTCACGACTTAAATTTTTACGACTAACTACCACTTTGGTTTCTAGGATTTATATTATTTTTCCTTTGAGGCTCGTTACTTAAATGAACAATATTCTTGAGCTACAAGTAAAAGCCATCAGCATGCAGTCAGTAATACCACCAGCGTAGCTTGACTCAGATGGAAGCCACCATTCCATGAAAATTGAAAGAAAACGTTAAATTAATTTGAAAAATTCCTTTTCCCAGTATTCGCGTATATTTAGAACAGAAGCTCCCCCAAATGACAACGCCATAGAATTTATTTACGACACGCTACGCCTCCAACTGAAATAAATCTTTAAAGTACTTCGCAGGATCTTTAAATAATTTATGCAAATAACGTCGGTGCTATCTTTTTTCAATTTTTTGCTTCGAAATTAACTGGGACACCCGCCGAGACACCGCAAGCTTGCAAGATTCGAATAAAATTGCGGTATATTTTATAACTCATGCGTTCAATGTCTTCATTGAGTCTTAAAAGTTTGTCCCGCCCAACGGTCAACGGCTATTGATTGTTTTTGAATTGTTGTATTAAATTTCAATCACAGAATTCGTGGAATATTGACTCATAAGAATTCATTTAATATACACTTTACGACTTTATTATTAGACGCGCCTGAAGGAGCGCCAATGGCGCGTGGACATTTCAATTTTTTGCCAATATTGAATTAATTCTTGCGGCACCAATTAATTTGATTCCTAGGTGGTTGT
This sequence comes from Odontomyia ornata, assembly GCA_963969285.1. Taxonomy (NCBI): domain Eukaryota; kingdom Metazoa; phylum Arthropoda; class Insecta; order Diptera; family Stratiomyidae; genus Odontomyia; species Odontomyia ornata. The sequence continues at coordinate 343,138,898 of OZ017739.1, read as the reverse complement.
ATAGATTGAACTCTGATACGTGTGGGAAACCACCTGAGGATGATCGTAAACTGGTTTCTAAAATTTGATAAGCTAGATGGCTGTATAAATGTTGCAAAATACTTCGAGAAGCTTTGTAAGCAGTATTGGGCAAAATTTATTCAAATCACGAATAACAAATAAATAAATAAATAATTTCTTTTATTCAAAGGAAAATTATTCGAATGACGAATAAATTATTTTATTCGTTAGCCGGTTAATGAATAAAAATAAAACAAGGAACAATGGCATTCAAATCAAACATTTATTTGCTTTCAATTATCATGTATTTAAAGTTATGATTATTTCTTAATATTCGTTTTCATCACTACTCTTTCTTCAAACATGTTGTCAGACAATCTGCTTGACTTTGCAAGGTTTATCATAATGGCGTAAGAAAAAATGCGTTCTACTGATGCAGAAGAAGGCAATGGTGTATTGTATTTTTGAAATATAGTTTTTTTTCAGCATAGCGATCTAAAACATTGAAAGTACGATCTTTTTCAGCAAGATATTGAGATACTATTGCATTAGCCCTGGTTTTCAATGATTGCTTTTGTATGTCAGTTTCGCTTCCTGAGTCTGATTCAAAAAATGAGTTTTCTGAATCAGCAGCAAATCTATTTTCAGAATTTTGTTCATATGGTGTAATGCAACTAAACAATTTGTTCTTGAATCTCGGGTAGGACAACGTTGCAATTATAGCATGTTGACCTTTAGGTGTAAACAGTTTAAAAAACTCGTCGACCTTCTTTCAACGCTTTGCCTGTATGCTACTGCTAAATCATGGCAGTGCGTTAATGGAATGTTCTCTAATTTTTGCAGTTTCTTGCGTAAAGCCATTAAACATGGAATGAGAAGTCCATAATACATTATTGTTTCTCCTTGCAGTATATCTAAAGCATAGTATACTCAAATAGTAAACACACTCCATCAACCCTCCGGAAAAATCAAGCCATAAATCTTCGGTAGCAGGTAGATGGTAAACGCTGATGCGAGGAATGGCGCGAATATAAACATATGCTTCGATGAGAGATTTCAGGGCTACCAGAGCTAAAAAATCAATAACGTTGCAGAAAAACAAATTCGTTCCATGCAATCTTTTAGTTTTTTATTAGGATCTGGCAGCACTCCTATGTTCTGAAATGCGCAAAAGAACACGTGCGTCGGAAATTTTATCTGCGTTTTGCTTTGTTTCTTGAGCGCGCCAAAATTGGATCAGCTGTAATGCCCTGGATCAGCTGTAATGCCCCTGGGAAAATTCAAAAAGTGTGCAACACAGGGTAAATGAAAGGTGTGGCTACTATTTGAGTATACTATGATCTAAAGTCTCGGCAATAGGACATGAATATGTGATAAATTCGTTTATATATTCATATTCACGGTCACTGATATAATTTCTGAGGCATAAAGCTCTATGCAGTTGAATGTTCTTGTCTTTGATGGAGTAAATTTGCTTCATAGCGTCATATAAGCTATTCCATCTTGTAACGCCAGGTTTGCTAAGTGTATCTCCTAAAACACCTTGAATGATTTCTGCTGACTTGGGACGTTCAGCAGCATTCCACAATATGTTACATTTTTCAATAACATTATAATGCATTTCAGATAATGATGTATTATTATCTACTTTAAGTATTCGATTAGCATCTGTAGTAGCAGACAAATTCAGAGTATGAGCAGTGCATTTGAAATGACACGCTAATTGAAAATCACGTGGATCAATAATTTCTCGTAAATCATCTTCTTCATCATCCAAATCATCTTCTTCATCATCCAAATCATCTTCTTCTAAATCAATCGAATCTGAGTTTAAAATTGATACACCAAATTCTTTGAATACTTTGATGAAGTTGGAACCATTATCAGTAACAGTTGTGACTATCTTCGTGGAATTCAGATTAAATTCAGTGTAAATTTCGTCAAGTATCATGGAAATTTGTTCATAATTATGAATTCCAGGAAACCTCCTGCAAGCTAGTGTTTTGCATTGTCGGCTGAGATCCGTATCTATCCAATGAGCAGTTACTCCAAGAAAACTTCGTTTACGACTCGACCATATATCAACAAAAGTGCATATATATTGTGTAGCTTCTAACGTCGATTTGATCGCGGACATTTGCAGCGCATGTTCAGCATCAATTCTTCTGCTTGATGTTCTTTGGCTGATGACATTTATTCCGTGGTTTTTTAATAGTACCAAATCATGTTCAAAGTTTGTTTGGGAAACTGTGTTTGACTTTGAAGTTAAAAAATTTTCGCTTCGAGTGTCGGCACTATGACTTGTTTCATCTTCTTGGCATACTCGTGATATCCAGCAACGGCTTCATCCCCATGTTTTCTTTTTAAATGGCTCAAAAAGTTTGACGACAAGTTTGGACAACCTTTAACTTTTACAACTTTAGGTTCACACTTCACACAGGTTATCAGAATGCTTTTTCCATTCGAAGATGAAGAGTCATACTTAAAAAACTTGCCATCCAACAAAGTTAATTTCGTTTTTACATTTCATTAGAACTTCCCACATTAATTGAACTAATTTGATTTGACTGAGAACTATCCTGAGAGTCCAAACTCTCTAACTCCATAATTTCGGTGAACAAATTACACACTTTCAAAATCCAAAAATACCACAATATAATACTTGTGATTTGATTAGCCGCACCGCTCTGGTAAACACATTCCGAATGACTGGGGAGAGTACCAAGAATATTAGCAATTTACCAAAACAAAAAAATTCATTTGTGACCACAACTGATAAGAAAGTGCGCTCTCTCTCTCACACTCTTGTGCCGCTATTATTCATTAAATTCCGCGAATCGGGCAGGCAGTTGACAATATACGATTGGCACCACTTCGTCTTATCGCTTTAATATTTAATATTTAAAATAACGAATTAAATCACAAATAATTTATTCGTAGGAAATTTATTCATGAATAATTTATTCGTGAATGAATTATTCGCAAATAATTACACTGCGAATAAAATTTTATTCGAATAATTATCTAGATAACAAGTTATTCGAATAATGCCCAAATCTGTTTGTAAGCTACAAGTTGGGAGTGATTAGTTATAAGAATGAATTCTTTTAAGGGTTTGTTTGGGTTGTTGTTTCAGGTCAAGTATAATCAGAGCGCTATAGTACTAGCTTAAGAGTTTTCGAAAGAAAATGTCTTCATTTATGTACTGGTCTATATAGAAAGCCTGAGATGGATTGGAAGCACTTTATATCGAATAAAAAAATTTATCAAACTGCTAAAGTGACGACAGTCGATATCTTCTTTTTGAAACTACGATATAATACTTTGAAATCATATGGCAAAATCTACAACTGTGAGCAAAAACCCCTGGATTTCACAACCGTCATACCGTATTGGAGGTGTACATTGAGATTTGTCTCACTACTGGCTTCATTGCTACAGAAGCATTAGTGTATTTGAACATAAACCAATATGTTTTTGATGTTAACGGTATTCTGGTTATATATCTTATGAAGGGGTTTATTTTAGAGGTGTAGAACCTTAAGCTAGCAATGCTTTCAAATGCTACGCATGGTGTAACAACTGTCATGCGTTTTATGATCAGTTTGGTTTGCCATTTTATTACAAATGGGTTTTATGGGCCAATATATTTCGTTAGTGTTATTTGACACTATATTCGAATGGTAGAATTTAAAGGGTGTTTTTTAGGGTTTTGTAAAATAATTTTACAAAACCCTACTAGTTTCGCGACCAGTCTGTCCGTCCGTCCGTCCGTCCGTGCGTCACAGCAGTTTTTCTCGGAAACTACTTAAGCTAGAAACATCAAATTTTGTGTGTAGGTGTAAAGTGGTGATCTCTTCAAAGTTCAACTACAAAAAATTTTATAAGGTATTTGAGGGGGGTCTCCCCATATAGGAGAGTGACCCCCCGAAAAAAAAATTTCATTGAAGGTAGCCGCTATGGGTATCAAATGAAAGGTCTTGATGAAAACTTTTCAAAACAGGTCTTAGTTTGGCAAAATTTGCTTCGAGGGGCGCACAGGGAGGGGAAATACACGAAAAATTTGTATCCCCCCCCTCGCGATTGGACACCTGTGATCCGAAAAATCTGAAAAAAATCAGGAATGTAGGCCTTGGTGAGTACAACAACAACAAACACGTGAGAAGTCGCAATTCACTGAAATTTGTTAATAATAGTATGATTTATCGATTTTACGTTTTCTTGAATAAAATCTTAACAGTACTCTTAAATTCAATGAAATCCAGCACGTGAATGTCTATTTATAAGATTGATCTATCCTGAAAGTTTCATAAAGGTTTGAATTTTCCTGTATTACTATGGAACAATATGCGCTGCATTAGCGATGTTATAGCGGTTTGAATTTTCCTGTATTACTATGGAACAATATGCGCTGCATTTATTACTATGGCAACATATGGCTATGGAACAACATGCGCTTTTGACCGACTCAGACACTACAGTTTTGCTAGGATATGCATGAAAATTTCAGGAATGATAGGTGTTATGTATATCTTTGAGAATCGGTTCAGCTAGTGGTATCAGTAATCGTAATCGTGGCTGTTTAAAATGCGAAGGTTGAATAATTTTGAGTTATTTTTTCCCAACTTCAACGTTTAAGGTGCATGTTTTGAACACTTGATTCAATTTAATGAATGACTGAAAATGAGTACCTACAATTAATGTTCATAAGTGAAACAAGTCAAGGAGGTGGGAGAGAGCTCCTGGTAAAAGGGTTTTGTAACCATTCTACGATTCGAAAAAATTGGCCATTAATCGATGATAACGGTACAGGAGAGTGGCCCCTGAAAAAAAAATCATCAAACGTAGCCGATATGAGTATGAAATAAAAGTTTTCATGGGAGGTTTTCAAAACAGTTCTTAAACTGTCAGTTTTCGCTTCAGGGGGGGCACAGAGGGGAAATACATGAAAAATGTGTTTCCTCCGTCGCGGATGGACATCTGAAATAATTATCAAGGGAGATATTTATGAGTATAACAATAACAAAAACCTCAGAAGTCGAAATTCGTTCAACTTTGTTAAAAATAGTATGATCTTCGTATTTCATATTTTCTCCAATAAAATCGTCTTTGACATGTTTCTTGGTTTGATTCGATCTGGTGACTGCATTTTGTAAATTGAATACAAAACCCTTCTGACATGAGCGTAGGTCTGTTTACCCAACTTTTTTAGAAGTATAGAACTTTAAGTTGGCAGCCCTTTTTATATTACGTATGATGTGATAGCTGTCATACGTTTTATGGCTAGTTTAGTCTACCATTTTATCATGAATAGAATGGAATGGAAAACTGCATTTGCCGCATTATTGGTGAAATATGGCCTCAATTATTCGTAAGAGTAGTCAATTGATGGACCTGTCGTTTGAATTTCCTCTGCGCCAGTTGTGGCACTCACATGCCCGAAATCAATTTAACATGGCAAACAATTTTCCTTTCAATATAACCACTTTGATAGCAATCAGAAAAATTAATCAGCATTTCATTTCTTTACAAAGCTTTATACCTCTAAAAAAGACCCTTTGATATGGACGAACCCCGATAAGAAATAAAATATCCTTCGAATTCGAGTTACGGATACCAACAATTCCCAGGGAAATAATCATTTGTCAGATTCCTTGTAGCAGATCAGGTTAAGACAGAGAAACCTATCTACTGGTTGCTGAATAACAATGAACAATTATTTGTGTTTTCTGCTTTTAGTTTCTTTGTTTTGATTTTCCACCCATTTTTGCTGCTTCTTCTTCGTAACACTACAGCCCCTCTCAGGACTTCGCTTCCTGTAAATAGCGCCTCCAATCCATTGACAGCATCGTCCAATTTTGAAATTCGAACAGCGATGAACTGTGTAGTAATAGAGCAGTTACCCTATCAAACTGCTCTAAAACTTTCCTATCTCCTGCATCGCTACAGCATGGTAATCAAGCAGACATTAATGATTATGCAATTTAGAATTCCTTTAGATATCCAATGTCTTCTTTAAAATTTTCAACAACCAAAAATGTGGCTATAAATAAAAATGCTCGATTAAAACTCGGCGCAGGCAAAGGGTTAAAGAAAATTCATGCATAATATAGACCAGATCTACTAATTCGCTACACATCCAGCAAATCATTTCGATCTAGAAAATCTTAATATGACTTGAAAGTATGTAAAACACACATTCTCTCACCCAGCTCATCGTAATCCTAGGCATACAAAATATGCATTTACATTCATGGAATCGTTAGTAACAACTCTTATCAGTGAACAATATACTCAACGCAACTTGGTATTCCATGCATCCCACCCGCGGATGCACATTTACATTCAGGCGTGTCGCACAAACCATTTAAGCTCCACAACCTGCCTCTATACATTTGCGTGCAGTTTGTATTGATCACATAATGAAAATGTTCCATCCAATTCAACATCAACAATAGCTACAACAACATCAACAGCATCCAGATCTATAGAGTCATGGTATGCTATTGCATCCTACACAGCGATGATGCTCGTCACGATCGTCGTCGTCAGCTCAACAACCTACCTCTATACATTGGGGGAGTATCTTGCTGATCGTCACCGTTGGCACATCGCGAGAAGTCCACCAGCAACTGGACAATCATAAATAAAAGATTCGATTAGCGTGTGATAGAACATTGCGGTTGGATAGTGGCTGCAATAAAACAATGAAAATAGGAATAGTATTGTTTATGTAGTTTTCCTAGTGAGATAAGTGATGTTCTATTGCACAATTGACGAAGTGTAATTCGTGAGTGGAAAGTGAAGTTATTGGATTGATGGTCAATAGTGCGTGAATTAAGCTGAGAGCCGTCAATTGCCAGTGAATTATCATCATTTTTTTGGCTCTGGTTGATGCAGCATCCGCGAGGATGTACGCCCTATTGCCGTCGTTGGAGTTATGTTTTGTTTGATTTACCATTTCCATGCAAGCAGTTTTTGCATGAGAACTCCGTTACCCGTGAAAATTAGACAAATCTTTCTCCCAGTTAAACATTAGAGTTCTTTAACGGTTCTCTATTATCATATAAATTCCAAGCGCAAGTGTGGGTGTGCGTGCAAACTTTGTGCGGGTGTGTGATTTGTGCGTGTAGAGAAAAGCGAATTCACACAAATAAAACGTCAAAGAAAACAAAACGAGCCATTGCCGTCGAGAAAAGTTACAAAAAAAGAATCTCGGTTGCGAAATATTTATTTCGGCGGTCGTAGAGCTTTGTATAGCCATCGGTTGTGGACCCCTTTTGGATATTATGAGCTCCGGAAACGAGTCCCGTTTGTGTGCCCCTTTTGAAGAAAAATTTTTCTTAGAGTTGAAGAAAAGATATAACTATCCTAAGTATAGTCAAATAAGTGAAACCACACCCATAATTCATTTAGTGCATGAAATAAATGAATTAATGAAAGTAAAATTATAAAATTTAAATAAAACCGTGCTATCATTCCTAATAGAAGAAGAAAATAAAATATTCATAAGCAATATACATTTAAGTTCCCCTACGCGCACCTTTATCAATTGAATTATTTTTCCACATTAATTCCATTAATCAAAAAAACGTTACTTGTCACATTTTAAGAGAATATTGAAAAATAAATTCTTGTTCCTATTCTGAATAAAATACAAATGACAACTTCGCATTTTCCGTCGAATTACGACTTTTCGAGTCACCCTCACATACAGGGCGGTCATACAAGCAACGCTACAAGCAGCACGAACCAACAACAGACTGCAAATACTGGCAGCTGCAGTAGTCAGAATTTAAGTGCAATCTCTTTTGCAAATCAATCCACAACAGGTGGTAGTAGTGGTCATCATTCACACAATCAGTCACAACAACAACTGGAAAGTTAGTACGACGATTTATATCCTGCGCAAACTTCTGTAAACGCGGCAGCCCCATCGTCTTCATCATCCACCGCTAATAGATTGGCAGCAGTGCAATCATCATCCTCGTCACGTGGTGGAGCGATTGTTACTTCCACCTCATCATCTGTGCCCAACAATCACCACAAGATCAATTCTCCGAGCGATAATGATTTGTCGATCCTTTAAGTGTGCATTATTAGTAGTGTCTGAAAATCGTATTGCTTTAACGGGTTATAAACTTGTTTCTCTAGGTGAATTATATAGCAAGGAACAATTTAAAACCTGCGTCGTCATCGAGCGCTCGACGGACCATGTGGATAAGTACCCAGTTTTTGTAAATTATTTATTATATTATTTTTCTACTTTTTGCTATATTTACTACCGAAGATCCCGTTGTATGCAAATTTTTGTCTATTTTATGAGTTACATACGTCACCTTCATATAAATAAAAATTACTCGTGCCTTAATTCAAAAAGAAAAAAAACAAATGAAAAATAATGTTAAAATAATTCGAATAAATTTTACTGGGTCATTTGAACTTGAAGCGAAGTATAAATAGGTGACAAACAATAATTGAAAATCGAAATAAATTACTTGAATTTGAATAACGAAAAGCAATCTGACAAGAAAATTTTATAGCGAAAGTTGTTGAGACTGAATTTTTCTAGATACATTACCGTTTCCATAATATATGCATTGTGATGAGTCAAAGTGGAAAACATATGTACTTTTAACAAGAAAATAAAAGCAATGATTAGTTAAAATGAACCGTCGGTCTTTCCGTTCTTTTTCCTTTGACCGGGTATAGGATCCGGTACGATGGTAGGCTCTCCACGCCACAAATGAGCCAGCCATCGGGCATTAACTAATTTCTTTTTGTTTCAGGTGACTTCGCGGGTTGAGTGGCCCGAGCAAGGTGTTTCTTTATGACATAGGGTTATGTAATCGAATTGCATAATTCTATGGCATAAATTGGTCACCGAGGTACTTCTCCTCTGATGGGAAGGCTCATGCAAGTTAAGTTGTGTGAGTTTTCCACTCAGAGGGGGAATACCTGGCCACTACAACATTTATGGATTTTGATCCGGTTGGGCGGGTGCGCAGGGCTCCATCACCGCCCGGTTGCCCCTCTCTTATTTGTGGGCCATGAGCCTCTCGGGTTAAGACGAAGTTACCCTAATTCCGCCCATTTTTACTTGTTTCACTTGTTCTCTGAACAAGTCATTTTCTCTCGGTATGGTTGCCTACAATTTTTGCGACTTCAGTCGTCTTGCTTTTTGACCCCAGAAACTCGTGAATGCGAAATTTTTTGTAGTGGGTCCTTGTGCTGGGGGAATGAACCCGCCCCACGACACCGCAATACTAGCCTGCCAGTGCATTCACGCGTCCCCAGACAAGAGCATTCTCGGCGGATACTTACATCTTCTTCTGCCGTGGCAGCAGACCATCGCTGGAGTCCTTCGCGGACTTTGAATTCTAACTACTCACTACAACTGTCTTCTTCAATCGAGTCAGACCTGCGTTTCCTGAGTCTCGCCGCTAGTCTCCGCCCTTCAATTTTCCCAATGAATACCTTTTTGGGCATCCATTGTTCCTCCATACGATTCATGTGTCTAGTTTATTGCAGCTTCCGCAAAAAAAAATTCATACAGCTCATGGTTGTACCGAATTTGCCATTTGTTTAGCTTCGCTCCGATTATTGTCGTCAGGCCCCGTTGCTCACAGGCATTAAATATGTTTGTGGACGCTTGACTTAGCGTCTATGTTTATAGCATAACACAGGTCTTATCACAGATTTGAATACTTGGAGCTTTGTTTTTCTGTGTATGCGATTGGTCTTCAAGATTGTGAAAGCTGAAAAATATATTTTAATTATGTGCTGTATTTTTTGGCGTGCTTTGTCTCTTTCATTACTGGTTCTCGTTCACTATTTCGATACTGTATTCGCCAAGTGTAATATTTTGTGTATTTGAGTTATTTTTCCTCGACTGCGTCATGGGCTTCGTCTCATTTTCATTGATTTGTACCCCTGCGATTTTTGCTTTGCTGTTGAGTTTCAGGAAGGATTCTTTGGCAGATGTTAATGACCGTAACAAAATGTTGATATCGTCCGCATAGGCTGCTACTTGGCTCCACTTGTATAATGATGTTCCACGTGTATCTACTGCTAGTTGCCTTATGACGTACTCCAGAGCCAAATTGAATAGCGATGGGGCCAGCCCATCTCCTTGCTATAGTCTGTTATTTGTATCAAATATATCAGTGAGTTGGTTATTGATGCGGACTTGGGAGGCCATCAAGGTCATTGTTATTTTGGTAAGACGGACTGATTTGCCTGGGATGCCAAAGCAAAGCATTATTTGGTACAGTAGGTTACGATCAATACGGTCGTATGCTTGCTTAAAGTCAACGAAAATTTGGTGTACGTCTATGTTGAACTCACAGCATTTTTCAAATACCTGCTTAACTGTGAATAATTGGTCTATTGTTGATCTAACTGCTCCAAAACCACCTTGGTACTCCTCAATAATGCTGTTGGTGTATGATCCGATTTTATTTTCTAAAATTTTGTAAAATATTTTTAAAGCCGTACAAAGCAGTAATATCCCTCTATAATTTTCGCATTGTAATTTGTCACCGTTTTTGGTGAAAGTGAATATAATTGATTGGCTCCACTCTTTCGGCATATCTTCTTCTTGCCAAATTTGTTGGATGACTTAGTGAATAGCTTTATGAGCACTGCTGCTACCATATTTGATGAGCTCCACTGAAATCTCATCGACGTCCGGTGCTTTATTATTCTTTTGGACTTTGCTGATGGAACAAACTTCATCCAAAGTTGGTGGGACCAATGGAAGCTTTTCGCAGACATTTATAGGCCCCGATGTTCTGGAGGTTTGCGGAGAGTTAAGAAGGTTCTTGAAAATAATTTTTGTTATATTTTGTGTTAGTTTAGTCTGTTTGTGTTTGCAGCTTTATTCAAAAATCATGGATACATTCGAGCATCAGGGCTATGTACATTGTGATGTGTATTATATTAGAATAAAAGAAAAGTTTTAACATTTAAGCTGGGTATATTGTGATAGCATTCTACATATTACGTTTTTGATTGTGTTTTACTAGGATTAGGTTATAATATATTTAGCTGAATGCTCACTATTTTATAATGTTTTTGTACAATATGTTAACTTTTAACATAGTAGGTTGTTTTTACTTTTCTCCTTTTTCCAATTAATCGATATTATTTAGAGATTTCCATTTGATATCACTTAATATTTGTAATAGATTTCTTTTTCGCAAAATATTTCTGAAAATAAAGAACGGAAATCTTGCTTTTAGTTTTGCGTAGTGAGTTTTTAGGTCTTTGCAAAAAACTTCTTATAAAGAGCTACTAGCTCTTTATAAGAAGAAGGGGAGAGTCTCCCCTTAGAACGAAGAAGCCATTAAAATTTTGTTAACCAAAAGTATTTACTGGGATATCAAATGAAAGATCTTGACCAAAACTTTTAGAATCTGAATTAAAAAAGTCATTTTATGCATCAGAGGGTCCAGGGCGAGGCTAAATAAACCCACATATCGTGTCCACTTCCCTCGTTATTGGACACCGTTGAGCAAAGAAATCTGAAAATAATCAAGGAGGTCGATCCTTATGAGTACAAGGCAATAAATACGTCAAAAATTGAAATTTACTCAGCTTCGCATTATTCGTAGATTTTACATTTCGTAGATTTTACATTTTTGCTCAAAAAATCAAAATGTTACCTTTGAATTTCTTGAAATTTTGCACTTGTACTCATATAGATTGATAGAAGATCTTAATGCTCAAAAATTTTTATAAAAATCCGATCATAATCAAGTGGGCTAAAGCTATTTTACTTATCTGCAATTACAACAAGAATAACACGTGTTGATGATTGATACATATTTTAAATTCACCCAAGCTGTTCTCCAATACTTTCTTCCAATTTTCTTGATCATTTAGGGAATAGTTTTTAATTTGAATATGTTTAATAGGACGTGCAGTCAGGGAAATTATTTAAGCTGGATCGAAATGGTGGCTGCAATGTGCTTACGAAAGAAACTTTGCATTGCTTGCATAAATTTGAATGAGAATCCGAGCATTGGATGAGTAATTTAAGTCATCGATCCACGCTATTAGAAAACTTGTTTCAAACCTTAGGTAGGTAACGAAGATTTTCTCGTACGAGCAATCTCCTGCTTACTCAACTTGTTTATTTCTCAAAATCGATTTTCGACGGCTATCGTTTGGTCTTCCTCAGCGATTATTTAATTATTTTAAATCATTTATTACGTTGAGGGATATTACAGTAAGATAGTAATTAAATTTCTTTATTAAAATTCAACTATTTACAGTTGAAGGGATTACTGAACCATAAAATTGCCCTTATATACTAAATACTATGTTACATTAAGGGATATTTGAAATTTCTTGGCTCAAACTACCCTAACTACGTTTGAAGAGATTACTTAAGTTGTTAACTAGAAGAACCAGGATTTACAATCACCTGCATCGTTATTCCTAACACGACAAGGCTTTCCATTTCATCTATAATAACCTCCTCGTATCTCTTGCTTTTCATATTGGCATTGCGTCGTCCATTATGATTTTGTATCCTCTGATTATGATATATTCCACTACTGCTGACCTAAAGTTATTCTTCTCCCATTTTTTAGAGCTTCGGCAGCAAGCTAGATATGTGGAAGCTCGGTGCTCTACGGACGCTTTGCATATATGAAGCAGAAAAGATGGACAAGATAGTGCGGGCGCTGTTCTCCACTTATCCTGTTCATGTTGACGCTATCCACGGTGAAATAACAATCGAGTGCTATCATTAAAAACAAGAACCGCTCCAGGTCTGTATGGTATTCAAGCTGAGGTGTTGCAACTTCTCTGTCAGCATTGTCCTGACTTGCTGCTCAGCACATTCAACGCATGCCTACGGGACAGGGTTTTCCCGGTACGATGGAAAGTTGTGAGACTCGTGCAAATTAGCAAGGGGAAGGAAAATGCTGGATTACTGTCTGCATACCGCCCGTTATGCATGCTAGAAAGTGCTAGAGAAACTCATCAAGGGAAGAATCACTGACGCGATTCGTGCTGCTGGGGATCTATCTCCTCGGCCGTGTGGCTTTAGAGCAGGAAGTTCCACTTTTAAGGCGAAGTGGTGAGTGTTGTTCGATATAGCCGGACTAAGCAACGGATCGTTCTGTTGGTGACACTTGACTTTAGGAACGCCTTCAACTCCGCTAGATGGGTGAATATTCTGGATGCGCTGGAAAAGCTTTTTGAAGTTCCAGAATATTAGATGGGGCCTCTGAAGAACAAACTGTAGAACCGAAGCCTGCTTTACGCCACGATACAGGGTCAACGAAGGGTGGAAGTTGCTTTGGATGTTGTCCAGGGAGCTTTTATTGGTCCAGGCCAGTTGAAAATGTCTTACGATGTCATATTGTGACTGATTATGGCAAATGAGTTGTACTTGATCAGCTATGTCGATGATGTTGCGATTCTAATCACTGAACGCACCGTAAAATAAGTGCACATTAAGCTAGGCACGCTGACGCGCCGAGTGAGAGATTGCGTTCACTCTAGCGCTGGAGGAAGTCGAGGTGGTCATTTTAACAAAAAACGGAATCCCTAGAGTAAGGATCACTAGTACTGAAAACATACTAATCGAATTAAAGCCACCGGTGAAGTACCTGAGAGGCTACTGAACGACGTGAAGATGAGTTTCCCTGAGCAAACCAGGGCAACGGTTGAGAAGCTTGCTTCGGGAGTATCAGCTGTGAGTCGACTCATGGCCAACGTAGGGGGACCCAGTCTATCAAGAAGACGCCTTTTCATGAGCGCTGTAGGCTCAGTGCTTCTGTACGGAGCAGAAACTTAGGGTGACGCTCTCAGTATGGGTGTATACCGAAAATGCTTGGCACAAGTACAGAAAAGAGGAGCATCTTCATGAACATAATTAAGCCAAAAAAGCATATATCATCAGATAAAACGCTTGCTGATCTTAAGTCGAAAATAGGACCGTCAAATTACAAGATTTCTCTTCAACTGCGACGGTCTTTTCGCAATGGTGGCGCGGTTATTAAAATAACAACTAATGCCAACACATCTGAGCTATACCGATTAACCATGGATAACATACATTACCGAGACAAAGATGCGTCAACCCCGACTGGTTATAAATGGGCTGGATAATGAATTCACAAATGAGGAACAACGAAAGGAAATAAAGGTGCTGATGTTCGGAATATAGAAAAACTGAAGCTCATTCACGGCAGTCAGGCAAAAAATGGGAAATGGTTACACATTATTGAGGTAAATGGAAGCATGTAAAAAAAATTTAGCTAACAAATACGTCAACATTGATTATGGGTCATATTTTGTGAAGGAAGACTTTAATGTTATGAGATGCTTTAAGTGCCAAAAATAACAAATCTGTGTGAAATATGGAGGAAAGGATGAGCTTAAGGAATTCAGAAGCACACATGAGAACTATCACAATTGTATGGGTAATAATAAAGATGCTGATCATTCACACAGAGCAGACTCATGGGAGTGCCCAGAGTATCAAAGAAGTATTGTAATTGCTAAGAGGAGTACTAACCACAATTTTGATGATAATTGTTATTCACAAAACTCAATCAAGCGACAAATTAACTATCCTTTATGCCAATCTGAGAAGCTTACGATACAAGTTGAGTGATATTCAAATTTATCTGCAGCAAAATCCTGAAACGGATCTGATTATAATAAACGAAATATGGATATATCCTAAAGAAGCAAAGTATTACAATATTCCGGGATATAGCTCCGTTTTCTCCTGCAGGCCCGGCAGAGGAGGAGATACAACAATTTAAATAAAACATACAGCTAATCTATTGACAAAGAGAGTAACATCTGACATATATAATATAATAATAATTGAAATAACCTGCGCAGATAAAAAACTAAAAACCCGTACTTACGATAATCCCAATTGTCTCAATGCGCAGAGCTTCTGCACAGTAATAGATGTAATATACTCTACTGAAAAAAATTTAATCACAGTTGCTGACACAAACATAGACGTGATTGCAGAATCTCCAGAATCGAGGATGTACAGGGATACCCTGGAAACAAACCGAGCGATCATTGTCAATAAGGACAAAATTACTCGCCCGACTTCAAGCACCTGCCTGGACCACATAGCAACTAATGATAAAATAAATTGCTGAAGACATTAAATTCACACTTGCAGACTGGCCAGAGTCAGATCATCGTGTTCTAAAAATTTTCGTCCATCGTCAAAGTCACAGAAAGCAAAAATCTACTCACAAAATATTCAGATATTTAGACAAAGATCTTTTCAAATCAAAATTTCAACATTTGTTTACAAGACGAAAACCTGAAAACCTTATGGAGCTCAAAAATATAATTACAGAATCCAAGCATGATTCTACCATTGAGAAAAAGATCACTTAAATATATGTATAACCAAGCCCTAAAAGAATCAAAACGTCTCATAAAAGAAGCTAAATTTTCATATTGCTCCAGAAGATTGTAAACAGCGGCGGCCAACTCACATGAAATATGGAAAATAATAAATGAAGTGAAAGAAAATTCGCGTGCCCTCATATGGCGCGTCTCGTTCTCGATACAATATTGTAATCGAGGTGGGAGGTACTGGAACACCCCCTACAGTCCGAACCCATCACTCTGCGACTACCACATGTTTGGACCACTGAAAGAAGTCAAAGATTCAACACCGACGACGAAGTAGAGGAGTTCGTGCGCACATGGCTGTCCAAGTTGCCCAAGGAATTAATTTTTACCGGCACCAAAAAGCTTCCGGAAAGATGGATAAAATGCGGAGGAGTACCTAGAAAAACTGTGAATTTTTTAAAATTTTTGTCGATAGTATATAAACTTGTGAGAGCATTTGTCTCGATTATATTTGCAAAATGAAAAAAATTGATCCAAAACAATACACAAGCTCATAAATACACACATTCGTTTGATTGACAGCATAGAAATGTCAAACAGATGAACCTGTCAAATTGCACATGTTTGCCAATCACTTTCTTTCACTCTGTAATTCTGAAACAGCCGATCATACATTCGTTACTTTCCAATTGAAATTTTATTACAAATGATTTTTTTGTGTTCCATAAATATTGGTATGTAGTAACAAAATAAATATTGATTTTAAGTGTATTCAGTGCAAAATATTTTCCAAATAAACAAAACAAATTTGTTTTACTTTAATGATGTTTTCGGAAAGTTGAATTGGATCCTTCTAATTTAATCCGCATATTTGAAACGTTTGTCCTTGTGCCTTGTTGATGGACATGGAAAAAGTATCCCTAGAACATCAGAAGAATGCAACATATTAGGAAATTCATGCTAAAGAAAGCTGCTACATATAAATATTCAAGCAAAACAATTTTATCTGTTCCATAAATTTTTCCTATGGTATTCCTTTCAAAACTAGATTTTACAAAATAAAAACAAAAAAGCCTCACTTAAACGAACCAGAAAAAGTATCCGTAGATGACAATATTCATTTGAAAAATTCAAATATTTGATTACATATCAGAGCTTAATAACTTGTCGGATAAGATTTTCTCTTAAGGACCTTCTTAAGTCGATTTGGCATGAAGTGAACCAATTTGGCTGTGTCCTGCCTGATAATTTTGCCCCATTCTTTGACGATGACGTTTTTCAGCATTTCTTTCGAGGAAATGCTGTGCTGACGGACCCTGCGCTCGAACAAGTCCCACAAATGCTCAATGGGATTAAGGTCTGGGGATTTGGGCGACGTACACAGTTCATGTTTTGCGTTGTAGAGCAACCAAAGCTTCAAATTGTGTGCTGTGTGCTTGGGATCACTATCTTGCTGGAACCAGAAATCGTCACCAAGCCTCAACTGCTGAATGCTTGCCTTCCAAATATGAAGGTAATCGTATTGATCTATGGTTGATCCTATTAACACAAGTTGGCCAACTCCTTCTGCCGCCATACATCCCCAGACCATCACACCACCTCCACCACGTTTCACAGTTGATACGCGATTTTCTTTTTCAAAGGCACTACCGCTCTTCCGCTGCACTAACTTTCTTCTTTTGATGCCAAATATGTAAAATTTGCTTGCATCAGAGAATAGGACCTGTTCTCAAAACTCTAGTGTCATGTTTATATATTTTTTTTGCATGTCCACACGTTTCTTCCTGTCCAGTTCCGAAATGAATGGCTTCTTATGTGGTATGCATGAGCGATATCCATCTCTCTTTAGTATTTTTCGTATGGTATCTTCGTGGAGAACCTTGCCAAAAGAATTTTTTTATATTTGTAACAATTTGGGAAGCAGTTACTCGAAAATTCTTTTTAACTGCCTGCAAAACGTTTTCTTTTTCGCGTTCAGTTAGTATGGAGGATCGACCACAACATGGTTTTGACATAATCGAACCAGTTGTATTAAATGTATTCACCACATACTGGACAGGCGAGTCAGTTTTACCTACTATTAGACCAATTTCGCGGTAAGTTTTCTCTTCACTTTTAAGTTTCAGCATAATTTTCCTCTCTTCAGCACTGATTTAGCTAATTTTGGGCGTCACATGTATTCTAGTGCACAAAAATTAAAAAAAAACTGCACTCACTTTTAAACCTATCCCAATTGAAAGTAGAACTATTATCGGACCTAAAAACATAAATATGCATCTGCATATGTCATCGCATAACACGAACAGTCCCCTAGTCTTTTCTGTACGGATACATTTTCTGGTCTATTGTGTTGCCGTAAATTGATTTTGTTTGAGTTTCCAGTCTTTTTAAATGGTAATTATTATGAAACATACTGGGAATCATTCAAAAGTGTAGATTTTTTTCTTATTATATAAGAAAGCATACAAATTAAGTGGACATATCCTTTTTATTACAACGATAACTTTGTTATTTGCATGTACGGATACTTTTTCTGGCAAGTATACATAGCCAACTCCTCAATTTTATCTCACCTTTGAAGTTCGTTCCAACCACGTATGCACACACATACGTTCGTTCCAATCGCGCATGTACACACCATACAAAGTTAATTTCATCTAACCTTCAACGCTCGCTCCAAGCGTACATGTACACACACCATACCAATAACATGCCCTCCCAAAAGAGTTGCGCGTGTTTCGCAACAAAACTGAAGTATTCAACGCCATCAACATAAGATTCTTAGCTTCCTGGACTGAAACGGAAGGAACTCTAAAGGAAGGAGAAAGGTTACAATACGTCCTAATAGCTAAAAACGCAAAACATCCAGCAAAAATCCCTTGTGACTTGTTTGCCAAGTTGGTCACCGGGCAGACTCATCTAACCACATTACATGGTGGAACTAAATTGGTATTAGCAACCATCTAACAGCAGGGTTGGATAACCAATGCACAATAGCTCTTTAAAAGCATACTAAGTGAATACCTTACCTATTTCAAAACCACCGCATGTACAGAAACCCAGTTTATGGGACAGTTACCACCAACTAGGTTCCAAATGGATAAAACGATTTGCCCAAACAGGTCTAGATTTTGCCTGTCCGATAACCATCAAGTAGGATGATGGACAAGGTGCCAAAATGACTTAAGCATACATAGCTATTTTTGTTAGTTTTTCGACCAAAGCCTTCCATGCAGAAGCTGTCAGCCAACTCTCAATACCAGCATATATTGCAGCAATACGAGGTTCATAATATTGCAAGGGAACAAATACCGCCAATGTATTTACGCCTCGTCAATGAAGAAGTTGTGAGCGAGCAAACACTGCCTTTATACTCGCGCTTTGCCAATGTAATTAGGCAAGCAAGCATATACACCCGTTGCTATCGAAACATGTACTTGCCGTCCAATGAGCAAGCGAAACAATAAATAAGGTAAGACTAACAGGAAATGCGCTTCACACAAGCTATCACATTATTGACGACAAGCTTTGGGTGTGCTTCCAGCAGAGTAAAGCTGAAAGGAAAGCTAAAAGTTTAAACAAAAACGCTCTCTCGCTCAATATCCCCAGTTTCGCTAGCTGCAAAGAGCTCTCGGCCATTACAACGAGTTGGAAACAACAAAATCAACATTCACATTTTGAATATTTACCAAAAATGAGAGAATTATTTATACGATGTCTTCGAAAAACACTCCAGCGCCTGGGACGGTATTAAAACAAACTATGCTCTTCAAGACATTAACTATACTCAAACTTTACTTTCCGATCACGTACCTGTTCTATACAAGGCAATTGGGCCCACTTAAATTAATTTTCATGACGTCATGTTCTTAAAAATAGAATCGATCAATATCTTGTGGACATCAGCGTACTTTACTACGTCAACTGATAGCCCAATATCGTAATCAATGAAACCAATATGGTATTTGGCTCGGATTTATGTGTAGCGGGCATTTTCAAATCAAGCAAAATAGTCTGGAAATAGCCATATGAAACCAATTCTTGGAGGTTCACAATATCAACTACAACCCCCGGGCAGCCAAAATGTCAAGGTGCCCACGAAAATATTATCCACAACGGTATGGGAAAAGTGAACCTGTAGCAAGACTGCAGCCTAAGTGTTAAGAACTCCTGGTTTACTGCTTCATGGATGGCCTCTCCAAAAATATCTCGATCTACATTCTAACGCCCTCACTTATCTTTAACCAGACCATCAATCTATCAACTTTTCGGCACCAGCAATCATCAAGGCAGAGGATTTATTCAGAAAGTTCGTCGAAGAAGAACAAACTATTGTTTAAGACTATCAAGCGAACTCTTGGTCAACTATTCGGCAACACGGGACAAGCATTAGTCTTTTTGTGCTAATTACTTTGATGGCAATATCCATATTCCTATTCTTAATTCGCACCAATCTCAACGTTACATCGAAACAGAAACGGAAAACTTGGTCCTAACTGCCACGCCTACTGATTAAGAACCTCACAAGATTCATGGCGGGTGGTAATGTGGCAATAGATTACAACACCAGTGTTAGTACCGCACAAAACCATCGCGTTACCAAGTCCATTACTGAGTTGAATATCATCACGATCAACAACCAACACAAAACCACAGTCTTGTGGAAGCCATGCATCGTTGCGGACATTCGAAAGTCGAAGTTGTCAATAAGTGAGTGAGTGCATATAAGCAGTTATATTATAGTCAGTTAGTGAATGAAAAGTGAAAGTGCGAGCAGGAGGGAAGATTCTCAACTATCAGAAAAAGAACAAGCCGGCAAAAAGGCACGGATTCTTCTGGGTGAGTGATATTTGCTTTCCTTGTTTACGAGAGCGTGTTGTTTAGATTATTGTTGTTGATTCGTATAGAAATTGTGAAAATAGTTGGATAAATTTTTTAGTGTGTGAGTTTGGTTTGGGCGGGTTGTGGATATGACAGACATATCCACAATGGACAAAGAGCAGCAGATCGCTCTGCTGATTGGGCAATTGCAAACTTCGCAAGCTGTGCAGGCACAGCTTAACGAAGTCATAGAGCAGTTGACGCAGGCTCAACAGCAATTGATTGAGGTTAACTCGGAGTTGGCAGAACAACGCCGAGTTAACAAAGAGCTCATGGGGCAATTGAGGGATTTAGCACTAACTAAATCAAAAAGAAAACCAAAAACAAAAACAAAAAGAGAAAAGTGGAGCCTTCATCTTCCTCATCAGAGGACCCGCCGCCCTCTCCTCTTTCTTCAGAAGAAGAAGCGATGGAAGAGGAAGCAATCCAAGAAGAAGACGAAAATGAGTCGATGCAGGAAGACTCTGCTGAGAAGGATGAAGAATTTCCTGCTCTGCCACCGCCGGGTCCCTCAATGGCTCTACCAGAGCTGGCCATCCCACCAAAAAAGAAAATGACTCCCACAGTGCCCACCACATCCAAATCCCCAGACGACGACAAAAAACGGACAACGGTACCTGTCATCTTCCGAGAGCCTGAAAAGTGGACCCAGGTCATAAAGGACATGAAAGACCTCGGAATAAAACACGAATCCGCCAAAAGGGTCTACTTGGGGATCCAGATAATTCCAGAGACACCATAAGACCACAGGAAACTTACAAGATACTTGACAGAAATGACGATACAATACCATACGTATATCTTTCCTGAAGAAAGGAATCCAAATGGGGTAGTCAGGGGTCTGTATGGACTGTCGATTGACGACATTAAAGAAGATCTGAAGAGCCAAAGATTTCATCCTATTGAAATTCACTATATAAAGTTACGAGATGCGCCATCCAGGTTGGTGAAGGTCCTCCTTCCCAAAACCGAGACTGACATATACAATATAAGGGCAATATGTCACCTCATATGCACTGTTGAAGCGCAACGCCCCTGTACAGGACAAGTTATGTGCCACAACTGTCAGCAGTTTGGACACTCCTCCAGAAATTGTCGCGCTCAGGCCCGTTGTATTAAATGCGATGGGCTCCACCATTTTTCCAAATGCGTTAAAAAAGCAGAGGAAAAGCCAAAATGTGTGAACTGTAGTGGAGAACATTCAGCCAACTATGGTGGATGTCCTCGGAACTCAGTGAATGTCAGGAAATCGTTCGCAGAAGTTGCAGCTGCTAACAACAACAAAACCACCACGATATCCACAGAACAACAAAATAAAAACACACAAAAACAAAAACAAGCAAACACTCCACTAAACATAAATAACAACATGGACACACTCTTTGCCACCATGCAGACACAATTCCAAACCATGATGCAAGACATGATGGCGAAAATAATCCAGGGAATGTTTGCATCACAAAACAGTTTCAACAGCACACTGACAAAGAAACAATAATGAGCTTTATGGATCATTTAACCATTCTCACATGGAATGCAAATTCGCTGCTTCATAAGACTGGTGAGTTGACTCAATTTATATTTGATTATAAGTTTGACATCATCCTCATCCAGGAAACCTTTCTGAAGCCTAGAAACCGCCTACGCTTCCCTAACTATTTTTCGTACAGAAATGACAGAACAACAGGCAGAGGAGGCGTAACGGCCATTCTTGTGAGAAGGAATGCGAACCATAATCTCTTATTGATATATTACGAAGATACACTAAAAAGGGACAATAGGAATTTTCACGGAGTTAACAGATAGCCAATATAATATAGTACAAAATAAAATTCGTGAATTGTATTCAAATGATTCAAAAATAAAATTTATCAGGTGCTCGTACAGAGCTCAAGATATTCCTACAGAAGTCGAGGCAGTTTAGTAAATATCAAAGTATCATGTAAGAGAAAGTTTGCACTCGGGTATTTTGGAAACATTCAATGCAATCAAGAACAAAATTTACAACCCAAAATTATTTGATCTTATTAATCTGGTCATCAACCAATGCGATATTTGTCAACGAGTTAAATATGATCGCAAACCAATCAAACCTAAGTTTCAATTAACCGAAACTCCATCTGATATTAACCAAATTATTCAGATCGAAATCTACACAATGATGAAGAGACAGTTCCTTACAATAATCGATAGATTTTCAAAATTTGGTACAGCCTATTACCTTCCAGATCGTAGTCATATCACAATGATGGAAACCTTTGAAGAACACTTTCCAAAAGCTGGGAAACCTAAGAAGATTATTGCAGGAAATGAGTTCGACTGTGTCCAATTAAAAGAATTCCTCGATAACGAAAATGTTGAACTTCATTTTACAAAACCACATAGTCACACAGGTCTAGCAGATATCGAACGATTCCATCAAACGTTAGCAGAGAAATTTAGAATTTTGATCAATGAACAAAACAAATTTTCGATTAAACAACTTTTGTAAAAAGAGGTAAGAACTTATAATGAACGTTACCATTCGACGATAAAAAGTACACCAAGTTCCGTACAATTTCATAAAACAGATCTGGACAAAATTAGGGAAAATCTTATCAAAAGTAAAGAGAAATGGATAGAAAAAACAAATGAGAATAGAGAAAGTTATGAAAAAACTAGGACCACAGGATATGTGAAAAATTATAAACCAATTAGGCTCACAAATGAACCCAAATTTAAGTTAGGCAAGTTACAGAATGTGCATCCAGAAAATATCAAAAGACCTCGTAAATACAACGAACTCCCTAACAAAGAACTCGAATCCGAGGACGAGTTCCCGGAGTTTACTCAAAGCCAAATCTCACTTATTGACAAAGCTACTAAAAAAAATCAACAAAATAATATTGTTATCTCTAAATTTCATTTGACGATCAAAATAATGATCTCCAAACTTTAGTTGGCAATTTTTGGCTCAACGATAATATTATCAATTTTTATATGGCACTTATAGCAGAAAGAAGTTTAAAGAAACCAGAGGAGTTACCGAGAGTTCATACAATGAACACGTTTTTAGGGTTTTGTACTAAAATACAAAACCCTATTGCAATCACGACCTGTGTCCGTCTGTCCGTCCGTCCGTCCGTCCGTCTGTATGTCACAGCACTTTTTCTCCGAAACTATAGAGGCTACAGCCATGAAACTTTGTAGAAAGGTCAGAAGTGGTGACCTCTTGAAAGTTCAAGGGTGGAAAAATTTTTCGAAGGCGTTTAAGGGGGGTCTCCCCATATAGGGAGGTGACCCCTCAAAAAAAAAATTTCACCATTGGTAGTCGAGTAGGGTGTCATTGGAAAGGTCTTAATGAGATCTTTTACAAACAAGTTTCAAAATTGCCTTATAAGTACTGAGGGGGCAGGGGAAGGGGAAATGTACGAACTTTTTGCGTACCCCCCCCCCCTCGCGATTGGACACCTTCCATCCGAAAAATCTGAAAAAAATCATGAATGTAGGCCTTAATGAGTACAACAACAACAAATACATGAGAAGTCGAAATTCACTCAACTTTGTTAGTAATAGTATGATTTATCAATTTTGTGTTTTCTTGAATAAAATCTAAACTCGATAAAATTTAGCAAAGACATGACTGTTTACAAGATTGATCTTTTCTGAAAGTTTCATAAAGATCGAATGGTATTTACCGAAGTTATAGCGATTTGAATTTTCCTGTATTACTATGGAGCAATATGCCCTGTACTACTATGGAAACATATGGATATGGAGCCATATGCGCTTTTTACCGACTTAGACACTACAGCTTTGCTAGAATTTGCATGAACATTTCAGGAGTGATAGATATCATGGAGATGAGTAACATACAATTGAAACAAGTCGAAGAGGCAGGAGAGAGCTCCTAGCAAAAGGGCTTTGTAACCATTCTAGGATTCGGAAAAATAGGCCATGAATCGATGATAACAGTACAGAAGAGTGGCCCCTGATAAAAAATTTCATGAAAGGTAGGCGATGTGAGTATCAATTGAAAGTTCTCTATGAGAGCTTTTCAAAACAGTTCTTAAACTGACAGTTTTTGCTTCAGTGGGGGCACAGGGGGGGAAATACATGAAAAATGTGTTTCCTCCCTCGCGAATGGACACCCGTGATCTAAAAAATCTGAAAAAATTATCATAGGAGATATTTATGGGTATAACTAGAACAAATACCTCAGAAGTCAAAATTCGTTCAACCTTGTTAATTATAGTATGAACCTTGAATTTCACATTTTCTCCAATAAAATCGTCTTTGAAATGTTTCATGATTTTATTCGTTGCTGATTACTGCATTTTGTAAGTTAAGTACAAAACCCTTCTGACATGAGCATAGGTCTGTCTACCCAACTTGTTTATACCTTTTTACCTGAAATCAGGATATGATTCTGTTAAAAGATGGACAAAAAATGTAAATATTTTTGGTTGTGATATCGTTTTCGTACCTGTCCACGTTAATCAGTGTCATTGGTGCATGAGTATTATAGGTTTCAGACAAAAAACTATAAAATACTTTGACTCTTTAAGAAAACCAAATCCGTCCCTATTAAATGCCTTGATAGAGATAGATAAACTAAGTATCAACCTGGATACATCAGATTTTATAATCGAAAATGTCCACGATTCACCATTTCAAAACAATAGTTATGATTGTGGAGTATTCAGTTGTACGGTTGCCGAATATATATCTAGTGACTTGAAACCAACATTCACGCAAGAAAATATTCAATATTTGAGAAAAAGAATGATCCTTGAAATCATACAAGGACAACTACTGACATGAAGACTGTATACATTAGAGCATACTTAACCTAAAAGTAACGGACAAACTACTATAAATATTAACCTTACTACAATTTTACTTTCAGATTACCATAATGACCTTACTACTACTGATCTCTATAAGCCCAGTTACAGGACTCCTAAACATCTATGACATCAACGGACATCCAGGATTTTCGGAGATTAATCTATACAAAGTGGAAATTATTACAAAGACAGATATAATGCATATAATTAACACTGAAGAAATTTTAGAAGTAATTAAAGCGTTTGAAAATAATTTAAATACATATAACTTAGAAAACAAAGAAATTCTGTTGGCAGAACTGCAACACTTGACGGTCAAAGTAAAGACGCTTATACCACAAAGTAACAGGACTCGACGAGGACTGACAAATCTCGTAGGAAATGCACAAAAGTGGCTTTTTGGTACCATGGACAACGAAGACAGACGTGAATTAGACGAACACATAAAAACTTTGGAAACAAATAATCATGAGGCAATAAAAACTCTTAATAAACAAGTAAATATAAACAAACAATTTAACGAAACATTTACCCAACTGAAAAATATAATCGAGAAAGATCGAAATCTGGTCTTGAATAAGGTTAACAGCATTTCAAATGATTTCCAATTATCTAACATTTATTATGACCAATTGTTCAAAATTCTACTTCTTAAAAGCAAAATTGAGCATCTCCAAGATAACATTTCATCAGCAAAACATGGAATTATTCACCCAAATTTACTTACGGACGAAGAAATTAATAAATACCAAATTGATGTAAATCGTATGCAGTATATTAAGTTAGGGTTAGCTAAAAGCACAAACAATCTATTAATTTTTGCCATTAAAGTCCCCAAAAATTTTACAAATGTTCAATTAAAAGTAATACTACCAATCCCAAATTACGAAATGAAAAAAATAGATTCAGATAAGGAAATAATCTTTACACTAAACAATAAAACCTACAAGTACGAACCATTCAAAACAATCAACGAATTAAGCCTTACCAATCATTGTACATTCAAAAGAGATTGTAAATTAATAAAGAACACAAGAACAGAGCTCATAGAATTGGATGAACAAACAATTGTAATCAAAAATGCATACGAATTAAATGTCACGCAAGATTGTGATGATCGAAACATTGTCGTGAATAAGAATATTCTCATCCATTATTACAATTGTACAATTCAAATATCAAACAAATATTTTTCAAACGTATTTACCAAAGTTCAAGAGAGATTTTTTTATCCTGTAAGCGTAAAATTTGCCAAGTTTTCGGAAAAACTTACCTTTGAGGAAATTGCTATCAAAAACATAGAAAATATAAAACATATCGAAGAACTGAAATATCATAAAAATATTTTTTTTGTGGTAGGGAGGTGAAGGCATTTACGCCCGCCGAGTCTTGCAGTGTGGGACTCCCATGGAGGATACCCTTGGACTACCCACTAAACACCTCCCCTGTCAATCTGAGAACCTAGCCTGGAACCGTTTGACACATTACTTCGGGCCAGGTCTCGTTTTGTTACGCCGTGGGGCGCCTTCAAGCTGGGGAGTCCCTTTCCTAGCGGGAGGGGAGAGGGGAAGAGGAAATGCCAGAAGAGCGATCTCCCCGCCCCAGCACCTCCGGCTGCTGTGAGTCCCTTACATATTTTAGGACTGCCCGAGCATAATGTGCCACCTGGTTGCATTTGTCAACCGATTCGAGCATCACCGCAACTATATTATCCGGGGTGAGCTCTCCCGTCTCCCTGTTTATACACGCAAAAAATATGTGACAGGCATTGTCCTCCTCTGCTGGGTAAAACCAACAATCGGGAGACCGTGACTTACCGATCTTGTGCAGGTAAGACTGAAAACACCCGTGCCTGCTCAAAAGCTGGGTCAGATAGAAGTCAGTCTCACCATGCCTTCGATTTAGCCACGGTCTCACATCCGGGATGAGGCGCGCAGTCCACCTTCCCTTCATGCAATGCCCCCAAGACTGCTGCCAATCGTTGAGTGAGCGTTGTCTCTCCTCGCGGACAACTATCTCCCTCGCATCCTCGTTTCGGCGCAGGTAAATAGCGCGACGCTCTCTAGCAAGGAGGGCGACAGGTATCACGCCTGATATCACTCTCACCACCGAGTCGGAGACTGTTGGATACGACGATGCAATTCTCAGTGCTCCCCTTCTCTGTACCTGTGCCAAACGTTTTCGGTATACCTCCTTGTTGAGAGCGTCCCCCCATACCTCTGCTCCGTACAGTAGCACTGACCCTACAGTACTCATCAAGAGGCGTCTTCTTGATGGGCTGGGTCCCCCTACGTTGGCCATAAGTCGACTCAGGGCCGATATTCCCGAAGCAGCCTTCTCAGCCGTTGCCCTGATTTGCTCAGAGAAACTCATCTTTGAGTCGATCAGTAGCCCCAGGTACTTCACCGCTGGCTTCGATTCGATTTGTATATCTCTAATACTGATCATCCTTACTCTAGAGATTCTCTTTTTTGTCAAGATGACCACTTCAGTTTTCTCCAGTGCTAAACTCAGCCCGCGAGCAGTCATCCAGTCCCTCACTCGGCGCATTACCCTACCTAGCCTGAGTTGCGCTTGTTCAACGGTGCGTCCAGCGACCAGAGCCACAACATCATCCGCAAAGCCGACCAAGCGCGACTTATCTGGCATCTCAAGTCTCAGTAGCCCGTCGTAAGACACGTTCCACAGGTCCGAACCAAGGATAGATCCCTGGGCAACACCCGATGTGATTTCCATCCTTCCTTGGCCCTGTGTCGTGTCGTAGAGCAGGCTTCAGTCCTTTAGGTAGTTCCTCAAAAGCCGCATTAGATATTCTGGAACTTGAAAAGAGTTTTCCAGCGTGTCCAGAATATCCACCCATCTAGCGGGGTTGAAGGCATTCCTGACGTCGAGTGTCACCAACAGGACGATCCGTCGCTTGGTGCGACTACATGCCTCTGCCTTTTGGACCGCGTTCGTAGAACGTCCTGCTCTAAAGCCGTACTGCCGAGGAGATAGGTCCCCAGCAGCACGAATTGCGTCAGTGAGTCTTCCCTTAATGAGTTTCTCTAGCACTTTCCCAGCCGTGTCTAGCATGCATAACGGGCGGTATGCAGACGGCGATTCGGGATTTCCCTTCCCCTTGCTGATCAGCACGAGCCTCGCCCCCTTCCATCGTACCGGGAAAACCCCGTCCCGTAGGCAAGCGTTGAATGTGCTGAGCAGCAAGTCAAGACAATGGTGATAGACGAGCCGCAACACCTCAGCTGGAACACCATCTGGACCTGGAGCCTTCC
Source organism: Odontomyia ornata (assembly GCA_963969285.1). NCBI lineage: Eukaryota > Metazoa > Arthropoda > Insecta > Diptera > Stratiomyidae > Odontomyia > Odontomyia ornata. The sequence continues at coordinate 343,110,559 of OZ017739.1, read as the reverse complement.
TCGCTTTCAGGGAGAGGACTGCCTCCTCCAGTTCCAGCTGTGTGAAGAGTGGGCACTCTACTGCTGTTTCACCATGGACAGCATCAACACGGACGGGATGCGCGGGAAAGAGTCCCCGCACTATCGCGTCCATCTTTTCCGCGTCATGTATACAAGGCTTCCGTAGGGCACCAAGTTTCCCCATGACCAGCTTGTAGCCAAGGCCCCACGGATCCTTGTTCACATTGTTCACTAGGTCTTGCCAGCAGCGAGCCTTGCTACTGTTGATCAGTTTGCGAAGGCATTTTATGGCCGACTTATATGCTGCCACCTGGTTGCATGCCTCGTCACGGTTTCGCGCCCGTTGAGCCTCACGCCGAAGCTTGTGGCACTCCCTTCGCTTTTCAGCGAATTCAGTTGACCACCAGTACACTGGGGGCTTGCTGTGCCGGGGTCTTCGACGGGGCATAGAAGCGCAGCAAGCAGTCGTGATTATGCTCATAGTAGAGTTCACCACGTCTTGAGCTGCCAGTTCTTCCGTCCCCTCCGGAGCTCCCTGCAGCGGCTCACCTGCTGTGAGAACCTTGACGAACCTCTCGACGTCCATTCTTCCAATGTTCCATCCAGTTGTAGAAGGCCGAGAGCACGGACGTCGGGAGATAGCATCACTTATCTCAAGCAGAATGCACTGGTGATCACTGGCTGAGTAGTCCTCGAATGCTTTCCAGTTGTGTATCCTCCGTACTAAGGACTCCGAGGCAAATGTCACATCCGGTATGGTTCCCTCACAGCCAATATGGCGGAAAGTCGGCGTATTTCCGGAGTTTAGTACGACGAGGGCCGTCCTGGCCACCATTTCCAGGATTCGTTTTCCCCACGGATCCGTCTGAGGCATGCCCCATTCGATTGCTTTAGCATTGAAGTCGCCCCCAACGAGCACTTTACTCTCTGCCTTCGAGACAGCGCCCTCCAGAGCATTAAGCTTGGCTTGGAATGATGATATCGACTTGTTAGGCGTTAGGTTCACACTAAAGAAGGTGATCCCTGAGCACCGAGTCCACACGAAACCATCCCCCCATCCACAACTCTCCGCTTAAAAGTCGCTGTTCCGAACCCAGATAGCGGCAGTACCAGTTTCATCAGAGTACCATAATGCAGATTTTGGGCGGTTGAACTGTGGTGTAGGTTTAGCTGCAGGATGCGGGTCATCGAAGCTTTGATTTTGCCTTGGTTAGGGCTTCCTGGAACACCTGGCATTTTCCTGATCCCAAGACGTGTCCAAAATCAAGTTTTGGATCAGCATCCTTGCAAGGATACAGTGTGCCTCCTTTGTACACTCTTTTCTTTTATGACCCGTTACACCTTATTTGTAGCATAGGGAACTCCTATCGGGTCCTTTGCATACTTGTGTGGTGTGACCATAACCAAGCCGTTTGAAACATTGAAGAGGCGTTGCTCTTCGCCGTATCCTACAGACAACCCACCCTATTCGTACTTTGCCCTTGTTCAGGAATTGTTCGGCGTCCTTTTCCGTCAAGTCAGCTATGGCCATGCGTTGTGCCCTGTTGTTTTCTGGTGTCAGTCTCGCTTTGATCCTTCCCACGCAAGGGAACTCCCTTTTGATGGCCTCTTCTACCTCGGCCAGGTCCGTCACGCAGTCTATGTCTCGTATTTCGATCGTTGCCATTGGCTCGAGCGGGGCTATAGTTGCGCTTTTGCCGAGGACTTTCTTTACTGCGTCACAGAATGCTTCTTTATTGCCAGCCTCTGCTCCGAATTCGACCAGTATGTGGCCCGACCGCGTTGGTCGTACTACTTTAATGGTAGTATTGGTGTCTTCGGGCCTTACGTTTCCCCTGATATCCCGCAGTACCTCCGTGTAGGATCGGCCATCTTGGGGCTTAACAAGCAGTGCCTGCTGCCGGGGTCTTCGTTGGGGCTTCTGCCTCTCCTGCTTTGCATCAGGTCCTTTTTGTAATTGGGCGTCCGTACGAACTTTACTTTCTGGCTTTTTTTGAAGGAGTTTCTTTGCGGCTTTCTTCGCTCCTTTTGTAAGCACTGTCTGGAACCCCTGATCTAGTGCTCCACGCCCTTCAAGTGCCTCTTCCTTCCTTCTTTTATCCCGATCTCCTTCGATTGGGCTAGACGCCATTCTTTTATTGACGTTTAATGGTGGAGCTATCTGCGTGTCGCCTTTAGATTTCGCCCCAAGCGCCTCTTAAGCCTTCTCTTCGTCTTTGGCCCTTAATCAGCTTCTTCGATAGTGCCCTATGCGATCTAGGAGCTCTCTAGTTCAAGGAGCCCTACCTTTGTTGCTTTGCTGATTTTTGGGGAGTCGCATGCAGCTTGTGTACTTTTCAGAACATCTCCCGCTTTTCGGAGTAGTCTTTCTTCTTCATATCGCTGGGCCGCAATTGTACCTTGCAGCCATCCTTGGGAGAGGTTATCGCGTTCCGTTTCTGAGTGCACTACTTCCGCCACATTTTCAACTTTGGCGGTGCATTCACGCGGTGTCTGGTCACTCTTTGCTTTTAGTGCCGTAATCGCCTCGTTGGCTTCTGGATTTTTCGTTGCAATGTCGGGATTTGCGACCCTTGCATCGGTCGCTACGGTAACGATCCCAGCAGTGACAATCGGATTTTCGGTGTTCTTTATGTTATCTCCCACCGCTCGAACACCTGAAGTGTCATGCAGAGTTTCCCGTTTCTCCTTAATAGGACGCTCGGGCGTTCGCATCATTTGTTTGCTGCGCCCGAACGCCGCAGGAATCTCAGTCTGCATTCTCCGTTTTAAATAAATATTGGCTATGGACTAAATGTAACAATTTTCATTATCATATCTCTCCTCATTGTAATCTTTATATTGTATATAAAGAAAAATAATGTAAATTTCAACACAAATAATCGAATTCAGGAGAATTATAATCTAGAGGAGGGGGAAGTCACGTGTACCGAAACCTTAAACGCCTATAAAAATATAATGGAAAACGTAAGAAAACACCTCAAGAATGAGATGTAACAAGAAACTTTTATTTTTCACAGCATGTTGTAAACATAACGTCAGCAGTTTACACCATGGTTTCCGAAAATGGAAAAATGCGATTCTGCTACCGTGAGAAGCCGGTATACGTGGCTCGGGGAGTCTTAATTAAGCTCCCGCGGCGATAAGACGTTTTTCGTTCCAAAAATTAAATTAAAGTACGAATAAGTATTTTATGTTCCAATAAAACATTTTGAACTTAGAATCTTGTGTGTTTTTTTTATCACGCGTGAAGTGAAAATACATAACTAGCTAGAGTGCTAAAACGCACCAGCTCCAACGAAAACGAATCCAAGGCAAAAAAAATCAACTCCGACCCACCGGCAAAACAATTCCAATCAATGACCATCACAAAATTCCATTGGAGCAACGCACTGCATGTGCATAGAACTATTGAAATGCTGATTGGTGTTGTAAATGACAGTTTAGATATTTTAAATAATAGAAAATAAAGTCATTCTGTATTACGAATTAATTTACGTTGTTTCGTTAGCAATTTCATTCCAGAACAGCAAGAAACGCACTTTCTTTTTAGACTCAATTTAACATCTCGGTTAATATATTCAGCTGAAGATAGACTTTACTCTTGCTCTATATGCAATTTTTTGAGCCAAAACATATGTATGTGTAATTTTCGTTTCGCAACATTCTCAACTTCCCAGACATATTGTAACATTTGTTTGCTTTTGGATTCTGATTGATGATATTTCAGAGAAGTATCCATAAGTAATGCTGCGTACAGTCAATAATCAACGCATGAGTAAGAAAATAAAAAGAAGACAAATCACACAAAGCATTTCGTTCGTCTTTAATAAAAAATAGGTCATTGAATGTGAACCAGTCAAAAATGACAAATGAACTGTGACAGCTGATGTACTTTATCATGTTATCTAGGGACGACAACATCTTGTGGCAAATCGACGAAACAGCATTTCGTACAACATACATTCAAGCATGTATCTTATCCTAAACAAGGGGACACTTCCTGTGAAATATAAGTTTATTTATAGACATGAAGGTTATGTAGAAGTGGACGGCTGGATTGTCCCCCAGAATTTTCAACTCCTTTTCGATTGAGAAGTCTTACATTGTTGACCCAGATACATGTCTTCAATACTTTCTTTAGTCCTTGAACATTTTTTAGAGTGCGGAATAAAATGCTTAAAACGTGTGGACAGGAGAATGTAAAATATGTGAAAAAGATGGTGAGAAGAGCTGGAAATTTAAAACGACTTCATAATCATTTAAGCATGTTATGACTCCAAATAGTGTTCCTCATGCACCAGTAACACGCAATGGAATGCTCTCACTCTGTTATCAAGCTACAATATCGTTTTTCACATTTCCTTATCTAGTTCAAATGGATCATCAAACTGCAACATGCACTCTGAAATGTGAACAATATACATTCAGCAAATAGGCTGTGACAATTAACCCCGATCCTTGATATAATCTACTTACCAAGGTCCGACCACGTTCATATCTTATGCATCTTTTGTGATGAAACTCAATAGCATGCAGCAATGATGCATTCTAACAAAAAGGCAGCATACCCATGAACTCACACGACCCAGATTACACCAAGCCATACACGACTAAGCTTCCGGGATACTATAATACTTTATGCCAATAAAATCCTTCTCACACCTAAAAGTCTGCCGGGCGAATGCACTCGTCGAAGCAGTGTAGCAACAACCTTCACTGAAGTGTTGAGCGTAAGCCTTGAAAGTTTTCTGTTGCACTCGAGAAAGTACTTTGGTGGCATAGACACCTAAGAGAGGATGTAATCTGTGCAGGATAACGTGACCTACTCAATTGCACGTAGTAAAAGTTTGATTTGAACTCAATATTGATGCGTGAAATTAATCTTCTTATGATGTGAGTGTAAAGCTCATTTTAATAGGTGATGCACTTTCTATGTTTTGTAGCACACGTTCGCCATTTCGTGCATTAAGGATTAAACTTTCACAACTCAATATGTGCATGTCTGATGTAAAAAATCGATGCAAGGATTCGGTTTTTGGCTGAAAATCTGAAATATAATTTTGATAATACCGTAAAAAAATTAGAAAAATATCAGTCGGTTTCGAAGTTCCCTAGAAAGGTAGAAGCAGTGAAAAAAATTAATTATTTTAAGTAGGATATTCAATCGCGATCCTTTTTACCAATCCCGGGATTTTGGTATTGTCTCTAGATAGTCCTGGGGATTAAAAGTCTGAGTGCTCTTCAAAACTCAACTTTTTAGGGTTTTGTAAAATCATTTTACAAAACCTTATTCAAATTGCGTCCTCTGTCTGTCCGTCCGGTGGTCACAGCACTTTTTCTCGAAAACTACCAAAGTTAGAAGCATCAAATTTTGTTTGCACGTGTAAAGTGGTGCTCTCTTTAAAGTTCACCTAAAAAACATTTTATAAGGTATTTAAGGGGGGTCTTCCAATACAGTGGAGTGGCTCTCGAAAAAAAAATTCATCAAAGGTAGCCAATATGGGTAGTATCAAATATACCGTTTTAATAACAACTTTTCAGAACAGGTCTTAATTTGACACGTTTTGCTTCGGGGGGCTCACAGATTGGGGAAATACACGAAAAATTTGTGTCCTCTCCCCTCGCGATTGAACACCTGTGATCAGAAAAAATATCGAATTGGGTGTTTATGAGAACAACAACAACAAAAACCTCAGAAGTCAAAATTCGTTCATTTGTTAATAACAGTATGATATTCAAATTTCACATTTTTCCCAATAAAAATCGTGTAAGTGCCCTTCAACTGAACGAAATTCAATATTTAAATAGTCCTATTAAAGTTCCTTATACTTTTTAAGTTTGATCGAAATCGAATGGTAACATGGAAGTTATAGCCATTTGAAATTTCTCCAATTACAACAACAATAACACACGATTTTGGTATTTTATGGACTTTTCATCGAAACAGTCACTGCAGTATTGATTTGATCTTCTTGAAATTTTCAAATAAGGTTAGTAATATTAATATTTTTGGGAATTCATGATTTGCGTGTTTTGTTGGTTTGCAACAAAATGGCGGCCGTTGAAAATAGAAAAACAATGGTTTTTCTTTTAAGCGTGCACAACTCTTTGACATATTTTTTGACTTTATTCGTTACAGGTGACTGCATTTCTGAGAAGTTGGGTACAAACCCTTTCTGACATGAGCGTAGGTCTGTCTACCTAACTTGTTTCGCTATCTTTTGTTTACATAATCATCATAAATGCTATTGTTTTAAATACGATAATATGATTTTAATTAGCCAACGTTTTAACACAATGTTTACTGACAGACAGATTGAACGAAGTGAACAGAGTGACAAATGACAGTTGTAGCATGAGGTTAAATGAACATAATTTTGAATTCAAAATAACAAAGTATTACATCAATACTTCCTCTAAAATGCGATATTTCAATTTTTCAATAACAAACTAATTTCAAATTTAAAATCGGATCAGATCGTTCCAAGGGCAGAACGTAGGTCAGCAAATTTCAGCATAGGAGTGGCTTTGTCAGAATGTCAGCGAGTTGTTGATCACTTGAAACATTTTAAATATTCAACTTTCCATCCTGCAATTCCTTTCGAATGTAATGGTACCTCACTTCAATGTGTCTGGTTCTCTCGTGGAACTCGTGATTCTTCGCTAACTTGATTGCGCTTTGATTGTCCACAAAAAGAATTGGAATTTTGGCTAAGAGAAGAACTTCTGCGAACAGTCGAGATTACCTCACAGATTTCCTGGCAGCTTCATTAGCAGCGACATACTCAGCCTCAGTTGTGGATAGAGACACACACTCTTGACGTCTGCTAGCCCAGGATATCGTTCCTCCACTGTGGATGAAAACGATTCCACTAACAGACCGACGAGTGTCCGATTGACCAGCATAGTCTGCATTACTTCAAGACACTTCCTTTGGAACCAGCCTCGTACCTGATACCAACTGACGTAGACTCTTTGACCCATCTCAGGATTCTCTTTACCAGCAACCTGTGGACATCTTCCGGATCTTCCAAGAACTGCGACGCATAATTGACTGCAAACGCGATGTCAGGACGAGTAGCAACAGCCAAGTACATCAAACATCCTACAACTTCACGGTAAGAAGCAGATGCTTTCGAACCAGTTTTCATTTCCAATTGCACGTACTTGTCAATGGGCGTTGAAACAGCATCGGCTTCTGCCATGCTGAACTTCTGAAGAAGATTTTCCGCGTATAGCTTCTGACTCAAATGGATTGAACCATCTCCTTCACGTTAAATGAGCATATTCAGAAAACAGCCAGGCAATTCACGTGTCATCTTGAACTCCATCGCCAGCTTCCTCAGGAACTCTTGAATCACACTCTTCTGTGTTACAGCAACCAGGCCATTATCAACATAAAGGACAATTATCAGTTTATCTTCACCAGACATGCAAAAGGAAACACATGGATTAGCTTCACTCTGGACGAGACCAAACTTGATAAGAATCACCTTGAACCGGTTGTTCCAGCACCTCGGAGATTGTTTTAGTCAGTAGAGACTTCTAATCAGCTTGCACACACGACCAGAACCATCTTCGAAACCTTCAGGTTGATCCATGTATATTTCTTCATTCAAAACACCGTTTAGAAATGCCGCCTTCACATCAAATTGGGCCAACTCTAGATTTTCCTTGGCAGCAACACTTAGAATCGCCCTGATAGTATCAAATCGAGCTACGGGACTGAAAGTTTCATGATAATCAATACCTTCTTGTTGACTATAACCCTTCGCAATAAATCTAGCTTTGTAGCGACAAGCCTTCCCCTATGCATCTCGTTTTATACGATAGACCCAGCGATTAGCAATTGTCTTCCTTCCTAGAGGTAACACAGTTAAAACCCTGGTCGAATTTCCCTTCAGGTAAGACATTTCTTTTAGGTAAATTTCTCGAGAGAAATTTATTAGGTAAATTTCTCGAGAGAAATTTATTAGGTAAATTTCTCGAGAGAAATTTATTAGGTAAATTTCTCGAGAGAAATTTATAAGGTAAATTTCTCAAGAGAAATTTAGCTATTGCGGAGAGCATTATATATATATATATATATATATATATATATATATATATATATATATATATATATATATATATATATATATATATACATATATATATAAATATATATATATATATATATATATATATATATATATATATATATATATATATATATATATATATATATATATATATATATATATGTATATATATATATATATATACACATATATATAAATATATATATATATATATATATATATATATATATATATATATATATATATATGTATATATATATATATATATATATATATATATATATATATATATATATATACATGGGATATAACGAAATTTGTGACCACGCTAGAGGTTGCAAATTTGCTCCGATTTTCACCAAATTTTCAGAAAAGTTGTATTGGGTTAATATCTCGGTTAAGTTTGTGAACCAGCTATATCGGCCGAGCAAAAACAAAATGGTGGCCATTTTAGACGAAAAATCTTGACTTCTGTTCTGACCAAAGTATGGCTCCGATTTGGATGAGATTTGGTACAAAGGTTCACTAATATATGTGATGAATTTCACAATAAAAAATCCAAAGTCGATACGGCAGAAACAAAATGGCGGCCACTCAAAAGTCAGAAAACGTGCAAAATTTTGTTGTTGTAATAGTGGTCAAAGCTTTCAACAGATTTTCATGAAATTCAGCAGGTAGATAGAAATTATAAGTATCTAAAGTGTCGCGTGAACAATTCGGAGGTCAGGTCACAAAAAAGCAAAATGGCGGCCAGTTGAAGCTCAAAACTTCAAAGACTTCTAAAAGTCGCAATTTTATTTTGATATATATGAAACTTGATTTCAAGATAGCCATTACTTAAATCTACAGTTTTTAATATTTAGGTGATCATGCATGTGCAAATTACAAAATGGCGGCCGTTTAAATATGCGACTTTTTCAGGTTTTTGTGGCCGTCTAGCGGTCACATTTTCCAGCGGATTTTGATGAAACTTGAGATTATGAATCTCTGTACTATGTTCTTGTATTATGCAGAAAATTTTTAAAATTGAATGAAAAATAAACAAGTCGAAAATTTAAAACACAAATTTTTTAGCTGCCATTTTCACTAAAAATTGAATTATTTTGCCCTGTCTTGAGTGAAACTCCGATTTGAACGAGATTTGGCACATTGATTGATGAGGTCCTAGCCCACAGAGATTTAAAATTGTCCAAAATCAAATGCATGCATTCAAACTGGCGGCCCCCAAAGGTCAGGAACCAGCGCAATTCGCTATTTTAGTAGCAACTGAAATAATGATTTTTTTTCATGGTAACGTTTTAAATGACTTTTCTTGAACGTATTTATAAATCAAAATATTTTTTAAATATTGTAAAATATTTTTAACAATACCCTAAAAAATTATGAAATCGCGACTTATCTGTCTGTCCGTCCGTCCGCCCGTTTGTTCGTGCGTCATAACAAGTTTTCTCGCAAACCACATGAGCTAGAATGAGAAAATTTTCTACGTAGATCAAAAGTGGTGCCTCTTGAAATTCGCAGTGTAAGAACATATTTTAAAGTGTTTAAGGGGGTCTCCCCGTACAGGGGGGTCTCCCCATACAGGGGGGTGACATAAACATTTTTTTCATTTCTGTAGCCCTCTAGCGGCCAAGTTTATCAACAGATTCCGACAAAACTTGAAATTATAAGTTATTTAGGCAAGTTAATTTAATTTAATTATGCAAATCGGATGACAAATAAAAAATTCGAAACTTTACAGCTTAAAAATTTTAACAGCCGTTTTCAATAAAAATTCAAAATGACGGCCCCTGATGGTTCAGAAAAGAACCGAAAATATATATATTAATGGCAATGCAAGTGCTGATTAAACTCTTATGGAAATCTTTTGAAATTAACTATTTGAGCTATTTAAGCCAAAAAGTTATCACCTTTGTTTGATAACCACTGTCAAATGTATAAACAGCAAATGTGAGAAGGGCGAAAGGAGTAAAAATATGTTTATAACAATTTATTACCCGCCAATTTTCAATATGTGATCCATACGTGTGCAACTCAATTTAATTAGCAAAATATTTGCGCCTCTATGAAGGGTCTTCAAATACGAACGGCGGCAGATCCTTTCTATTAATAAATACCCACGTAGTGCTACAAAAATTGCAATAACAAGTCCAGTAGTAGATAAGCCAATTTCTTATTCGAAACCTTACGCTACATACGAGAAATTTACCTTTCCGGCTGGTGCTGCCAAAGGGGATTTTTTTCATTGTAGCGATTACCCGACTTCATGGCTTCTTTGTATTGTCGAGGTTCTTCTAACTCTACAAGAAACATTTCACTCAATTTCACAGGTTTCTAAAGTTTACTTCTATCTCGAAGACGTCGTTGAGGGGTATCTTTTGCAGCATTAGGAGTTTCTTTAATTTGCGGTTCAGCAGGAACGATTAGCAACACAGGATCTGGGACCTCAGGCACGTGCAGAGCTTCAGGTGAGTCCAGAACTCTGAGAAAATTGCGGGGCTCGACAGGATCTTCAATTTTTTTGACAGGAAACCAAGCAAGAACTTTAGGGGAATGCTCTGGACCAAAAACTACCTCACGACTTCGGATCACCTGCTTTGTATCCTTCTTCCACACACGAAAATCATCGATGTCTTCCAAGTACCCAACAAAAACTGCTTCAACGCCTTTATCATCTCACTTCTTCCGACGTTCTTTAGGCACCATCACCCAGCATGTGGTTGCAAAAATATGAAACCTGTCCAAATGAACACTCTTTTCAACGAACAACTCGTACGGAGTTTTACCCCTATGAAGCTTGGACGAGTTTGGTTGAAAATATAAACCACAGTGTCGACAGCTTCAGCCCATAGAAACTTCGGCAGATCATTGCTAACAAGCATGGTTAGTACTAGCTCACCAATTGTCCGGTTTGATCGTTCAGCACAACCGTTCTGCTGAGGCGTATAAGGATTCGTAATCATTATCTTTGTACCTTCGGGATCCATGAGTTTTTGCATCTTCTTGTTGTCAAATTCCTTTCCGCCGTCGCACTGAATCACCTTTACCGATCAACCTCGTTAAATCTTCACCAGCTGCAACATTTCTTTGGTAATGTCAAACACCTCAGATTTTTCCTTCAAGAAGTAATTCCTACGAAATCTTGAATAGTCACACATGAAGCAGACAAAGTACCTGGCACCAGCAATAGACTCCTGTCCAAATGAAACACCGACATCAGCATGGATCACTTCTCCTGGCACAGATGAACGCTGTTGACGTGACTTGAACGGTTTTCGATGTTGTTTACCGTCTACTGTACTTCCATTCCGTGATTCTTGAGTATCTTCACAATATGTCTTTTATTTTGATGACCTTAACGCTCATACTAGACTTGAAGAGAGTCTTTGACCGCCAGATTGGCCTCACTAACACAGCAAGTGTCCGATTCCTTGACTTTGAGCATCATCTTGGACAGCTGACCAGATTGCACACCTTGAGCGTTGACAACACCATCAAGCAGGAATTCACAGCTATCCTTGGATGAGCTGAATGTCATACCTTTGTCCAGTGCATGCGTAACCGAGTATTGAATTTCTCCTAGCTTCCGGAACATACAGCACGTTTTTCATGTGACAAGAAGTCCAACGGCCATTCACAAGTACCTCAAAGTCAATATATTCTCTTCCAAAAGCACTCATCACAGAATTGTTTGCGATACAAATCTCTGCTGGAATAAAGAAAGCCTCGAAGAATGATTACCACTCTTTCTTGAAGGTCATTTGGTCCGTCGCACCAGAATCGATGATTCAAGCTTCGTTCTTGCCTTCCGCACTGAACACTTCGCTAACGAACGCTAACGAAACCTTTCTTTCAGACGTCCCATCACTCTTCTTCTTCCTGTTTGGGCAATCTCTTTTAAAATGACCAGTTCCGTGACAACCGTAGCACTTGAAAGCCGACTTCTACCCCTTCTGGTCAGGCTTGACATCATCTTTGGCCTGCTTACCAGCTGCATCTTGTTGATTTCCACTTGCACCTTTGGACTGGATTTTCAACTTGGTTGCCATCAGTGCCGTCAGATTGTTCTCCTTTTTTTGTCGAAGTTTCAGCCTGTGCTCATTAGATGTCAACACGTTGATCAGGTTATCGAGGTTCTGCTGATTATCCAACCTGACCCACCAAGTTAGCCTGAAACTTTCAAAACTGTCAGGCAACGTTTCCAGCAACTTGACCATCAAAGCTGACTCGTCGGGCTTAACTTTTAACTGCTGCATGCGTAAAGTCTACCCTTCAAATTTAGCAATATGACTTATCATATCATCCGCTAAATTCATGTCAAAACTGAAAAGCTCAGTGTGAACTGAATGAACGGCTTGCCTTGTTTGTTGTTCATAAATACCATGTAATTTGTTCCACATCTGATGAGCAGTCTCGCAAGCGACGATCAAAGTCATGACGCTCGAATCAATTGTCTTGATGATAGTGTGACAAGTTGCGCGATCTGCCTTATCCCAAATTTCCATTGCCGCATTGTGAGCATCAATCGCAGCCGCATTAGCATTAGCCGCTAGCACCGGTTGAACCAACTCTCCAATACTCACTTTGTATGCTCCTTCAGTTACTCGCAATAAATTGTGCACCATGAACTTCCAAATATTTCAGTTTTCCGAACCTTTTAACTTCTCAATACCTTGAAAAATCATTATTGTCAGTCACCAAAATTCTAGCAACTTTCACCTTCAAGTTGTGAGAAAATCTCTTCGAAAAAAAAACACTATTTATTTTGCTCAAACTTCTTGAAAAAAGTTGTTCCCCTCAAATCGAACTATGCTTTGCTACCATGTTATAGTTTTATAGACAATAATATGGTTTTAATTAGCCAACGTTTTAACACCATGTTTATTGACAGACAGATTGACGGAAGTGAACAGAGTGACAAATGACAGTTGTAGCATTAGGTTAAAGAATATAATTTAGAATTCAAAATATCAACGTCTTATATCAATAATAAATACAGGAAAATTCAATACAAAACAAATCAACATAAAGCTCTTACAATAAACGAACAACTTATTTACATAAGACCTTGAAGCGCGCAATTAAAAAACAACTCATTTAATCTCTGATTTTCTTAATAAATTCATTATTTTTCTACTTATATCAACTGCTATAATTAAACAAAGTTATCAATTATAATACTTTGTCACTTATTTTCACAAATTCGGTTTCAACTTAAGTTAATCAATAACTTTTCCGCATAGACACATTACTGTTTGACATTCTAAAATCAACTTATTAAACTTTCGTCTATAATAAAGAAAATATGGTCAAGATATCACAATTAATATTATTAAGTTAACGAAGCAAATTTAATGTATTAACCTTTTACATCTAATTTGCATTGCGGAAATAAAACCTCAGAAAGGCTAGTTCTCAATTTGTTGCACATATAAGCACACGCTGAGAAAACGCGTTCCGCTTCGATGGAAGTCGGAGGTATTGTCAACAAATATTTATAACTTTGTTCCAAATTCTGACCTCGAGTTTAAGTTGCTTCGAAAAGAGCCATTTCTTGCCTGATCAATTTTGAAAAGCCTATTTTTTCATACCCTCAGGAGTTAGTGTTTTCATACTATTATTGATTTCCAGCTGAAGCTTATCTTTTAATGTTAAAGTCGCCGTACTGCAAGATGTCGATTCCATTGGCGTATTAGGATAATATTGTTCACTACTTACACAAAAAGTGGTATTCAACCTTTCAAATAATGAAATTATCTGTTTTTAATTTGGACTTTGCTTGGACATGAAAATAAATCTTTTACATCATCAACTACTAAACTACTACTCTCATTATGAGAATTTTGTTAATAACTAAACACGCCACTTAATTCATTACATCGGCGATGTTGTAAGCGTTTTAACAAGTTTGATTTTAATCTAGTCGCCGCAATTGACTCATTGCTACTCAACTGTTTAAAAAACAACTTTAAAGTTCCATCAGCCATGCACAAGTTTGCGTAGAAGGACAAAATTCTTCCGGATAGCTTAACTGGCGCCAAGACATTGATTATTTCATTTATGATACTTAAATCAGATTCATCGAAAATCTCTGAATTATTCAGGTCTATGAGAGCTTTTTGAACGCTATTCTTTATAAGAAGAAGAAGTCCAAGCATTGTGAAGAGGCTGTCCCATCTAGTCTTACAGTCAAGCAACAAGGTTAGCTCTTTTTTATGTTCCTGCTGTACATATTTTTGAAGAATTTTATTATTCTTCATAGGTGATCTTTTGAACAGAACAGCTGTTTAACGAAATTTTTTAAGCACGTTTTTAACATTGTGATCGTTCGTCAAATCTCGAAAACAGCTTGATTCGATAATTAAATCTCATCTAAGATTTTCGTCATCATCATCTGAACCCACGTTCAAGGATTGGTTCATAATTGAATCGTCTATATTTTTGTACAACAAATCGCAAACGGCTAAATGAACCCCATGTTCAAAGCAAACTTGGTGCTCTGCCTTCACAAGCTTTCCAATCTTAAGCATGACGTTTGCACTATCAGTTATTATTGCAACAATATCAGAATCAAGAGCAATGTGTAGCTCAGAAGGGCGCTCCTTTAATATTCGCACAGATGCCTCAGCTGTTAATGATTCATTTAAGCGAATCAGTCCTAAATTCTAGGTTGTACCATATGACATGAGTGAATGTTTACATTCATATATTTCTTGTTTGAACTCGAAGTCTGTTCGTCAAAGCTTCAACTGAATCTTTTTCCTTCATTTTTCATGTAAATAATTCAGTTTTTATTTGCACTTTGATTTTATGGCTGTAATTTACCACGCGATTGCGGATTGTTGCGGCAGATCTTGGTAAATCTGAATACCCATTTGGTAGGATCAAAGTCCTTAAATCATTTGACATCACAAATGCACTCATAAGATAGCCATCTAAAGCAGTCATCCGAGCTAAAACATCCTCGAGAGTATCAGTTTTACAAAAATACTCCATGATCAAATTCCTTTTTCGTTTCAAGTGTGGTTCTTTGACGTCATTAGCATTTGATGTAGACGATATTGTCGAGCTTAATGTCAATGAATGTTTCACTTGGAGACGGGTATGTAATCCTTTAGTAGATCCTCCAAGTATTTTCAAAACTGATGCGCAATGCTTACATTGCGCTGTGTTTCCCTCTTTGGCAATCAAAAATATGACTCCATATAGAGGAAGCATCGCCATCTTTTTTATGCTCAATATAGACACTTTTTGTGGACATGCTACTCGCTCTATGCTATCTAGAAAAAACAAATGTATCTCATTTGCAACTATAAAACTAAAAATCAATAGTTTTAAGGTAAAAAGAAAGAAATCAACGTCTGTTTGTTTCACTCTAACTATTCTAATGAAAGAATGCACTTTTCCACTTAATTTGCTGGATTGTCATGCAACACATAAAATAGTCGAATCTATTTGGACAGCATGAACTGGCTTGATCACCACCGCGCTCAAAAACAAATTGAACTGACTGGGGAAAACCAAACAAATTAAACAAACAAAAACAAAAGAGTGGACGAGTTCCAGGTGAAAGTAGAGGAGCTCACGTCAAGCAGCGTATTTATAAAAAGTTCAAAAATGATTAATCAATCCCGTAAATCCTGGGATTAATCTAAATAAAATCCCGAAATTTCTAAGCCTGTAAAATAGTCGGGGTCCTGGAATCCCAGGATTGAATTTCTTAATTAGAAGCCAAACCAGTTTTCCGTTCTTTATTCATTTCTTTGTTTTGTTGCAAAAAAATGCAAGTTTTTATGTCCAAATGAAGAAATCGACTTGGCACACTTTAGCCCAGTCATATTAGGGCTTTCACCTCGGAATGAAAGATAATAAGCTGCAAATTGGTATGAACCTTTGTTTTGTCATTCTAAATGTTGTCTCAAAAGTCTAAATCGTTATCGTGTTCGCGTCTCAAGATATTCAAGGTCAAAGGTCACAAAAATCGGTTTTTCGCGAATATCTGGCTTCCTATCGGTTAAATGAGATTTGCATTTATTATAAAAGTTGTAGGCTATAAAATTCCCTACAACTTTTGTTTAAACTTTTTTTTCATACGACCAACCGTTTTGAAGGTAGAGCGCGAAGAGTGCACATCGTACAGTCATATACGGCCTAATGCAAGGTCAAGCGTGAGTTATGGTTATCAGTACGTTATAAAGTCAATTATTTACTTGGAAATTATAATTATTAAACAATGCCTATTGTTTATGTACTAACTATTAATTATTTATATTTAATTAAAGTAAGTAACTTGATTATTTATATATAATTATTCATATTTAACTATTTAAGTATAAAATATTATTAATTCTGGATTATATATTTTAGTTTTATTTTAAGTTAAAATGATAGTAAGAGTATATATTTTACTCATATTTTTATTTATTATTAAATACGGCATAATATACAGTTATCAAAATGTGAGTTCAAATATCAAAAGTATCTTTGTTGATTTTAATTGTAATGAAATTGGAAATGGAAGCTAATTATCTTCTTCTTGTTCGTCGTCTTCTTCTTCTTGTCGCTCAAAAATGTTCGATTCATTGTCATCATCCTCATTATCTGTCATGTTCATCTCCAAACCTTCCAGAATATCGGGATCATATGTATTTTCTTCATCGGGATTACTTGGATACAGTGAAGCGTTGAGGCAAGCTTGTCCGTTGCACTGGCCGCAAGCTAAAGAACATTGTAGCCCTGATTTTCTGCATCCACAGCGGGAACCACAACCATTTTTGCAATTGCAAAATATTACGTTTAGTAGTTCGGCTGGTGCTGGAGGTAATAACGTTCGTATGGGCTCCAGGATTTCATTTTCAAGCATCCAGCCCCATTCTTTAGGTTCTAAGTCCTTCCCTAACCACGTTTGAATCTGGTAGTAGACACGTTTTATGTGTTGATGAGCTGCTACACTTGTTGGTGGAAGTGTTGACAGTTGTACAGGTTTATTTAGTTTTGTAAATTTGATGAATTGCGTGTAGCGGAAATGATCAATGTTGTCCTCAGATTTTGGAGCATTATATAATGCCAACAAGATGCGCACTCCATTTTCTAATAATGTTTGTTTTGGGCAGTTTTCTTGTTGAAATACTTCCACCAGTTTATCTAAATCAGGAATTTTTTCCAATGCTCTAGTAACAGTTTTTTTTCCTTTTTTAAATAGCGCAGAAGTCGTGTCACAGCCACTGAATGCGTGTAAAAATAAAATGTGCTTTTTAGTACGAGGATATTGGTCAAAACTTTTAGTAGAGTTACTTACTTTAATTAAATATAAATAATTAATAGTTAGTACATAAATAATAGGCATTGTTTAATAATTATAATTTCCAAGTAAATAATTGACTTTATAACGTACTGATAACCATAACTCACGCTTGACCTTGCATTAGGCCGTATATGACTGTACGATGTGCACTCTTCGCGCTCTACCTTCAAAACGGTTGGTCGTATGAAAAAAAAGTTTAAACAAAAGTTGTAGGGAATTTTATAGCCTACAACTTTTATAATAAATGCAAATCTCATTTAACCGATAGGAAGCCAGATATTCGCGAAAAACCGATTTTTGTGACCTTTGACCTTGAATATCTTGAGACGCAAACACGATAACGATTTAGACTTTTGAGACAACATTTAGAATGACAAAACAAAGGTTCATACCAATTTGCAGCTTATTATCTTTCATTCCGAGGTTGACCCCTTTTTTTTCCTAATATGACTGGGCTACTTCAATAAAACTCATTTTGCCCCTTTTCGGTTTTTATGTATGTTATTTTTTTCTAAAAGTTATTTTTTCACGCATTTCGGAGACTGATTTTATATCTATAAGAAAGTTTTCAAGCCCAGGTTGTTATTGTCTACCCAAGAAAGATTTGGATTAGGATATTAATTCAGAAAATTATGCCGTACATAATTTTTATGATTCTAAAATGAGTCCATATATATATATATATATATATATATATATATATATATATATATATATATATATATATATATATATAGGATTCGAAAATCATGAGCCCATCCTTATTCCTAAAGAACGGATTCTAATAGTGACTGTGATAATATTCTTTATTCAATATTTCTTTTGCATATGCTGAGAGTCAGATATTAAGAAATCAGAGTCTACGTTCAATATTGCCATAGTGAAATTCATTGAAGTGAATCAATGATTTTTTTTGGATATTTTTCTGAAGGAAAAATTGAGTAACAAACTTATTTTAATTTAAAATAACTCAAAAATTAGCGACTGAGATATCTTCTTTTACGCAATCGTTACATCACTATTCCGTTCTTATGCATATCAGCTAAGTACGATTGTTCTCATACACTGGACGAATAAAGTACATAAAATCAACTTTTCATTATAACGATAAATATTACATAATTTTTCAAGCAATGGGAAAGTTTAGCAGCCCAATTAATACTCACCTGTTAACTTGATGAAAAAAGTAGCATACTCATACAACAAAATAATTGATAAACTTACATTATTGCTACAATGAAATTGTCTATCAAACATTTTCATCATATTGATGAATGCATTCATTGGTGACAGGAATCTCATTCATAGTATTTATAAAGGGTGATTCATTATGCGGTTTGGTTTTCAGTCTTAGATTATATAAGTATATATATTACAAGATAGGCAAAGTTGACATTTGATTGAAGCCGTTTTGTGGTAGACATACACAACCGTACACATGCAATGATAAAAAATGCATTTTTTCAAACCACGATTTATCACTGAAAGATGGGACTGAAATGATTTTAATGTCATTCGAATAAATTCTAGGATCATATTTTTTGCCTACAAATGAAATTTTGGCGTTTAATATCTTTAAATTTACTGATTTTTCTGTTCAAAATTCATTAAATGCATAAGTAATCAAACTCATTACGAATGTTTGTCGTCTACGTAGCTCAGGAGATACTTTTTATGCAAAAGGATGCAGTATTAAATTCAAAATGATGTGCAGTCTCAATTCTACTTCAAATTACCTTTTTTCGATTTTATTTTAGATCATAGTTACCTACATAATTTTGTTAGGAAAATTTAAAACGTATCTCGAATAATTTTTCTTCATAAAATATTTATAAAAATAAAAAGCATGCACTGTAATGAATTCTACAATGTGTTTTTTTTTTATGAAAAAGACAGTCTTCCAATATGAAAGCAAACTTCATGAAAGTTGTATGCTATTTATGGTGTCGGAGTTTGAGTTTGGATTAAATTCTTTCTTTACATAGCAAATACGGAAAAACAACTTTTCAACCATATTATATTTATTATACACGTATTAGTTACTATTTTTTCCAGGGGAGCAGTAAAGATTCAATCTAGTATGAAACAACGTTAAGGAATACTATTACTAAATCTTCACTTATTATTGGATATCTTAACTATTCTTGTAGATATAACTATACATATTTGGTACTGAGCATAATATAAAGGGTGGCTCAACCATAATGCACGATGTCAATTATGAGTCACACCTTAACGTCAAGCTTTTCGCCCAACTTAATCAAAGATTTGAATTTATAGTACATGCTTAATTAAAACTTTGAATTTACACGCTTACAATGTTGACTTAAGAACTGAAGCCTACTGACCATTTCAAGCGTCAGCAATACGCCGAATCGCAGGTTGAAAGGACAGGAGAGAACGGTGACTTTACAAAGAAAATCATCATCAGTGACGAGAGCTGAAGCCTACTGAACATTTGAAGCGTCAGCAATACGCCGAATGGTTGGTTGAACAGACAGGAGGGAATGGTGACTTTACCAAGAAAATCATCTTCAGTGACGAGGCACACTCAAACCTCAGTGCATTTGTTAACAAACAGAATTGTCACATTTGGGCAAATGAGAATCCACGAGTGATTGTTGTAAAGCCGATGCATCCACAAAGAGTGAGTATTTGGTGCAGTTTATGGCTTTTTGCGCGAGAAATTCAATGGCTGTGTTATCTCGCGTTGTGGCGATGTTAATTGGCTGCCAGGATCATGTGATTTGACACCGTTGGACTTCTTTCTCTGGAAATATTTTAAAAAAAAGTGTACGTTAGTAAGCCAGGAACAATTCAAGAGCTAACAGACGAGATAATTTAGCTTATTAACGACATTGAACCTCAATTATGTCTCAGAGTCATTGAAAATATAGACCATCGGATAGAAGTATACGGTGTATCGGATGAAGTATTTGTTTTACGCATGATTGTCATATATTCTTCTATTGGAATAAAAGATATTAACATAATTCTCTAATAACTTTTTGTTTTATTTACAATCAACATCGTGCGTTTTGGTTGGACCACCCTATACTCTTCAATTTAATTTGAAAATGAAATTATGTATGTTTTGTGACCATGACCGAAAGCAAATTCAAAATCTAGCACTCGTTGCATACAGACATAATTTAAATTGCTCCTGTCAAAAGTTTTCAAAAATTAAAATAATTTTTTAAAAAGTCAGTCAGAGATGATTTTTATCGGAAAAGCTTATATTGTGGAAGCAATTGACTCGAGAAATTTCTATCGAATATTATTTTAATTCAATTAATAAAGAAAAGTGAAGAACCAAGAAAAATTCGGGACCGCTGGTATGGGGGTTGAGTTCAAGTCAGCTAAAGATGTGCTCACTTCTGGGGAGGTTCGACACTTCACCTATATCCCAAAAAGCGAAAAAAATAAAACCTTTTTATTGAAGAGTTTGGACTGCGGAGAGGATCTCGCTGATCTTTTCTAGATACTCAACGAAACTGCGCCAAAAATTGAATTTATTTCCGCTAAAACCTTTGCGACTAGAAGATACACCGTAAAAAGGAAGAATTTACCACTGTATCTAGTACAAATCTCGAACAAAAGCAGTCCAAGTGCCCTACAACAAATGAGGTTCTTGAATTACAAAGTGGTGAGGTGGTAACGCCTACAGAAAAAGAAGTCCACCGTGTTACCGGTATCAAAGATTTGCTTATACGGCTGCCAATTGTACCATGCGCTAGTGGTGCGTCAAATGCAAGAATGTTCATGCCGGCGAGTGCCAATTGGCTCAGATGAAGCCAAAAGAAAAACTATACTGCGTTAACTGCTGTGTTCTTTGTCGTTCAGCATCATACCGAGGATGTCCACAATATCGAAATACAAAAGTAAAATTTATTTCAAAACCAACATAAATATACTGCAGCGTGATGCTTTCCAATTTTTCCAACCTCACGGTGTCATTTGCACTTGCTGCTAGAGGACCAGCAGATAACAATGTAGATACTATGAATAATTTAAGGTGCAAAAATGAGCTGCTTCTTAAAATTTACCACCAATTAAATTCCTTATCGGAGACAATTGATAAACAGGATTCAAAAATTATGTTTGTTTTTCAACGTTTAGGTCTTTCAAATGCTAAAAATAACCTGTCATTCAGTAAAATTCCCGTGGAAAGGATTCATCTTGTTTCAATCAACGCGAACTCCATTGTTACTATACATGGATGTGACTATCTCCTGTGGTTCCTCGTCAAGCAAAAGTCTCACATCATGCTTCTCACTAAAACCCACCTCAATTCATAGTACTCCATGACATTCAAGTACATTGAATTTGTAAGAAAAAATAGGGTAAATTGTGATGTGGGAGGTGGCACCGAAACATTGTTTAGACGATCCTATTGTTTTCAAAGTATTGATAAGGTTAAATTCAAAAACGTTGAACTTCTTGTGGTGATAACCTCTTCGCTATCTCTGGCTATATTACTATTCGAAAAGTTCTCAAGTTCAAGGAGGAGCTCAATTCCTTGTTTGAACTGCTCGAATTGAACAGGCTGCATAGTTATTATATACCTGCCGGTGATCTGATTGTCTGGCATACATCATGGCTGAACGCCATCAATAATTCAAAAGGTGTATTCCTGAAATCGTGAATAACGGAGAACCAAATTGAATACAGGTGTAATACATTTAAGTCGGAGTTTCCAACATGTTTTTCTTCATTATAGCACTACAGCCCTACAGCGTTCTGTAGTTTTGAAATCCAAGCACCGATTTATTGTCTCCATTGACCGAGTCAGACCAGCGTTTTCTCGGTTTTGCCACTGGTCTACACCCTTCAATTCTCCCAATGAATTCGTTGTTAGTCCATATGATACACATGACCAACCCATTGCAGCTTCCGCAGTTTTATGATGGCTGCAACCTCCAATTCGTTAGAAATTCCGTACAGCTCATGGTTGTATCAAATTCACCATTGGTTTCCGTCTAGTTATACTCCAAATATTTGCCCCAGGATTGGTTGCTCAACGGCGCTCAATAATTTGCGGATGCTTGGGTTAGGGCCTATGTTTCACATCAGTAGCATAGCACAGGTCTTTTCACAGATTTGCATACTTGGAGCTTTGTTTTCCTGTGTATGCAGCTGGTTTTCCAGACCGCCAAAACTGAATAAAATATTTTATTTGCGAGCTGTATTCTTTGGCGCATTTTGTCTCTTTCATCAATATTTCTAGTTATTTTGGCACCTAAGCACACAAATTTGCTAACGTTTCGGGGTATTTTTTCTCGACTGCGTCATGAGCCTTACTTTATTCTCATTGATTTGAGTCCCTACCAGTTTCGCTTCGCTGTCAAGTTTCAGGAAAAGTTCTTTGGCGGTTTTTAATGACCACAAAAAAATTTTGATTTTGTCCGCCTAGGCTACCACTTGGCTTGATTTGTATAGTATTCTACCTCTTATATCGACAAACAGCCTTTAATCACGTATTCCGAAGCCAAATTGAATATCAGTGGGGCCAGCTGAACTCGCTGCCTTAGTTCGATATTTGTGTCAAAGGCGTCGATGATTTGGTTATTGATGTAGAGTTGGGAGGTTGTTGTCATCATTGTGGCTTTGATAAGATGGGCTGATTTCTCTGACATACCAGAGCAGAGCATTTTTTGGTACAATACGTTCCGATCAATACTGTTGTGAGTTTGCTTAAAGTCAACAAACATTTGGTCTATATCAATGTTGAACACCTGTATGACTGTAAACAATTGTCAATCTACCTTTTTTAAAACCACCTTGATACTCCCCAATAATATTTTTGGTGTATGATCTGATTTTACTTTCTAAGATCTTTGAAAATATTTGATACGCCGTACAAGGCAGTGATATGTCCCTGTAAATTTTGCACTATAGCTTATCATCCTTCTTGCAGATAGGGAATGTAATTGATAGCTCTACTCTTTCAGCATTTGTTCTTATTGCCAAATGTGCTGGGTGATTTTATGGATGTCTTTCTTAACACTGCTGCCACCATACTTTATTAGCTCCACTGGAATATCATCGATGCCCAGCGCTTCATTATTCTTTTGGGCTTTGATGGTTGAGCAAACTTTATGCAAAGTTCCTGGGGCCAACGGGAGTTCTCCGGAAGTATCAATAGGCTCCGATGCTCTGGAGCTATCCGGAAGATTGATGAGGTTTTTGAAATATGATGTCCATCTTTCCTCAATGTAGGTTTCATAAGCGATGATGTTGCCGATCTCATCACGGCAGAGCTTGTTTCGGGCTTATCACTACTTTGTTTGTCTTGTGTTGTGTTGGTGGTCACTAGACTTATATCAATACTTCTCGATTGGTCATCCTAAGATTTTCCCTTCTTTATTCTTATTGTCTTACGTACAGCTCTTCTGAAATTTTCATAATGTTCTCTCTTCATCTTGGTTTTCCTACTTATATATTGATTGTATGCCTGATTCTTTTTATCCTATGCATCCTGACATTTATAACCGAACCAATTAACTTGATGCCCGATCCTCGGTCCTACTGCGGTCTTAATCGCTGCTTTCACTTTTATTCACAGCTAGTTACTTGTTTACACTAATATGTTTAATAGGATAGGAGCTGGCTGGTTGTTAAGGGCCTCCTTGAAGTTTTTCGCCACAGACGCGGTTTCGAGTTTTTCGATGTCAAATTTTTGAAGAACTCTGGTCTTTGCCGAATACGCCTTTGACATACGACAAGAAAAGATCCGCGTTATATAGCTTGGAATACTAAAGAAGGTAATTTCTGAGCGCCGAACCCACACGAACCATCTCCCGTCCACAGATCTCTACCTGAAAATTACTGTTTTGGGCCCAGATGATGGCAGTACTAATTTCATCAGGATACAATGATCCCGAACTTTTATTGTCGCAAAAGTTGGCTTTTATGTCCCTCGAAAATGCTCAAGCAGGTTTTGGGTGGTTGAATAGTGGTAAACGTTTAGCTGTGGGGTAAGGATCATCGACGCTCTGATTTTCCCTCGGCTAGAGCTTCCTGGCTAACTCAATATTTCCCTGATCCCAAAATATGCTAAAAATCCGGTCTCGGATCAGTATTCTTGTAAAGGATACAGCGTACGTTATTTGTACACTCTTTTCTTTTATGTCCATGTTCACTGCATTTGTAATATAGTGAGCTCCTATCAAGTGCATTGCATACTTGTGTGGTGTGTCCATTGCCATAACACTGCTCTTCGCCGTTTTCTGCAAACAACTTATCCTAGTCTTATTTTGCTCTTTTTTAGGGTTTTGTACTAAAATACAAAACCCTATTGCAATCACGACCTGTGTCCGTCTGTCCGTCCGTCCGTCCGTCCGTCCGTCCGTCCGTCTGTATGTCACAGCACTTTTTCTCCGAAACTATAGAGGCTACAGCCATGAAACTTTGTAGAAAGGTCAGAAGTGGTGACCTCTTGAAAGTTCAAGGGTGGAAAATTTTTTCAAAGGCGTTTAAGGGAGGTCTCCCCATATAAGGGGGTGACCCCTCAAAAAAAAATTTTCACCATTGGTAGTCGAGTAGGGTGTCATTGGAAAGGTCGCAATGAGATCTTTTCAAAACAAGTCTTAAAATTGCCTTACAAGTACCGAGGGGGGCAGGGGAAGGGGAAATGTACGAACTTTTCGCGTACCCCCCCCTCGCGATTGGACACCTTCCATCCGAAAAATCTGAAAAAAATCATGAATGTAGGCCTTACTGAGAACAACAACAACAAATACATGAGAAGTCGAAATTCACTCAACTTTGTTAGTAATAGTATGATTTATCGATTTTGTTTTTTCTTGAATAAAATCTAAACGGTACCCTTAAACTGAATAAAATTTAGTTTCATAAAGATCGAATTGTATTTACCGAAGTTATAGCGATTTGAATTTTCGTGTATTACTATGGAGCAATATGCCCTGTATTACTATGGAAACATATTGCTATGGAGCCATATGCGCTTTTTACCGACTTAGACACTACAGCTTTGCTGAAATTTGCATGAAAATTTCAGGAGTGATAGGTATCATGAAGATGAGTACATACAATTGAAACAAGTCGAAGAGGCAGGAGAGAGCTCCTAGCAAAAGGGCTTTGTAACCATTCTAGGATTCGAAAAAATAGGCCATTAATCGATGATTACAATACAGAGGAGTGGCCCCTGAAAAAAAATTTCATGAAAGGTAGCCGATATGAGTATCAACTGAAAGTTCTCTATGAGAGCTTTTCAAAACAGTTCTTAAACTGACAGTTTTTGCTTCAGGGGGAGCACAGGGGGGGGAAATACATGAAAAATGTGTTTCCTCCCTCGCGAATGGACCAGTGATCTAAAAAATCTGCAAAAAATATCAAGGAGAAATTTATGGGTATAAATATAATAAATACCTCAGAAGACAAAATTCGTTCAGATTTGTTAATAATAGTATGATCCTCGAATTTCACATTTTCTCCAATAAAATCGTCTTTGGCATGTTTCTTGATTTTATTCGTTGCTGGTTACTGCATTTTGTAAGTTGAGTACAAAACCCTTCTGACATGAGCATAGGTCTGTCTACCCAACTTGTTATAAAATTGTTCGACGTACTCTTCGGTCAAGTCAATGGTGGCCGTGCGTTGTCCCCTATGATTCTCTGGTGTTAGCCTCGGTTTGATTCTGCCCGCACTAGGGAACTTCCTTTTGATGGCCTCTTCTACCTCAAGCCAATGGCAATGATCTTATTTCGATCATTGCCATTGGCTTGAATGAGGCTGTAGTTGTGCTTTTGCCGAGGACTTTCTTTATTGTCTAGCAGAATGTTTCTTTGTTCTCGGCCTCTGCTCCGAATCTGACCAGTATGTGGCCCAACTGCGTTGTTCATACTGCTTAAATAGCAGTGGTGGTGTCTTTGGGTCTTACATTTCCCCTCATATCCTGCAGCCATACCGAGTGGGATTGGCCCTTCTTAGGGTTTTGTAAAATAATTTTACAAAACCCTTCTAAAATCGCGTCCTGTCTGTGCATCTGTCCGTCTGTCTGTCTGTCCGTCCGTCCGTCCGTCCGTCCGTCCGTGTGTCACAGCAGTTTTTCTCGGAAACTACTTAAGCTAGAAGAATCAAATTTTGTATGTAGGTGTGAAGTGGTGATCTCTTCAAAGTTCAACTGCTAAAAATTTTTATAAGGTATTTAAGGGGGGTCTCCCCATATAGGGGAGTGACCCCCCGAAAAAAAAATTTCATTGGGTATCAAATGAAAGGTCTTGATGATAACTTTTCAAAACAGGTCTTAGTTTGGCAAAGTTTGCTTCGAGGAGCGCACAGGGAGGGGAAATACACGAAAAATTTGTGTCCCCCCCCTCGCGATTGAACACCTTCCATCCGAAAAATCTGAAATGAATCAAGAATGTAGGCCTTGATGAGTACAACAACAACAAATACGTGAGAAGTCGCAATTCACTCAACTTTGTTAGTAATAGTATGATTTATCGATTTTATGTTTTCTTGAATAAAATCTTAACGGTACCCTTAAATTCAATGAAATTCAGTACACAGATGTCTATTTATAAGATTGATTAACTCTGCAAGTTTCATAAAGATTGCATCATATTAAGCGAAGTTATAGCGGTTTGAATTTTCCAGTATTACTACGGAACAATATGCGCTGCATGTATTACTATGGCAACATATGGCTATGGAACAACATGCACTTTTTACCGACTCAGACACTACAGTTTTGCTAGGATTTGCATGAAAATTTCAGGAATGATAGGTGTCATGAATAACTTTGAGAATCGATTCAGCTAGTGGTATCAGTAATCGTAAAACAAAATAGTGGCTATTTTAAATGCGAAGATTGAATAATTTTGAGATATTTTTCCCAACTTCAACGTTTAAGATACATGCTTTGAACTCTTGATTCAATTTAATGAATGACTGAAGCTGAGTACCTACAATTAATACTCATAAGTGAAACAAGTCAAGGAGGCGGGAGGGAGCTTCTAACAAAAGGGCTTTGTAACAACTCTAGGATTCGAAAAAATTGGCTATTAATCGATGATAACAGTACAGGAGAGTGGCCCCTGAAAAAAATTCATCAAACGTAGCCGATATGAGTATGAAATGAAAGTTTTCATGGGAGCTTTTTAAAACAGTTGTTAAACTGTCAGTTTTTACTTCAGTGGGGGCACAGGGGCGAAATACATGAAAAATGTGTTTCCTCCCTCGCAAATGGACATCTGAAATAATTATCAAGGGAGGTATTTATGAGTATAACAATAACAAAAACCTCAGAAGTCTAAATCCTTTCAACTTTGTTAATAATAGTATGATGTTCGAATTTCATAGTTTCTCCAATAAAATCGTCATTGACATGCTTCTTGACTTTATTCAATCTGGTGACTGCATTTTGAAAATTGAATACAAAACTCCTCTGACATGAGCGTAGGTCTGTTTACCCAACTTGTTATGTTTTACAAGAGGTGCCTTCAGCCGGGGTCCTCTTGAGGGTGGATTTTCTCTCCAGTTTCACAAAATGTATTTTTTCTTGTTGGGCTTCACCGTGATCTTAATTTTCAGATCTTCGCTACTTATGTTAGCACTGCCAGGAACCTTTGATCTAGCATTCCACCTCCATCAAATGTTCCTTCCTTTTAGGTAAATTTCTCGAGAGAAATTTACCTATTGCGGAGAGCATCATATATGTATATATATATATATATATATATATATATATATATATACATATCTATATATATATATATATATATATAAAAATATATATATATATATATATATATATATATATATATATATATATATATATATATATATATATATATATATATATATATATATATATATATATGGGATATAACGAAATTTGTGACCACGCTAGAGGTTGCAATTTTGCTTCGATTTTCACCAAATTTTGAGGAGAGGTGTATTAGGTAATTGTGTCGGTCAAGTTCGTGAACCAGCTATATCGGCCGGGCAAAAACAAAATGGCGGCCATTTTAGACGAAAAATCGCGATTTCTGTTCTGACCAAAGTTCATTGAAGTATGTGATGAATCTCACAATAAAAAATCCAAAGTCGGTACGGCAGAAACAAAATGGCGGCCGCTCAAAGGTCGAAAAACGTGCAAAATTTTGTTGTTGTAATAGTGGTCAAAGCATTCAACAGATTTTCATGAAATTCGGTAGTTCGATACAAATTATAAGTATCTAACAAATTACCTTAAAAAAACTGGAGGTCAGGATGCAAAAAACAAAATGGCGGCCAGTTTAAGGTCGAAATTTCAAAGGCTTTTAAAAGTCGCAATTTTGATCCGACATATATGAAACTTGGTTTCAAGGTAAACATTACTTACACCTACAGTCTTTGATATTTTGGTGATCACGCATGTGCAAATTGCAAAATGGCGGCCGTTTAAATATGCGTTTTTTTTCATGTTTTTGTGGCGCTCTAGCGGTCACATTTTCCAACGGATTTTGATGAAACTTGAGATTATGAATCCCTGTACTATGTTCTTGTATTTCGCGGGAAATTATTAAAATTGAATGAAAAATGAAAAAGTCAAAAAATTAAAGCCTAATATTTTTAAGCTGCGATTTTCTCTTAAAAATTGAATTATTTTGTCCTGTCTAGAGTGAAACTCCTATTTGAACGAGATAATACATTGATTGATGAGGTCCTAGCATACAAAGATTTCAAATAATCCAAAATCAAATGCATGCACTCAAAATGGCGGCCCCCAAAGGTCTGAAGGCAAGCGCAATTCGCTATTTTAGTGCCAACTGAAATAATGAATATTTTTCATTGAAACGTTCTAAATGACTTTACTTGAAAGAACTTGTAAACCAGATCATTTTTAAGATATTGTAAAATATTTTTAACAATACCCTAAAAAATTATAAAATCGCGACTTGTCTGTCTGTCCGTCCCTCCGCCCGTTTGTTCGTGCGTCATAACAAGTTTTCTCGCAAACCACATGAGCTAGAATGAGGAAATTTTCTACGTAGGTCCAAAGTGGTGCCTCTTGAAATTTGCAGTGCAAGAAAATATTTTAAGGTATTTAAGGGGGTCTCCCCATACAGGCGGGTCTCCCCATACAGGCGGATGGCATACAATTTTTTTTATTTCTGTAGCCCTCTTGCAGCCAAGATTCTCAACAGATTCCATTGAAACTTGAAATTATAAGTTATGAAGGCAAGTGAATTTAATTTGATTATGCAAATCGAATGACAAATAAAACAGTCGAAAATTTACAGCTTAATATTTTTAGCAGCCGATTTCAATAAAAATCGAAATGACGGCCCTCACAGTTCGGAAAAAAATTGAAATGTATATATTAATGGCAATGCAAGTGCTGATTAAACTTTTATGGAAATCTTTTGAAATTAACTATTCGAGCTATTTAAGCCTTTGTGTGGTTACCACTGTGAACTGTGTAAACAGCAGATGCGAGAAAGGCGAAACCGGTATTTATATGTTTACAACAATATGCAATCCATACGCATGCAACTCAATTTAATTAGCAAAATATTTGCGCCCCGATAAAAGGTTTCTAAAAACGAACGTGGCCAGATTTTTTTTTACGTTAATAAATACCCATGTGGTACTACCAAAATTGCAGAAAGAAGTTTAGTAGTAGGTTAGCCAAATTCTTTTTCGAGGATTTACGCTACATACAAGAAATTTACCTTTCCGGCTGGTGCTGCCAACGGGGATTTTTTCTTTCATCCCGATCTCCTTCAATTGTGCTAGACGTTATTCTTTTATTGATGTTTGATAGTAGAGCTACCTGCAAGCACCCTTTAGGCTTAGTCTTCAGTGTTTATATAGCCTTCTGCCTTCGTTGGCGTTTAAGTCTTCTTCAGCTATGCCTTATGCAGTCTAGGAGCTCCTCTAGCTCAAGGAACCCATTCTTTACCATTTCGCTGATTTTTGGCGAGTTGCATGCAGATTTTTTCCTTATAGAACGTCTCCTGCTTTCGGATTAGCCTTTTTTTGTGATATCACGACGGAAATTGTACTTTCATTTGTATTATGCACATTCAGAATGGTGGCAACAATATTACCCAACCGCGCTTTATTTGTCTGGTCACTCCTTTCTTTTCCTGCCATGATCATTTTGTGGAATTCAGAATGGTTCGTTATTATTTTGGAATTTACGAACCTTGCTTCGGTTGCTTCGGTAATGATCGCAGCAGTGACCATCGAATTCTCGATGTTCTTCATATTTTCCCCCACCGGTCGAACATCT
Source organism: Odontomyia ornata (assembly GCA_963969285.1). NCBI lineage: Eukaryota > Metazoa > Arthropoda > Insecta > Diptera > Stratiomyidae > Odontomyia > Odontomyia ornata. Next base: position 343,079,925 of record OZ017739.1, on the reverse strand, counting down.
GGCGCAACCTGCACAGTTTCCCGCTATTCCTTTTTAAGACGTTCCAGCGTGCGGATTTCTTGCTTAGCCTGAACCCCACAGTATTCTCAATCTGGGTAAGACATTCTGTTAACTCTGCAGTTGCTACATTATATCCTCTGTTGAAACTTAGCTCTCACTTAGATTTTCCGTATGCTAGATATCCAAATTTATGTAAGAAAAAAGCTTTTTTCAAAGTTATAGCTAAATTTAGCTACGTTACAGCACTGCACCCTATGAGGTGTACAACAATATAATTCACTTTATGCTTAACAGTAGTTGGTTTTCTTTGCATCAGAATTAAAAGTTGATTACAGAACCATTGGATTAAATACATATTAGAATACTTACTTCAAAGTATTTAGTGAAAGAACATAAAACTTCATTGAAGAGCTGCATGAAATTCATACCAACAGTGAACATGTAGGCCTACTTTAAATTTTTTGCGTATGAATCTGGTGTTTTTGTGACGATTTCTGGATCGCCTTTGTCCACATGCAATTTTTTTATGATCCGATGGCTCGTTTTTCTTGCAGTTTCGATTGTGGGACATTTGAGATCGATCTCACTCATTTAGGGGCTAGTCCGTACCGAAAGCAGTAAGTTTGAACTACAGACCTTCTGCAATCACAATAAATTTCTGGTGAAATTTATTTCGTAGTTGCCACTCATTCTGTCAGGAAGCGTCGAGATCAAAAACGAATAGCGGATACCACGATTTTCTACCCTTCAAACAACATCTTAGGGATGCTACATTTTCATCGAATCTATCTACTCCAAGCATATATCGATTATGCATTGTCATGACATTAGGGCAATTTACAGTAATTTTTGTTTCCTTTTTTTCCACAAATTTAAATGCGATCAACTTTATGGATTGGGTTCATTCCATGGCAATTTGAAACAACAGTGACAATGCCATTGTCATTCCATCGTACAATACAAAAATGTTCCACGGAAGAAAGTCGACATTTTTCGGTTCTGTTCTCCCTTATTGTGCCGCCGATAACGTAGCCTTTGTTGGTCATTTGATGTACCAATTGAAGTCCTGAAAAGAAGTTGCCGACGTAAAAATTGAAGGGGCTACATGTAAAAGGAAGCCTAGATGGTGGTTCAAGTATGACTGAAGCTCGCAAACCATACTCTTCTTGTAGTGGCAATGAGGAGCTCTTTGAATATTGGTAGGGCTCAAACGAAATAAGATAACCACTTAACGTTGCCATGATCCACAATTTATATCCAATATGAATAGAATTTCCTTTTATATGCTGTTTTGATCCACGGTGACATAATATGGTATCATGGACTCACCGATTGCAATGTGGGATGAAATTTTGGTGTCGAAATTGTCCAAGATATTTTGGCTAAGTAAGGAAAAATATTTTCTTAGTTTAGCGAATTTGTCATTCTGAAGCAATTTGTGGTTGTCACATAAGTGAAGATATTGTTTTAACTCAAAAAATCAGTCACGTCACATGCTTTGGGCTACCAGTTCATTGTAGGTATTGCTCTGTTCTTCCCAAAACATGTGCAAGCAGTTTAGAGAAAGATAACCTGTCAGTAGACGAATGGCAACGAAAACTTTCATCTCTTCCACCGTTAAGTGGAGCACGTGATTTTTGTAGCCGGCGTATGGTGTTGAACATTTGAACAAGCAAACGAAACACTCAACATAAGACAAAGCGGGACCTTAATAATCTTTGGTTACTTCTGGATCATCAACTAATCCTGATCTTTTAGTAAAGTAATTTTAATCGTTTTTCCATTCTTTATCTCTTTTTTTTCTGTGATTAACTTTATTTTTGTTTCGTTTCGGATGGATAGTTTTATACATCAAGATCACTTTCACGATCAAATTTAAAATCAAAGTCAGACTCAGGTCTGCTCACATCCTCAGCGGCTACTTCAACTTCAGTTCGAAGCACACTTCTCGGTAAATGGTTGAAGTCATTTTCTGCTTCATCTCCACTTTCTTCTTCTGTGTTATTTCCATCGTCGGGTGGAAAAAGAGTTATTTCGAATACATCGATATGTGAGCCCTAAAAGGGATATTACTTTATGCAATGGAATCCTGAAAAGAAAAAAAAATCGATATTCGAAAGAATTAGCTTCTAATATGTAGCACATAAAATATGAGGAATTATTTGCAATACTAATAATATTTGAAATTCTAAGATTAGTAATATATTGAAGAATCGTCAAAAAGATCAAAACACAAAGGTTGGCTAAAGCTCTAGTGCATCCTACAGGGTGCACTGTTGACTAAGTTTATGTTTTAAGGGTCTAAACCATTGTAAACTGACGCCGCGCATCTTCCAAATCTGGCAGACACAAAGAACTGAGTTCGATTTAAGTTACCAGGGTATGATAGAAATACTTAGTTCCTCTACAAAACGTTCATAAACAATTCTGCGTAACCTGTGAAAGGCACTGCTTTGCAATTGATCATTCAACATTTTGAATAATACTAAATAATTATATGTTGCCTAATTATCTGAAGCGTTTTTTGATAAGATTCTGAACCCTTTTGCCTACCAATTCATTTCAAAGAAAATTAGTTAAAAATTTCCCATTATGATAACTCAAGATGATTGAATAACATACAACTTGTTTCTTTTGAACCAACAAGTACGAGTACAAACCTTTTAATCTTTCAATTTACAGATTGAAAAAATATATTTGTATACAATGCATGTTTTTATAACACCAATCAATTTTACTCCAACCTCCCTCACATTTCATACTAACTCACTTCTGACCTCTAAATAAAAGCACGTTTCATCCCTATCCAAATTTATTTGGCTGAAAGAGTGTTTGAAATGCTGCCAAGCAGAATTTTTATGACGTCCACTTTTTGGTTTGGGGTTATTTTACTCCCGGGACAAATCAAGTTAAATAGATCGGATGATTGATTTCGTTATCCCGTTTTGGTCGCCAGAACATATTGGCAGTCTATTTGTATCCATTTAGATTTGAAATGTAACTGGGAGTTTGCTTAAGCTTTGAAAATGTTTTATAGGACACATTTGAGAATGACTAGTAACAAAGTTACTTTTATGGTTGGAATGAATTTAGGTCAATCTTTGATATACGACAATTTTGCAAAGTCAGCACAAGGTGAGGATTGCAGGGTTGATGCAAAAAAATTGCCCAAGATTTAGTTATAAATAGGTTTTCGTGGAATCACTTTTACAGAAAATGATTTTTCATATTTCTTTCTTTTTTCATAAATTTTGCTACTTAAAGCAAATAATTTAGCAAAAAATAAAGGAAAAACAAGTTGGGTAGACAGACCTATGCTCATGTCAGAAGGGTTTTGTACTCAACTTACAAAATGCAGTCACCAGCAACGAATAAAATCAAGAAACATGCCAAAGACGATTTTATTGGAGAAAATGTGAAATTCGAGGATCATACTTTTATTAACAATGTTGAAAGAATTGTGACTTCTGAGATATTTGTTATAGTTATACCCATAAATATCCCCCTTGATAGTTTTTTTCAGATTTTTTAGATCACGGGTGTCCATTCGCGAGGGAGGAAACACATTTGTCATGTATTTCCCCCCCTGTGCACTTACTGAAGCAAAAACGGTCAGTTTATGAACTGTTTTGAAAAGCTGTCATAGAGGATTTTCAGTTGATACTCATATCAGCTACCTTTCATGAATTTTTTTTTAGGGGCCACTCCTTTGTACTGTAATCATCGATTCATGGCCTATTTTTTCGAATTCTAGAATGGTTACAAAGCCCTTTTGCTAGGAGCTCTCTCCTGCCTCTTCGACTTGTTTCAATTGTATGTACCCATCTTCATGATACCTATCATTTCTGAAATTTTCATGCAAATCCTAGCAAAGCTGTAGTGTCTAAGTCGGTAAAAAGCGCATATGGCTCCATAGCCATATGTTTCCATAGTAATACAGCGCATATTGCTCCATAAAAATACAGGAAAATTCAAATCGCTATTACTTCGTTAAATACCATTCGATCTTTATGAAATTTTCAGAAAAGATTAATCTTATAAAAAGTCATCTGTTTGCTAAATTTTGTTGAATTTAAGGGTACCGTTTGGATTTTATTCAAGAAAACATAAAATCGATAAATCATACTATTACTGTCAAAGTTTAGTGAATTTCGACTTCTCATGTATTTGTTGTTATTGTACTTATGAAGATCTACATTCATGATTTTTTCAGATTTTTCGGATGGAAGGTGTCCAATCGCGAGGGGGGGGGTACGCGAAAAGTTCGCACATATCCCCTTCCCCTGCCCCCCTCGGTACTTATAAGGCAATTTTAAGACTCGTTTTGAAAAGACCTCATTAAGACCTTTCCAATGACACCCTATTCGACTACCAATGGTGAAATTTTTTTTTGAGGGGTCACCTCCCTATATGGGGAGACCCCCTTTAAACCCTTTGAAAAAAATTTTCACCCTTGAACTTTCAAGAGGTCACCACTTCTGAATTTTACACAAAGTTTCATGGCTGTAGCCTATATAGTTTCGGAGAAAAAGTGCTGTGACATACAGACGGACGGACGGACGGACGGACAGACGGACACAGGTCGTGATTGCAATAGGGTTTTGTATTTTAGTACCAAACCCTAATAAATGAACGTTGCTTTACTTTCTAATTTTAGAATGCATATATACAATCTTGAGCTGTAAACTTAGTTTGTAAGGCATTGGTAACTTTTATGATAAATAATATTGATTAGTAAATTTTTTTATCATAATCATAGAGGCAAGATCGAAAGCAAGTCAAAAGATAATTGAAACAATTACAACAAAAGCAAAGACATTAGCTAATAAAAGTTAATTTTAATATATGTACATATATAATTCAGTCAGATTAAATCAAAAATAAATTGCCGTACTATAGTCGATATTGCATAAAAGTTCTGTTATGTTCAACAAATTAAGCATTTTGATATATGATGCAAAAGCAAATCAAGTTAACCGTTAACTTGATTATATAACATAACATATATTATCTAGCCAATTTCAATAAATTTGAATTTATAAGGCTATTGTCGATGTTTGTTAAATTGTCCATTAAATGTATGAATTGAGATTCCTATGCGTCGAGTTTTCGCGGATTAGTGCCACTTCAAATAATTTGAAATTATCAGCTAACGGTCCTGTGTAGTGCCTTCCTGTTTTATTCAAATCCAATGCGTATGTAGCAATACCTTTATTTACGTCTTTATTCTTGACGTATCTTTCTTTGTCCAATATACCTCATATCACATTCTGTGCAATTGACTTGATAGATTCCGCTTTTCTGTTTTGGTGAAAATGTATCTTTCGTTGAAACAAGGAGTGAGCCAAGCTTACGGGTTTAATTATGCGCAATCGTAAGATTGGCTTTGCTGAATTCTTTCTTAAGTGAGTTGCAAATATATACTTGCGATTGAGTATTGTTTGCCATGGAGTGAGCATGCATTTGACAATGAATTTGTCCATAAGCGCTTTATCGTATCCATCCGGTTTTCCCAAGGGCACGATATGCTCATACTCGTTCTTATAATCTGCCACTGATATTGGCAAACGACACATACGATATATCATCGATCTAAATGCTCCAATTTTGTTTTGTTGTGGAGAATACGAGTCTTTGATGATATACTCGTACATGTCCGTTGTTGTTAGCTTTCTCTAGATCAAAAATTTTAGTTTTCTGCCATTGCGTTGAATATTTAAATCAAGAAAAAGCAGCGTTCTTTTCATTTTTTGATTCAATGGTAAATTTTATACCAGGATACCGGCTGTTGAGCAATTCCAAAGTTTGATTTATACTTGCTTCATACATGACAGCGAAAACATCGTTTATGTAATTGTAATTGTCTCAATGGTAGTTTCACGTCTAGCGCTGAAGATGGTCGGCAATACCGACCAAAATTCATTCGCGTAGTTTGGAATAAAATACATTTGTTACATCTGAAGTGGTATTTTTTTATTTTTTCAACTCGATTATTCGCGGTCCATAAGGGTGAATAATTTTAATCAATACCGACCGAAATTGTGTTCATGTATCAGCTTAAATTGTTAGAGAAAAATTTCTGAACTTCAGAACTCTATACCATAAAAGGGCACGCGAGCGGAAGGCCAGTCTACCCGGCAAGAGCCCCTATTAAACAAAGAAACGGCGGAGCGCGCCCGATGGCTAGCCCATGTTATAGGAGGAGCCTGCCATCGTTGTGGGTCCTATACCCGGTCAGGTAAAACGAAATGGAAAGACCGGAAGGTATAGGGTTTAACAATTCATTTTATTCATTTGAATTCAATGACAACTAATATTAACAAAAGAGGACTTACAAGTTTTTCGATATTTGATCTGACATTAAATTATGTTAAAGTGGAATACAATCGCTATTATGGACGATATTTACATTATTTTACTTGTTTCAAAAAATTTTATTGAAATTCTTCTTAAATTCGCTGCAGTGTTGGAAAATGTAAATTTCGTAATTTAGAAAATGCTTTTTGGCCAAATAGAAAAACGTTCGTAAATTTATTCTCGTTAAATTCAAGGAATGAATTTCATCAATCAAACACTTCAGCCTAATGAAAATTTTAACCAGGTTCCGAGCTAGACTCAACAAAACCCGAATTTGTGCTTGAGATATTCTTTTAGGAGTGCAAAGCAACAAAAATATTGGTTAAACTGGAAGATGTTTACAGGCAAAAATATTGGCTTTCTTCCAAGTTATTTTTAAGAAAGACGTTAAGACAATTAATTCGGCAATAATACCTTTTGCAGTGGACAAACCATTGCACAAACCTTTCACAAGAAGTGATTGTAGCGCAGGTTCGAGCAATGATGATTTTCATGGGAAGAGTAGGAACTTAAGTCCATATGGAAGCTTGAACAAGAATTTCCACACGGCGCAGGATGATTTTTAGTAATTCCTTTGTGGGTTTCGTTTTGAGGCCTATATAATTGAACATTTATCTCCTTCGATCCTCTCATGCCGTGGCAGACAAAAGAAAACACAAATACAATTCGAATGTATGATTAGCGATTCACTGCTTGAGAGTTAACTTTACCAATTTGAAATATAAATGTTTGCAATCCGTGGTCTTAACGCCACTACGTTTCATTTAAAAATAAGTCTATTCGGGCACCGTCACATATACGCAGATACCCGCTTCCGGGATCTGACGACTGAGCAACCACGCATTACCAAAATCACAATGGTTTTATAATAAAATTGAAGGCTAGTTATAATGATGATCTCCAGCAAATGCTTTCGCTCTAATACATGTACTTGGCAAGGTTATACAATTATGGTTGACTACTCCCTTCTCACTAATTGCGTTGCTGTGCGATGCTTGATCTTGAGAAGTCTCTATCCTCAGCCAAAACCACAATACGAACCATTCATTGCAATGCAAGAAACTGGAACGAGTTTGGGATACGGACGCGAAAAACCCACGGGACGTGGATACCGATTTATTACCTTAATCAAGCGCGCCAATCCAATCACGTTGGTATTAATAAAATACAGTTCGCTTCCCGATTGACGATTTCGAAAATGAGCGCCTTCGGCTAAGGACTTCACCCAATTATATTCTACAGCAAAATTGAATTAAAAGCGATAATTCTCGTTGAAAGTGCGACTGTGACTACGATGCATTACCTAGTGTCTCCATTTACGTCAAGACTCACCGAATTTGAAGAGCTATTCGTAAAGAAACTTTGCATGGTTCCATCAAAAGTATCCAATGAATTTGCCCCGCCGTGCTGCCTAGTCGGACACTTGTTTACATCCAATTTAAATGCTCAGTGGCCGATTGAAATTCCTCGGAATTGGTAAATAGTTTTTCCGCATATTAAACAACGCCGAGCCCTTCCGCATATTCCGCTCGAAATTCATCACACCCAGCTCACAGTTGGCTACCGGCAATCACGACCATTGCAAACAAAATTAATTTCCAACCTTGCTCAATCCCACTCGCAGCTGTCAAAGTGCTGCCCCGAACACACGATATTTTGATCTTTGATTATTGAACACTTTTGATTGCAAACAAATCCGCTAGCAAGAGCGACAGTCGGTCAGGGGAGAAGTGCGTAAGAATTCGCGCGGAGGTTTGCAAGTGTGCGTTCTTGTTGAACGCTTACACAGGGCGACTGGGTGGATGAGTCTCCGTAGGATGACGGCTCACTGATTTTTTGCGCTATTTTTAATTTTGCGTCACTTTTTCGTCCGTTCGGATAACATTACGCACGATATGAGCAAGATTGTGAAGTGTCAAAAGCAAGATGTTCCGCTCATTCAAGAAAGGCGTCTTTCAGGTTCGGAGTGGATACAGCTGATGCCTATGTTAAATATCCGTGCGCTGTTGTTCGTTGCGGGATCTTGCAATTTCGTGTTACTCTTGCTTTGGATACTGCAACTTTTGTTTTTTTCATGTAAATTGAACTGCTCAATAGGAGTGCTACACAAAACATTTAAAGTTTATTTGAATTTTAATTATTTTGGTACAACTTCAACATTTTTCGTATTCTGTGAATTTGGAAAGCAATGCGAGCACCATAGAGAGCAAGGTTCAAAATTTGGCAAATGTTGAAAAATGATAAGTTGTCGCAGGATAGAATTATTGATTATCAAAGATAATTACTTCATCACTCATTCCCTATTTGTAAGAGTTATACCACCAGCGGTCGCAGTATTTTTCGAGTTTATAATAACATGAAAGAAAACTTATTAGGCTTCAAAATGGGAACACAACAATTCATAGTTGAAATCAATGATTATGGCGCCAAGTGAATTCTACCCTTCACCGAGCACACCCAAGCATCATAGGTTGTTCAATGCTCGCTACTTGTTTTGCAACAAATAGCACAATCGCCGCCACAGCATCGTAGATTTACATGCCAACGACGTGCAGTGAATTCTATTCCGGTCTTGGTTCATGATTCATTATTTTTACCGTTGGAGAATTTTTCATCGACTGGTTCAGTTGCATGCCGCCCGGAGGTTATCTTATCAGCACGTCCGTCCCAAAACGCACACAGCGCACTTTTAAAAACTGCAAGAAAACCATTTAAATATGTCTTGTGATGGCTCTGTAAGACTCAACACACCACAAGAGCTTGTACTTTCGCTTTAAACTGCTGAGTAGCAAATGCAGAACTTGTCTTCGGTCGAAGTGAATTACATTTTAGAAGTCTCCGCTACATCCCATAAGAATCGAACTTTTGGCAAAATTTCCATTTTTGCTAAAGTTTTTGTGACTGCTATTAATCACACTGAGTCCTTACCTAGAGAGACGAGTAGAAGTCAACATTTATTTCACTATGCGCACTTAAACGGAATTTGTTCGCGATGAGAAACTTTGCACCGCAAAGATTGAACCGAAGCTCACTGCTTGGCGATTTGAAGCGGACTCCTCGATCCGTCCAAATCTCCTCTTGTTCTTATCTTTTCCCGTTTACCGCTAAATCGCATGAGCTGCTAGCTCAGCCGGGTTCGCTCACATTCCGTGATGTAATACACCGTTGGGCTGTACTAGATCAGAGTTCCCATATCCTAAATCTTAATTGGCAGATTTAAAAAAAAAATTTAAGGAAAATTGATTAAGTAAAGAAAAATGAAAAAGAATCTAAATAGTAATAAAAGTTAAAACTCATGGAGAATATAATTAAAAGGAAACGTTTAAATTTACTATAAAGGAAAATTGATGTAAAATTACATTTAATAATGATAATGAGAAAGAAAACTATTTTACAAATTACGATTATGAATGGAAGTAATTAAAAATTTTTTTAAATCTACCATTAAAATTTTGGATAGGAGATAGGAAGGTTTTTGGGCAGTTTGCTTGTGTGACTGCTGGATTACTACAGATGAGGGGCGAATGCATGATGGTTTAGGGGAAGCCGTCCTTTGGTCTTAACATAGATATAGAAGTGACGGCAACAGATAATATAGTTAGTGATCACGGGCGAATGAATCGTGGTTATGGGTCCTTGGTCCTAGCATCGATGCCGCCGTTGTGAAGTGGATTGAAATGGCGATGGCGGTTTTTGATGATCATAAGCGGATGTAGGATTGTTGGATGGTAGCCGACTTTGAACTTAATACTGATTCCAGTGATGTGCAATCAATTGAAGCGGCAACGACATGATATTTCGTGGGTGGATGATGATCAGAGGTGAAAGTTCTTTGCTTACGATCCGAATATTTTTAAGTGTAACGAAACCGTTACCCGTTAACGAAGAAAAGTTAGATATGTTGTGGAGGAACTGGTAGAAATGGAGAGTACTGTACATTAAATGCCGTATACGATAATATAAATAGTATTGATGAGTAATGAATAAGTAATGAGTCAGTACTCTGAGCATAATAATCAGTAAAAAATGAGAACAGAAACTAATATATATGGTTCTTTTCGTTAAGATCCTTACATTCTTGATAGTCTCAATATAGTTCTATGCATGCATATATATATATATGTATATTTATTTATATATATATATATATATATATATATATATATATATATATATATATATATATATATATATATATGTATATTTATTTACATATATATATATATATATATATATATATATATATATATATATATATAAATATATATGTATATATATATATATATATACATATATATATATATATGTATATATACATATATATATATATATATATATATATATATATATATATATATAAATATATATATATATATATATATATATATATATATATCTATATATATATATATATATATATATATATATATATATATATATATATATATTTATATATAAATATATATATATATATATATATATATATATATATATATATTTATAGATATATATATATATATATATATATATATATATATATATATATATATATATATATATATATATATATATATATATATATTGTCGCGTGTTATGGTTCGCGGCCAATAATTTTAATGTTCCGGCGAAGTGAAGACGCAATGTCTTTTAAATTAAATCAAAAGAGTTTATATATTTTACTAAAAATGCACAATCACTCATTTAACTATTTCACAATTTTAAGTAGAATCTAACTTTCACTTGTCAATTAAATTTCTCTAACAACTGTCTTCACTTAACAATCAACGAAAATCACTCCGCTATTACTCGATCAATATCTCTTTTCAATTCGCTATCGCAGTTTTTACTATATCGCGGTTCTAATCAATGATCCCTCCATTCATTCAGCTCGCTTTTATATAGGGTCTCTACCCATTCAACCCATTTCTCGTACATTGGCAAATGTTCTACCGAGAGGTACCTGGTATATTCGAGCAGCTTAATGAATGGGGTGACGTCACTTTCAAATGTTGATCATGCTTGGTGGGTTCTCGTGGTTTCGAGTAAATTCATTTTGATGATCATGAGGTTCTTAATGGTTGTGAAAACAATTGCGCCAGTAGCTTGCAGAATTATTCGTGCATGTAATTCTGCCCCCACCTTAGTTCTTTTCGCCCCGAAAAGATGTGTCGCCAGTTGTAGTCAATTCTCCCTGGATGTAATATGGGCCAAGACGGTCCAGGTGCACGGTTTTCATTTTGGCTCTTGGCTTACAATGTTCCTGTATTCGGTATACGACGTCGTTGATTCGCTTTGTAACTTGGTATGGTCCCTCTCAATTATGTTTCAACTTTTGAGACCTACCCTTTCCTCGTTGCAGGTTATTTAGCCACACCAAGTCATCTTGCTGGAAGCCAGTAGAATTTGCCTTTAGATCATACCTGGTCTTCATGCGGTCAGTAGTCGATTCGAGGTGTTTTCGCACTGTCCGATGTATCTGGTTCATCCGTTGCCTTTTTTTTTGTGGTAGGGAGGTGAAGGCATTTATGCCCGCCGAGTCTGGCAGTGTGGGACTCCCATGGAGGATACCGTCAGACTACCCACTAAACACCTCCCCTGTCAATCTGAGAACCTAGTCTGGAACCGTTTGACCCATTACTTCAGGCCAGGTCTCGTTTTGTTACGCCGTGGGGCGCCTTCAAGCTGAGGAGTCCCTTTCCTAACCGGAGGGGAGAGGGGAAGAGGAAATGCTAGAAGAGCGATCCCCCAGCTCCAGTGCCTCCGGCTGCTGTGAGTCCCTTTTATATTTTAGGACTGCCCAAGCATAATGTGCCACCTGGTTCCATTTGTCAACCGATTCGAGCATCACCGCAACTATATTATCCGGGGTGAGCTCTCCCGTCTCTCTGTAGAGTTCCCTTTGCAGCCTGGCCAAATTTGTACACGCAAAAAATGTGTGACAGGCATTGTCCTGCTCTCCTGGGCAAAACCGACAATCGGGAGACCGTGACTTGCCGATCTTGTGCAGGTAAGACTGAAAACACCCGTGCCCGCTCAAAAGCTGGGCCAGATAGAAGTCAGTCTCACCATGCCTTCGATTTAGCCACGGTCTCTCATCCGGGATGAGGCGCGCAGTCCACCTTCCCTTCGTGCAATTCCCCCAAGACTGCTGCCAATCGTTGAACGAGCGTTGTCTCTCCTCGCGGACAACCATCTCCCTCGCATCCTCGTTTCGGCGCAGGTAAATAGCGCGGCGCTCTCTAGCAAGGAGGGCGACAGGTATCACGCCTGCAATCACTCTCACCGCCGAGTTGGAGACTGTTGGATACGAAGATGCAATTCTCAGTGCTCCTCTTCTCTGTACCTGTGCCAATCGTTTTCGGTATACCTCCTTGCTGAGACCGCCGCCCCATACCTCTGCTCCGTACAGTAGCACTGACCCTACAGCACTCATCAAGAGGCGTCTTCTTGATGAGCTGGGTCCCCCTATGTTGGCTATAAGTCGACTCAGGGCCGATGTTCCCGAAGCAGCCTTCTCAGCCGTTGCCCTGATTTGCTCAGAGAAACTCATATTCGAGTCAATCAGTAGCCCCAAGTACTTCACCGCTGGCTTCGATTCGATTTTTATATCTCCAATACTGATCATCCTTACTCTAGAGATTCTCTTTTTTGTCAAGATGACCACTTCGGTTTACTCCAGTGCTAAACTCAGCCCGCGAGCAGTCATCCAGTCCCTCACTCGGCGCACTAGCATACCTAGCCTAAGTTGCGCTTGTTCAACGGTGTGTCCGGTGACCAGAGCCGCAGCATCATCCGCAAAGCCGACCAAGCGTGACTCATCTGGCATCTCAAGTCTCAGCAGCAGGTCGTAAGACACGTTCCACAGGTCCGAACCAAGGATAGATCCCTGGGCAACACCCGATGTAATTTCCATCCTTTGTTGGCCCTGTGTTGTGTCGTAGAGCAGGCTTCGGTCCTTTAGGTAGTTCCTCAAAAGCCGCATAAGATATTCTGGAACTTGAAAAGAGTTTTCCAGCGTGTCCAGAATATCCACCCATCTAGCGGAGTTGAAGGCATTCCTGACGTCGAGTGTCACCAACAGGACGATCCGTCGCTTGGTGCGACTATATGCCTCTGCCTTTTGGACCGCGTTCACCACCTCTGCAATCGCATCAATGGTAGAAAGTCCTGCTCTAAAGCCGTACTGCCGAGGAGATAGGTCCCCAGCAGCACGAATCGCGTCAGTGAGTCTTCCCTTGATGAGTTTCTCTAGCACTTACTAGCCGTGTCTAGCATGCATAACGGGCGGTATGCAGACGGCGATTCGGGATTTCCCTTCCCCTTGCTGATCAGCGCGAGCCTCGCCACCTTCCATCGTACCGGGAAAACCCCGTCCCGTAGGCAAGCGTTGAATGTGCTGAGCAGCAGGTCAGGACAATGGCGATAGACGAGCCGCAACACCTCAGCTGGAACACCATCTGGACCTGGAGCCTTCCTCGCTTTCAGGGAGAGGACTGCCTCCTCCAGTTCCAGCTGTGTGAAGAGGGGGCACTCTGCTGCTGTTTCACCATGGACGGCGTCAACACGGATGGGATGGGCGGGGAAGTTCCCGCACTATCGCGTCCATCTTTTCCGCGTCATGTATACAAGGCTTCCGTAGGGCACCAAGTTTAACCATGACCAGCTTGTAGCCAAGGCCCCACGGATCCTTGTTCACATTGTCCACTAGGTCTTGCCAGCAGTGAGCCTTGCTACTGTTGATCAGTTTGCAAAGGCATTTCCTGGCCGACTTATATGCTGCCACCTGGTTGCATGGCTCATCACGGTTCCTCGCCCGTTAAGCCTCACGCCGAAGCTTGTGACACTCCCTCCGCTTTTTAGCGATTTCAGTAGACCACCAGTACACTGGGGGCTTGCCGTCCCGGGGTCTTCGACGGGGCATAGAAGTGCAGCAAGCGGTCGTAATGATGCTCATAGCCGAGTTCACCACGTCTTGAGCTGCTAGTTCTTCCGTCCCCTCCGGAGCTCCCTGCAGCGGCTCATCTGCTGTGAGAACCTTGACGAACCTCTCGACGTCCATTCTTCCAATGTTCCATCCAGTTGTAGAAGACCGAGAGCACGGACGTCGGAAGATAGCATCACTTATCTCAAGCAGAATGCACTGATTATCACTGGCTGAGTAGTCCTCTAATACTTTCCAGTTGTGTATCCTCCGTACTAAACCGTTGCCTTAGCTCACTTGCGTACTCCGAGACGGTTTAGGATTTCCCGGGAGGTGTTCCGAGCTTTACATCAGCTGGCAGACGAATAGCCTTTCCAAAAATGACTTTAGCTGGGGCTTGGCCCGTCAATGCATGCTCCGCAGCTCTGTACGCCATCAAAAACAGTGGGATGTGTCGGTCCCAGTCCCTTTGGTTCTCGACAACTATCTTGGCCAGGTGTTTATTGAGCATGCCGTTGAAAAGATCGACCATTCCATCGGATTGGGGATGCAGTGGTGTTGTCCTCGTTTTCCGTATTTCCAGCAGCTCGCACATTTCGTTAAAAACTAGTGACTCAAAGTTTTGGCCTTGATCTGAATGTAGTTCGCAAGGTACGCCGTACCTACTGACCCAATTTAACACTAGCTGTTCAGCTACAGTAGTTGCTTCCTGGTTGGGTATGGGGTAGACCTCGGGCCACTTGCTGATATAATTGGCTACAACCAGCGTGTATCGATTTCCCCATTCAGATTCAGGAAAGGGTCCTGCGATGTCAAAAGCAATCCCTTTAAACTATACCTCCACGTTATTGGCTTACATTTATTCTCACAGTCGTCGCTTTGGACCTGTGACGGAAGCGCAAATTGTACATCTGTGACACCAGTCCTCTACGTCAGTAGAAACTTTTCCGCAATTTTGCTAAGGTCTTGCTAACAAGGTGGCCTCCCGAGGATCCTTCATGCATTTCCTTAACCACATCGTGGATTCGGCTTTTGGGTAGTATAGTTTGCATCCTATAGGAGCTGCCATCCGCCGTTTCTCGTTTCCGCTTTAGTACGCCACCCTTCACCTGAAGGGAGTTCCATTGTGCCCAATAGTTTTTCAGGGTTGCGCCATGCATTGAAACGTCTTTCCACTCAGGTCGCCCAGTCGACTCCTTCTATATGAGCAATGGTCCGATGTCTTCATCGGCTAATTGGGCATTTTGAATCTCCTCCAATGACCAACCTTCATCGAATTCGGCCGTTATCAATTGCAGATCAACGGACAGTTCCTTTTCCTCAATCCATCGGAAATGCTTGCACTTAGCTGGACATGGACGACGAGATAGGGCGTCAGCATTTCCATGAAATCCGCCCTACCGATGCGCAATTTTGTAGCAATCTTTCGATCCATCTCGCAACTTTTCCTTTGGGGTTTTTGAAGTTAAGCAACCATCTCAAAGATGCATGGTCCGTTCGAAAAACGTATTTCTGGGCATAATGGTACTTGTGGAACTGCTTGGTGGCTTCTATTATAGCCAATAGCTCCTTCCTGGTCACGCAGTAGTTCCTCTCACTTTTTGAGAGAACTCGACTGTAATACAAGAGGATTCTTTCTTCGCCATTGATCTGCTGGGAGAGTACAGCTCCAATACCGCCGTTGCTTGCATCGGTGTCAACCACAAACATTTTTCCGGGTTTCGGATACGCCAGTACGGGTGATTCACACAACTTCTACTTCAGGGTCTCAAAAGCTGTCTGGCATTGTTCATTCCAGACATACGGACGATTTTTCTCGGTTAGCTGATGGAGACACTTAGCTATTTTGGCAAAGTCTTTGACGAATCTTCGATAACAGGTTGCCAGACCCAGAAAATTTCGCAGTTGGCGCTTGTTGTTTGATGTTGGCCAGCTGTTCACGGCTTCAATTTTCTCAGGGTCTGTTTTGATCCCTTCTGCTTATATGACGTGTCGCAGGTTTTTTACTTCAGCTGCAAAAAGGGTACACTTGTCGAGACTAAGTTTCAAATTAGCCAGTCACAATCGGGAGAAAACCTCTTCTAAGTTCCGCACATGCCCTTCGAACGTTTTCCCGATGACAATGATGTCATCTAGGTACACCAAGCAGGTAAGGCCACGTAGTACGTATTCCATCAAGCGTTCGAAAGTGGCTGGAGCATTGCAAAGCCCAAATGCATCACCACAAATCGCCACAGTCCAGTCCCAACTGAAAATGCGGTTTTCTCTCGGTTCTTCTTGTGGATTTCCACCTGCCAATAGCCACTCTTGAGATCGAGTGTAGAAAACCATTTTGCGTCAGCTAAAGTATCCATGATGTCATCGATGCGTGGGAGCGGGTAACTATCTTTCTTAGTGACGTCGTTAAGCTGCCTATAGGCGACACAAAAACGAGTGCTACCATCCTTTTTCTTTACTAGAACTACAGGCACGGCCCATGGACTGACAGAATGTTCGATAACGCCTTGTTTTTCCATGTCCGAGATCAGTGCGCTCACTGCTCTTTGTTTGGCTATAGGAAGACGTCTCGGTGCTTGTCGAATCGGCTTGGGTTCCTGTGTATCTATGACGTGAGTTACCATACTCGTTCGGTCTTGGTCATCCAGGCTCGTTGAGAAGATGTCACTGTACTTGGTGACCAGATCAGAGGCTCGCTTGAATAGCTGCACTGGCAATTTGACCTGCTTCAATATTGCAGACGTGGATTCCGGGCTTTGTCTGCGTCTTGCATTCTTTTCCAATAATGGTCGTGAGTGGCTTCCAAGGAGGTGATGGTGGAAACAGGCTGGCAGCTGCTAATGACTTCTCCCGATTTGATGCTTGTGGTTGAGTCTGCGGTGTTACGGGCTCTAACCGGCACGTATCCGCTGCTTATAGATCTTACAAGGCTTCGTCCTACAATCAAACTGCGCAATGCGGATGTCTTCGTTGGCTCTATCAGATAAGATCGCTAGTCTCCAGAATCACCATCAAGCTTGGCCCATACAATGCTTTCAGAAGAATTCAGTACATCAGTGTCGGCACATACTGCTACATTCATCTTGGGTATTTGGACGCTAGGGATGTCCATCAATACTTCGACATTCTGCCTTTTCAATATCCGTTTGCCCGAATCCAAGGTGATTCCATGTGGTCACAGAAAATCCATTCCGAGAATGCAGTCATCCATAATGTTCGCGGCCAGAAAATTATGTCGGACCGCAAGGTCTCCCAACTGTATCTGGAGGTTTATCTCTCCATGTACAGGTGCAGTTTCTCCCGTAGCCGTCCGTAGTGAGAAAATTCTGCCCTTGTGGAGTAGTTGCTGCCTCACATGGTCTGGTCGGATAATCGATCGGGTTGCACCAGTGTCAATTGTTATGATGCAATGTTCTCCGTCAACTTGCCCCGGAAGGAATAAGTCCGCTTCTCCACGATGTAGTCTTGACACGGTGATGGTGGTGCTGGGGACGTCGATCCTCCTAGCCAACCTCTGCCCCACGAAGTAGGCTCTTACATGTTGCCCGACCCCTCTGTTTGAAGGGTTTCCATTCTGGGCTCCTGACTTGGTCTGGATCTCCTCCTAGCTGCACACCCTGGACAATAGCTCGGTTTTCTTCGCTTCTTGTAGTCTTTTTGCAGGTGCCCCTTCTCTCCACAACTCCAGCATCTAGGCGCACCTTTTACATGCGGGTTTTGCTCAATTTCCACGCGCTCACACCTGCACTCGTCTGCCACTACCTCGCGGACCAAGACAGTGGTACGGCTCACATTTCTTGCTGCCTCAAAGTTCAGACTATAAGCCAATGCGTCCTTAACAATTTCACTGGCTTACAACAATTTTGGTGCCGGGGATTTTAGACCTGATTTTAAGCATGTCTTAAATGGCGATATCAAAAATGTAATCGGTTTTTTTCTATCAGTTCTAGTTTCCGAGATAAATAAAAAAACAATTTTTCACAATAAATATATATTTTTAATGGTATTAAACATCAAGAAATTGTCTTTTGAGTGATTTTCTCGAATGAAACTGACTTGGGCAATCTCGCATGATTCCCCAGCAGTAGTCGGCCATCATATGAGTGTCCCATCTTCCTTGGTATCTATTCTCCATTGTTTTTATGTCTTGGTGAAAACGTTCTACTTGTTCTTTGCTTAGGTCTCCTAAATTGTGTTGGAATTGATCTAGGTGACTGTTCAGATAGTGTAATTTTATACTCATATTACAGCCTAAATCTTTGAATCGAACCAGCATATCTTCTACTAAGTCTACATAATTGTCAGCCTTATGATTTCCGAGGAAATTTTGTACAACTGCCACAAAAGATTTCCACGCAAGCCGTTCCACATCATTCATAGAAGTCTCAAATTTGGTGGTATCTTTTATTAATTGACGTATTTGAGGTCCATCAAAAATACCTGCTTTTAGTTTTTCAGTACTTAAACCAGAAAATTTCTGTGAAATAAACTGGAAACATTGACCGTGTTTGTCGAGAGCCTTAACAAATTGCTTCATTAGCCCTAATTTTATATGTAATGGTGGAAGAATGATTTTTTCTCTTGGAACCAAGGGTTCATTTACAACATTTCTTTCCCCAACAACAAGAGCATCTCTTATAGTCCAATTTTTTTGAGTCCAATGACATGATTTGGCTCGACTGTCCCAGAGACAAATAAAGCATGGGTATTTAGTATAACCACTCTGTTGACCCAATAAAAAATTTACCATCTTCAAATCGACGCAAATCACCCAGCTATGTTCAGCATATTTGTAAAAGTATTGAAATTACTTCATATTCTTTCACACATGTTGAGTGAGCAATTGGAATGGCGGCATATTTATTTCCATTATGTAGAAGAACTGCTTTGAGACTTCGTTTACTACTGTCAATAAAGAGACGCCATTCATTGCACTGATAAATCGACAAACCCATGAAAGTCAGCAAACCACTCACATTACAGCAATACACAAAATTTTCATCAGATGAAAGGAACTGCATTAAGTTTTGTTCTCTCGTACGATATGTAGACACTCGAACGTCTGACGAAAGGCAATTTTTTTCTTTTAATCTTGACGCTAGTAACTCAGCACGTTCCTTAGAAAGGTCTAAGTCTCTGATGAGGTCATTCAGCTCATTCTGTGAAAACAGCTTAGGATTTGATGATTTCCCGCAGTATTCAAAGTCGTCATCTACTTGGGAAGAAATAAGTGTTTCAGTTTGATCCTCCTGAGATTCCTGCACTACATGGTGAGAAGCTGGTACTGGAACATTTTCTGAATGAGGAATAGGTCTTTGTGCCAAGGGGATATTAGGGTATTTCCATTTATGGCGATTGTTTTTGTTGATGCCCACTATATTTGTCATACAAAAGTAACAGTCGTCATAATGATTTTTTTGTTCTCGCCATATCATAGGCACTCTAAACTTCAAAGACTTACGTGTGCCTTTCTCCCATTGTCGTAGATGTTCAACGCATATTTTACACACACTATGAGGCACCCACACTTTATCTTGGTGTGGAATTTCAGTACCGAAATAAGCAAAATACAAACGATTCACAGTGTTTGTAATCGTTTTACGCTGATCTTTTGGTATGTATTCACCACAAACAAAACAAAATGTATCAGGATCGTTAACACAACATCTGGACGTGCTAGCCATAATGAATAAGTAACATAAACTTTATCGATGTTAATGTGATAATGACTATATACGAACAAGGCAGAAAAAAATCTAAATTGAGGTTAGTAGATGGAATAGAGCTGATGAATTAAAATGACGTATGTCAATATATTGTGCATTACCTACTTTATCGACAATAGATACAAAAAGAGCTGCACCAAAAAAAAAAATTTTTTTGCAGGTCAGTGTTTGCTTTTGAGCTAAACGCATGTCTTGTTGCAATTCCTGGTCTTTTAATGCGCTGATGAATGCTTCTGTCGCTGCGTCATCTCGATGTTCTGGGTCATACGCTGGGTAAGCCAAAAGTGCCAGTCACTCAATGTCCTGGGCTAGCTGCTGTAAAGTTTCACCAGACTTCTGCACCCGATGCCGTAGCTGTGACCGATAAATCTGCTTCAGATGATCGTCTCAATAACGCATGTTGAGCGCATTCATTATAGCAGCCACATTTGAGTGCAACTCAATGGTGATCGTCTGCAAAAGCTGGGCAGCTGGGTCTCTTAGAGCAAGAATTAATGCGGTTGCTCTTTCCTGCTCATTCCAGTGATTTGCCCTTGCGGCGGCTTCAAACAGGGTCTTGTAAATGCTCCAGATCGTTTGCCCGTCGAATATTAGTGCTTGCACATTTCTGGATATGCTTTGTGCTGTGCAACTCCTCCTTGAGCTCCGCTATTGTCAATTCATTAATTTTTAGATGCAAGTTTCCTGGCATTTTTATTGTTTATTTTTCCACTAGTTTCCACGTTAAGTTTCACTATTGTGCACTTAAAAAATGTTCAAAAGTTTTCACTTCCAAAATTTTTCTTTCTCACTTCTTGACACCACTGTCGCGTGTATGGTTCGCGGCCAATAATTTTAATGTTCCGGGGAAGTGAAAACGTAATGTCTTTTAAATTAAATCAGTTCATTTATTTACTAAAAATGCACAATCATTCATCTAACTATTTCACAATTTTAATTGGAATCTAACTTTTACTTGTCAATTAAATTTCTCTAACAACTGTCCTCACTTGACAAACAACGAAAATCACTCCACTATTACTCGACCAATATTGCTTTTTAATTCGCTATCGCGGTTTTTACTATATCGCGGTTCTAATGAATGATCCCTCCATTCATTCAGCTCGCCTTTATATAGGGGTTCTACCCATACAACCCATTTCTCGTACATTTGCGAATGTTCTGCCGAGAGGTACCTGGTATATTCGAGCAGCTTAATGAATTTTCAGATGTTGATCATGCTTGGTAGGTTCTCGTGGTTTCGAGTAAATTCACTTTGTTGATCATGAGGTTCTTAATGGTTGTGAAAACAATTGCAACAATAGCTCGCATGTGGCAATATATATATATATATATATATATATATATATATATATATATATATATATATATATATATATATGATACTCTCCGCAATAGGTAAATTACTCTCGAGCAATTTACCGAAAACGTCAAAGGTAGCCGATATGAGTATCAAATGACAGGTCTTGATGAGAACTTTTCAAAATAGGGCTTAATTTGACACTTTTTGCTTCGAGGGGCGCACAGGGAGGGGAAATACACGAAAAATTGGTGTCCCCCCTCTCGCGATTGGACACCTGTCATCCAAAAAATCTGAAAAAAATTATGGAAGTAGGTGTTTATGAGTACAACAACAACAAATATCCTTGAAGTCAAGATTCACTCAACTTTGTTAATCATAGTATGAACATCGAATTTCACATTTTTCCCAATAAAATCGTACAGGTACCCTCAAATTTGAGAAGTCCTATAAAAGGTCCTTGAACTTTGTAAGTTTGATGAAAATCGAATCATAGACACGGAAGTTATAGCTATTTGAAAATTCTCCAGTTGCAACAACAACAACGCATGATTTTGGTATTTTATGGACTCTCCATCGAATCATTAATTAGTTTTCTTGAAACTTTCAAATAAAGTCAATAACATAAATATTTTTTGGGATTCATGATTTGCGTGATTTTTGTTGTTTTGCAACAAAATGGCAACCGTTGAAAATAGAAAAACAATGGATTTTCTTTTAAACGTGCACATCTCTCTGGCATATTTCTTGACGTTATTCGTTGCTGGTGACTGCAATTCGCAGTACAAAACCCTTCTGACGTGAGCGTAGGTCTGTCTATCCAACTTGTTTATACATTGTTTAGTGAGTTTTAATCAAAAACACTCCAGTTTAGACATTTGCAGCTGTAGACATAAAATTGTGCTCAAGTGACTTCTTCAAATAGCCTAATGACATAATTATCTAGAAATTCGACGAAAAACATTGAAAATCACCCTAATTATCAATTCTATTGAAAATGAAATGATTCCCAGCAATCAATTTCGATATCAATTAAATTTCTAGGACAAACAGCGGCCATTAACAAAATAATTAGTCAGACCTATTGCACGGAATTAATACAAGTATCTGCTCATAAAATTAAAATCCCCCCGACAAGCACCGTTTGATTGCCGCTTATTGTCTTTGATAATGAAACGAATTAAGTGACCTACTTTCACTTGAGCCAAAGTATCTTCTGGTGAGTTTGTCGTGAAAGTTTGATGATGTAATAAATCATTGTCATAAATGAGATTAGTCAATCATTCTAATCATCGCTACCATTAACATGTGCTTGAAGTAAACAAGAATCGGAGTATTTTATACAGGCTAATAGGTGGGAAATCTGCCGCAATTTGTAGAAAAGGATTATCCAGTCAAGTGCAAGCTCTGAACAAGTTGGTTTATAGCCATTTATCTTCTTCATTGTCCTTATCAATTTGTTTCCATATGATGGAGATCCTGACAAAATAACTGTTATCAACGACGTGTTCCTGAAGGATATAGTTGTTTTCCTCTTGTAAGCCTTTGTGCTTTGAATCTTAAGAGCCAAATTCACTTCTTAGTCGAAAATTAAATTCGGGATAAGACAGTAAAAGACTACATTTTGTAGATTGCCCTCGTGTCTAACGTGATATTGCGTTCAGGACGAATTTGACTCTAACGAAAGCATCATTTTTCATCAATAATACATCTGATCTACCATCTTGAATAACATGGTGAATTTAGTGAGAAAGGGGAAAGAGGCTTTGAATTATCATTTTCAAAATATGCAAGTACCCAATTAATTTTAGAACATAAATTAAAATCTCACAAAATTAACCCAAAAACTTATAAAGTTTTTCGAAAGCCCAAAATACGAGCATTTGGTAGGTATAAAAATAAAGTCAAGTACTTTTAATTCAAAAAATGTAGCCATGAAGTCTCTTCTTTACCTTAAAAGTCCCGAATTAGGCTCCTGTCTGATACGAAAATAGGTCACTAGGCTAAATTGGAGATGGATGACTATCCAGTCTGGCGATGTCACGTTCTAGCATTGTTGACTTTTTCTATCTCACATCAATGAATCAACTATCGGCAATTACTTCACTTAGTTCAGCTCCCAAGGGATGTTTAGTCCCCTTGATTTGCTCCTTCGGGGACTTACTTTCTACTCCAACCACGTCCGCAAGAAACGGGAGTCTACTTCTTGTTGGAGACAATGAAAGAATGCATGATACAGCAATAATCCGATCACTTCACTCAGAAAACATGATATGGGAGGCGTGTTGTTCAGGACATGAAGTGCGTTTTAATGACGTAATGATGATTAGCTGTGTTAATGTATAAGCTAAGCAATAATGACGATAATATTAATGCAAGTGGTTTAGCCGGAAAAAAATAAAGACAACCATTAGAACAACGGATTTATTTCTAGCTCGAGAGTACATACCAAAAGTGACTTGATGGTCAGCTACACACACATATTCCAAATAGACCGCTTCCTTGCTTTGAAAAGATTTTCAGAAGGAACATTGATTGGTATTCAAGCAATTTAATGTTCTAAATGATTTATTTGGTGAAAATAGATTGATTTGGGTTTTGAAGAGTTTCAATGTTATATATTTTTGTGAGATTTATAAATAAATATAGCAAGGAGCTACCAGTTTTGCGTCCTCTCTGCACATTTGTTAGTTCGTCCGCCCATCCGTCTTTCAATGCGTCACAGTAACATCCCTCTGAAACTATAGAACCTATAAAAGATCAAAGTGGTGATGTCTTCAAATTTGAAAATTTTAAATATTTATAATAGGGGCCCACCATTTACTCAAATAAGGGTAAACTTTTTCCAAAAGCGGTTTAAAATATTTAATTAAGCTATTGAAGCTATGCTTCTTATATTACGTTGTGGCAGCTTGAGTGAACTCATCACAGGCGTAAAAATAACCCATAAACAAGTCGAATTAGGAGAAGAGTGCCACTGCCAGGAGGATCTGTAAAATAATTAGTTTTCAAATAACTTCTCCTGACTACCGAAACATGACTATACTTGCATCTACTCGAAAAATCAATGTATGGTTATTATGTATTTTAATTTCTTCTCCTTCTTCGTAGAACTACAGTTCCTCTCGGGCCTTCGATTACGGCAAATAGCGCATCCAACTGTCTCGTTTCATGGACCGTGTCCTCCATTTTCGAAATCCGAGCAGCGATGAACTGTCTCTGTTGATTGAGTCACACCAGCGTTTTGTCAATTTCGCCACTGGCCATCGGCCTTCAGTTCTCCCAACAAATACCTTTTTGTGTACCATTGTTCGTCCATACGATTCATGTGGCCAGCCATTTGCAGTTTCCCCAGTTTGACAATCGCTGAGACCTCCGGCTTGTCAAAAATTTCGTACAGCTCATTTTTGTATCAAATTCGCCATTGGTCCCCGGCTAGATTTGCTCTGATAATTCACCTCAGGACCCGTTGCATAAAGGCGTTCAATATATATGCGGATGCTGTGGTTAGGGTCCATGTTTCACACCCATAGCGTAACACAGGCCTTATTACAGATTTGTATACTTGGTGCTTTGTTTTTCTGTGTATGAAGCTGGTTTTCAAGATCGCCAAAACTGAATAAAATATTTTACTTGCGTGCTGTATTCCTCGGCGTATTTTGTCTTTTTGATTTCTGGTTCTCATTATTTTAGCGCTTAAATACACAAATTCGCCAACATCTTCTATACTGCATTCGCCAAGTGTGATATTTTGTGTATTTGAGGTATTTTGCCTTGACTGCGTCAAGTGCTTTGTTTTATTTACATTGATTTGTAGCCCTACTAGTTTTGCCTCGCTGTCGAATTTCAGGAACATTTCTTTTGTGGTTGTTAATGACCGTGACAAAATGTTGATGTCGTCCTCTTAGGCTACAACTTGTTTCGACTTGTATAGCAATGGACCTCGTGTATCAACAGGTAGCTTCCTTATTACGTATTCTAGATCCCAACTGAATAGTAATGGGGCCAGCCCATCTCCCTGCTTTCGTCCGATATTTGTGGCATAGGTATCGGTGAGCTGGTTATTGATGCGGACTTGGAAGGTGGTCGATGTCATTGTCACTTGTGATTTTGATAAGATGGACTGATTTGGTTGGGATACCAAAATAAAGCATTATTTGATACAGTACGTTACGATCAATACTGTAGTATGCTTGCTTAAAGTCAACGAAATTTTGGTGTACGTCTACCTCGAACTCCCTTTCAAAGTATCTCCTTGACTGTGAATAACTGGTCCGTTGTCGATCTACCTGCCCTAAAACCATCTTGATACTCCCCAATAATACTGTTGGTATATGATCCAACTTTATTTTCTAAGGTCTTTGAAAGTATATTATACGCCATACAAAGTAGTGATATGCCTCTATAACTTACGCACTGTAGCTTGTCACCTTTTCTGTGGGTAGAGAATGTAATTGATTCGCTCCATTTTTTGGCTTATACTCTTCCTTTCAAATGTGCTGGACTACTTTGTGAATAGCTTTATGAACATTGCTGCCACCATATTTGATGAGCTTCACTAAAATCTCATTGATGCCCGGCACTTTATTATTCTTTTGGACTTTGACGATGTAATACACTTCATCCGGAGTTGGTGGGGCCAATGGAAGCTCTCCGCAGACGTCTATAGGCTCCAGTGTTGTGGAGCTGTGCGCAGGAACAAAGAGTTTCTTGAAATATGATCCCATTTTTCCTTCATTTTCGTTTCATCAGCGATGATATTGCCGGTATCGTCATGACAGAGCATGATTTTGGGCTGATAACCACGTTTCAGGCTTTTCACTACTTTGTATTCTTGTCTTGTGTTTTTGCTCGCTAAGCTTGCATCTATACTTCTCGATTGGTCATTATAGTATTTTCTTTTCTTAATTCTAATTATCTTATTCGCTACTCTTCTGAAATTTTCATAGTGTTCTCCTTTTATCCTGGTTTTCCTACCTATGTAATCTTTGTACGCCGGATTCTATTTGTCTAACGCATTCTGGCACTCATCATCGAACCATTCATTTCTCTTGCGCCAGGCTTGATGACCGATTGTCTGTTCTGCCCTTGTCTTAGTAACCACTTTCAGTTCCATCCAGAGCTCGTTGCTTGTCTTTAACGATGCATCTGATAAGATGGAAGCCAGTTGGTTGTCGAGGTTCACCGTGAAATTTTTAGTGACAGATGCTGTTTGGAGCCTTCCGATGAAAAATTTTTGTAGCGGGCTGGTCTTCACGGAATATGTCTTTGACATGCAACATCAATAGGTTAATTTGATCAAGTAATGATCTGAGTTACAATTGGCTCTTCTGTGTGCACGGACGTCAAGTAAGCTCGAGGCCCATTGTTGTTGAATCAGAACATGGTCGATCTGGTTTTGTTTGTTGCCATCTGGTGATACCTAGGTCATTTTATGAATGCGTCGATGTGGAAAGCAAGTTGAACGTATAACTAAATTTCTGCTTCATGCAAAGTCAATCGGGCGCTAGCAGTTGTCATTTGTTTCTTCATGGAGGCTTTATCCTTCAGTCGCCAACCTTAGTTGCCAACCGTAGCATTAAAATCACCCAGAACTATTTGTGTATCGTTTGTAGGCAATGAGTCAACTAGGCTTTCCAGGTGATTGAAGAACGTTTCCTTCGTTTCTTCGTCCTTTTCTTCGGTCAGGGCGAGAACGATTATCAGCCAGATATTGAATTTTAGTTTGCCCTGATTTTATTTTCAGTGTATTAACTTCATTTATATCATATCAACGTTACAAAATATTAATAAAATTATTATTAAAACCATGGGTCTTTTTGCGAACGTGCATCTGTAGTATCCAGTATTACGTGTAATTGTTGTTTTAACTGATAAATTTTTAAAGAGCTGTATTTTAGCTGTTTATGACTTCGTTTTTACAAAAAAAGTTTTCTGATGCTATGAATCGATGATATGAATAATTTACCCAACACTTGTTTAAGAAATCGTTCAAATTCATCCAAAAGATGCGGAGTTTCGTTCAGAAGCACATAACAACCGCGTTTTTGTTGCATGTTAAATAGATTTTCTGAATCCTCGGCCCATTGAACATATTCAAGTAAACCACTATTCCATGAATTAATAAGAGTTCCTCGGTCGATTTGATATATATATATATATATATATATATATATATATATATATATATATATATATATATATATATATATATATATATATTAACTATTAACATGCGTTATAATTTTTGTAATTCTAATCCATTGAAATGGCGATAACTCACTTGAATATGATTTGATTTTTATGAAATTTTGTAACCATAAGGGCCTTATATCAACCTACATGGGGGGCGCCATTTCCATATTTGGGGAAAAATGTAAAATATACAAATCATACTATTATTAATAGAGTTGAGTGAATTTTGATTTCTGGGAAATTCGTTACCATTAAACTCATCGAGATCTAGATTTTTTCAGATTTTCAGCTCAAAAGTGTTCAATCGTGAGGGGAGGGGACACAAATATTAATCGGGCATTCGGCCTACCCCTGGATTCTTAATGCAAAAAAAAGACTTATTTTTCAGCTCGACTACATATAATGAAAAAAATTGTTAACGGCCACTCCGTTATAAGGGGGGACCCCCTTAAAAAAATTTTATGTATTTGATTAGACCTTAACTTTTGAGAGACAATCATCTTTGACTTTTTCACAAAGTTTGAGCTTTGTAGCTTCAATAGTTTCGGAAGAAATTTGCTGTGACGCACAGATGGACAGACGCATGGACTCATGGACGGATGGACATTCGGGTGGATATAAAGACAGATAGGATGGGAAACTAGTAGGTTTTTGCAAAAAATTTCCATAAAGCCCTAAAAACCATGGAGCTAGATCCAATAACAAATAACTTGAGGCTGGAATCCGTTGAATTTTGCTAATAGTAGTAGAATTTCACATTTTTGTCAGTCAAACTGAATTAGTATCATTAAATTGGATGAAACCTATCATTTAAGTAGTTCTTTAAAATACCATTTCATTCTTTAAGTTTCAATAAAAATTTTCGACTCTATAGCTATTTGAATTTCCTCCGATTACAACAATCATAAACGATTTTTATACTAAATGAGCTATCAATCGAACCTGACACAACACTTTTGATGGAATCTTTCCAAATTTTCAGAGAAAATGAATATCAAAAATATATTTAAGATTCAGATCAGTCAATGATTTTAGTAATATTGGAGCAACCTGTTGGCTGGTTAAAATAGAGTTCTTTTAGGGTAAGAATATATTTGTTGTGCATATTATAAAGTTTTTTATTGAATTAAATATTTCCATTCATCCACATATTGTACGTTAAGTAAAACACCATTTTGACATAAGCGTAGTTCTGTCTACCCACCTTTTTTTGCAATGCAGCTTTTAAACGAGCATCACTCTTGATCAAATCTGGCGTACGAAATTTCATTACTCTAGCTTATGTGGTTTGCAGGAAAACTTATTGCCATATGTAGGCTAATGGACGAATAGATACACAGACAGACGGATAGAGAGATCACAATTTTAGCAGGGTAATGCAAAATTATTTTACAATACCTTAAAAATGAAAGACATAAAAAATGATATAAAGACGCCTTCCACAATTTTTTCAGGAACTTCTTGTATGAAAGGTAGAGGTATTAAGCTTTTTAAAAAAGTCAAAAGAGATGTCTTCTTACATAAGTGAAAAGAATTTCAAGGATCTTGATACATGGTTTTCCAATAAGAGGTGTTTTTTTATATTAAAAGAAAAATGCCATTTTTTTAACACAAATGATCGGATGTTTATTTCACTAAAAAGAAAAAGGTATGTCATTAATAGTAAAAAATAAATCCAGGCAAATAACCACCACGTCCAGGCTTACAGGACTATATCCTTTTCATGAAATTTTCCATAACCAAATCGCAAAGTGGCTGCCCTCTGTCCTCGATAGCCTCACGAATTTCATCTTTGAGGTCTTGAATTGACGCTAGGCAGTTAGCGTAGACCTTCCCTTTTACGTGGCCCGAAAGAAAGAAGCTGCAAGGTGCCAAATCACAAGATCTCGGTGGCCAATTGTGGTCACCACTTCGAGAGATAACACGGTCCGGAAACTTTTCCCGTAAAAGATCAATAGCTTCGTTGCTTATGTGGCACCTAGCGCTGTCTTGTTGACAACAAACATTGTTCAGATCAATACCATCCAATTGCGGCCATAAAAATCATTAATTATCTCTCGATAGCGCAATCCATTCACCGTTACTGTTGCTCCAGCTTCATTTTCGAAAAAGTTAGCTCCAATGACTCCACCGGACCATAAACCGCACCAAAGAGTCACATGTTGAGGATAGAGAGGCTTTTCAACAATAATTCTTGACTTTTTCGAGCCCCAATTTAGCTTGTTGACGAAGCCACCGAGGTGGAAATGGGCCTCATCACTCAAGATGATTTTTTGATGGAATTCCGGATCATTTTAATGGATTTCAAAGACCCAATCAGCAAAGACATGACGTTTTTGATGATCAACCAGCTTGAGTTCTTGTGTTAACTGAACTTTATAACCCTTAAGACTCAAATTTTTGTGCAAAATACGGTGCAATGACGTTTGTGGAATGCCTAATTCCAAAGAACGACGACACTTTCGGCTACAGCAGCAATATTCCCGGCTGTTCTTGAGCGACGTGCACGAGTTTTATTCTTCACATCACTATGTTGTCCCAACAGCTCGAATTTTTCCACCAATTTCTGTATTGCGGTCCGGCAAGGTGCTTCACGACGACCCAAAAATGTTCGGGTTTTACGAACCGTCTCTGCCAAATTTTCGCCATTTTTATAGTGAATAAGTTCAATGGATTGTTGAAGCGTGCATTGCTACATTTTTATAAATGGCTTAGTTTTTGCTCGTCAAATGTCAAAAAATGTCAGCTTCAAAAGTGACATCTACCGAAATAGCGGGCTATTCAGAATAACACCTCTTATTGGAAAGCCCTTTATATATATATATATATATATATATATTTAACTATATATATATATATATATATATATATATATATATATATATATAGATATATATATATATATATATATATATATATATATATATATATATATATATATATATATATATATATATATATAGATATATATATATATATATATATATATATATATATATATATATATATATATATATATATATATATATATTTATTTATATATATATACTCGTATATACACATATATCTATCTATCTATATATATATATATATATATATATATATATATATATATATATATATATATATATATATATATAAATATAGATATATACATATATATATATATATATATATATATATATATATATATATATATATATATATGTATATATATATATATATATATATATATATATATATATATATATATATATATATATATATGTATATATATATATACATATATATATATATATATATATATATATATTTATATATATATATATATATATATATATATATATATATATATATATATATATATATATATATATATATATATATATATATATTTCAATATAAAGGGTGCGTATGGTATATGAGGACAACAGGAAAGTAAAATTAATTAGCTTGTATTTTTACCAAAATTTATTGAAATTTCAGGAATTTTTTATAAACCGTTAAATTAATATATGGCTATAAATTTATACAATAAAATCGCCATTAGCAGCAATAACCTCTTCGATCCGGATACGAATCAAATACTTCTTGTTCATATTGACCATAACGGCATTAATAGCAGTCTTTAGCGAAGAAGTGGTATTATGAAGACGCTTATTGGTCTCACGCTTAACTACGCCCCATACGTAGTAATCCAAAGGATTAAGGTCTGGGGAGCTAGATGGCCATAGGTTCGGTGTTATGTGGTTATGAAAATCCAACCTTGTGTCGCCAAAGCTTTATGTGAAGGAGCGAAATCATGTTGCAAAATGTATCGCCTGCCTCCGCTTACATTGTCTATCCAGGGTTTCACTACCGTCTCCAAAACCTCGATGTATGCAGTAGAGTTCACTCAGAGTCCTTGAGTAAAAAAGTGTGGTGGCATGACATGTCCTTCGTTGCTGACAACACCTAAAACTATAACATTAGGTGAAAATTTTGCGTGCATAACAACAGGAACCTCCGTAGGATTTGAACATAGCCATCTGTCATTTCTGCGATTGGTCTCTTAATCTTGGACAAAATTTTTTTTGTCGGAAAAAAACCGTAACATTTTGGGCGCCTCAGGGTGTTTGCTTTGGTTTAAAAGACGTTTTGATCGGAGAGCTCTCTGTTCCCGTGTTCGTTCCGAAATGAACTATCCTTTTCGTATCGCGTAAGACTACGAATAAGGCGTTCAGAAACATGAAGCTCACTCGCAAGGACCCTCATTGATTTTGAAGGGTCCTCGTCTATGACCACTTGCACTTGCTCTAAAGATTCTGCAGATCGGACAGTGTCAGAACGTTGATCGTGCTTTTTGTGGTTTGCATCCAATTCTGTATCGCCTCCTGATGCTTCCAATTCACGGCGAACCTTATGGACGAATGCCGTACGTACCGTGTACGGCATTCGAGGACATGCATAAATGTGACTATAACTTCGTAAATTTTTTTTAATTTTTTTCCTTTTCAGATAAGAAATGGCGGACTGCAACATCACTCAAGAAATGAAGAGACATGCTGTCATCGTCGCTATATTTGCGAACCATACAGATTTAGAGATCTCTAATTTTCTTAATTTCGCTCGTTCATTCGTCCATAAGGTTCGCCGTGAATTGGAAGCATCAGGAGGCGATACAGAATCGGATGCAAACCACAAAAAGCACGAACAACGTTCTGACACTGTCCGATCTGCAGAATCTTTAGAGCAAGTGCAAGTGATCATAGACGAGGACCCTTCAAAATCAATAAGGGTCCTTGCGAGTGAGCTTCATGTTTCTGAACGCCTTATTCGTAGTCTTACGCGATACGAAAAGGATAGTTCATTTCGGAACGAACACGGGAACAGAGAGTTCTCCCATCAAAACGTCTTTTAAACCAAAGCAAACACCCTGAGGCGCCCAAAATGTTACGGTTTTTTTTCCGACAAAAAAAATTTTGACTTTTGAATTTATATATATATATATATATATATATATATATATATATATATATTTATATGTATTTATATATATACATATCTATATATATATATATATATATATATATATATATATATATATATATATATCTATATATATATATACATATATATGTTTATATATATATATATATATATATATATATATATATATATATATATATATATATATATATATATATATATATATATATATATATATATATATATATATATATGGTAAGTCTAAATCATTTTGCTTTTTGTCATTTTTCGGTTGACTATTTTTTTAAATTAAAATTTAAGTTCATATTGATTTTATTTAAGTTTATATTGTTCATTTTTATCAATAACCTTTTGCCATTTCTCGGGTAGAGCCATGATTCCATCAGTGAAGAACTTCTGTTGTTTATCGGCATAAAACTTGGCCAAGTGATTTTCACAGTCCCTTTTTGAAGTGAATTTCTTTTCATTAAGGAAGTTTCGCAGAGACCGAAGCAAATGGTAGTCTGATGGAGCAAACTCTGGACTATACGGTGGATGCATCAAAACTTCCCAGATAAGCTCTGTCAATTTTGGCAGGGTTACGAAAATGTTTGCAGTCTGGCATTGTCATGATGGAAGACAACGCCCGTTCTATTGGTCAATTCGGACCGTTTTCTTTTTTAATTGCTTGTTGCAGAGCAGAGTACAGAGCCAAATTGAGTGTTTTATCAGCATTTCGCAAATCGAAATTTGGTTGATCAAATTGTTTTTTGTTAATTCATGCGGCACGCAAACATCGAGCTTCTTTGTGCATCCAGCCTTACGCAAATGATTCAAAACTGTTTGGTGATGAATATTCAGTTCTTCAGCAATGTCATGGCTGCTTATGTGTTCGTCTTCTTAAATTTTTTGTAAGACATCATTGACTTTTTCAGTGATTGGTCGACCTGAGCGTGGTGCATCTTTGACATCAAAATTTCCAGAACGAAAGCGAGCGAATCATCTGTTGGCTGTGGCTTTTGATAAAGTATCTTGACCGTAGACACCACAAAGCACAAGAATCGACCAAGCATGATCAATATCTGAAAGTGACGTCACTGCGGGGTATTCAGAATGGCTCAAATATTCCAGGTAGTTCTCGCCAGAACATTCGCCAATATACGAGAAATGGATTCAATGACTAGAGCCCCTATATAAAGCCGAGCTGAATGAATCGGAAGGAATAGTAAAACCGCAATAGTAAGAACTGCGATAAGTGTGGAGCGCGAATTAAAGGCGATATTGGTTGATAGTTAAGACAATTGAAATAAAAGTTTATAGGCAAGAGAAAAATAACCTTTTAATTAGTTTTTGTAAAAATAGTGAAATTAATGATTGTGCATTATCAGTAAATAAACTCTTTTACCTTAATTAAAAAGACAGTGCGTTTTCACTTTTCCGGAACATTGAAATTATCGGCTGCGAACCATAACACGCAACAGTGGTGTCGAGAAGTGAGAAAGAAAACTTCGAAAGTGAAAACATTTCAACATTTTTAGAATGCAAAATAGTGTAATTTAACGTAGAAAGTGATGGTAAAGTAGCCAAAAGAATAAAAATGCCACGAAGTTTACATCTAAAAATTAATAAATTAACCATATTGGAGGTTGAGAAGGAGTTGCAACAGCGAAATCTGGCTACACAAAGTACAATGGCCATACTGATTGCACGCTTGCGTGATGCAATCGAGTTGGAAGGCGTGAATCTGGATTTGGGTGAGCCCTTGGATACGGAAAAAGGCGCAGAAGGTGGAGAAGCAGAAACACAAAAATCAAAGGAACAAAAAAAAAACGTGATGCAAATGTTGATGCTGATGCAGCAATAACAGCGACAACAGTCATCCAGTTTAACTGCAAAGGTAAATAAATAATCAGTGCAGCTAGAGGAATAATCAGCGAAGCTGGACTAACAAGCAATCGAAATGAAGGAAGTGCAAAACAGTCAACCGAAATAAAAGCGGAGCTCGGTAGTCTGAACAAACAAATTAAGGTTTACTTGGTCGAGGAGAAGGTAAGCCAGGTCGAGGAGAGAATTAACCATTAGTTGAAAAAAATAAAAAGTGATTGGAAGCAGCGAAGGCAGTAGCCACCACCTAACTGCCCCGCTTATAACCGCAGCGCGAAGCACATCCACAAATGTGAAGCCACCAATATTTGACGGGCAAACGGTCTGGAGTATTGACAAAACCCAATTTGAAGCTGCCGCTAGAACAAATCACTCGAATGAGCAGGAATGAGCAACTGCATTAATTCTTGCCCTAAGAGGCCTAGCTGCCAAGCTGTTGCAGACTATCCACGTTGAGTTACACTCAAACCGGCTGCTATAATAAATGCAATCAACATGCGTCATGGAGACGACCATCTGAAGCAGATTGATCGGTCACAGGTAAGGCTTCGGATGCAGAAGTCTGGCAAAACCTTACAGCAGCAAGTCCAAGACATTGAGCGACTGACACTTATAGCTTACCCAGCTTACGACCCAGAACATCGAGATGACGCAGCGACAGAAGCATTCATCAGCGCATTAAAGGACCAGTAATTGTAACAAGCTGTGCATTTATCTTAAAAGAAAACATTTCAAGACGCATTGAATTAGTCTAAACTTTGAAACAGCAAAAAATGTGAGCCGTACCACTGCCCGGGCTCGCGAAGTGATGACAGGTGAGTGCAGGTATCAGCGCGTAAAAATTAAACAAGAGTCGCAGGCGAATGGTGGACCTAGATGCTGGAACTGCGGAGAGAAGGGGCACTTGCAAGGAGATTGCAAGAATCGAAGAAAACCAGGCCATTATCCAGGGTGGAGGAAAGCCAGACCGAGTCAGGAGCCCAGAATGGAAGCCCTTCAAACTGAGGGAGTCAACTTCGTGGGGCAGAGGTTGGCTAGGAGTAGCGACGTCCCCAGCACAACCATCACCGTGTCGAGACTACATGGTGGAGAAGCAGATTTATGCCTTTCGGGTAAAGTTGACGGAGAATATTGCACCATAACAATCGGCACTGGTGCAACCCGATCGATTATCTGACCAGACCTAGTGAGGCACCAACTACTTGACAAGGGTCGGGTTTTCTCACTACGGACAGCTACGGGAGAAACTGCACCTGTACATGGAGAGGTCAGCCTCCAGAAACAGCTGGAAGACCTTGTGCTCCGACATAATTTTCTGGTCGCAAACATTATGGATGACTGCCTTCTCGGAATGAATTTGCTGCGACCACATGGAATCACGTTGGATTTGGGCAAACGAGTAGTGAAATGATGGAATGTAAAAGTATTGATCGAGGATCCGCGCGTCCAAATTCCCAAGATGAATGTGGTATGTACAGACACTGATGTACTGAAAGCTTTCGAGACCATTGTATGGGCCAAGCTTGATGGTGATTCTGGAGACCACCGATCTTATCTGACAGAGCCAAAGCAGGTGTTGGCATTACGCAGTTTGATTGCATGACGAAGCCTTATAAGATCTTTAAGGAACGGATACGTGCCAGTTAGAGTCCTTAACACCGCAGACTCCACCATAACCATCAAAGCGGGAGATGTCATTGGCAGCTGTCAGCTTGTTTTCACCATCACCTTTTTGGAAGCTACTCACGATCATCATTGAAAATAAAAACAAGACCCGGACAAAGCCCGGGAACTCATGTCTGCAATATTGAAGCCGACTAAATCGACAGTGTAGCTATTCAAGCAAGCCTCTGATCTGGTCACCAAGTATAGTGACATCTTCTCAACAAGCCCGGATGACCAAAGCCGAACAAGTATGGTAACTCAAGTCACAGATACACAGGGAGCCAAGCCGGTTTGACAAGCATCGAGATGTCTTTCTATAGCCAAACAAGGAGAAGTGAGCACGCTGATCTCGGGCATGGAAAAACAAGGTTTTATCGAGCCTTCTCTCAGTCAATGGGCCGCGCCAGTAGTCCTAGTAAAGGAAAAGGCTGGTAAAACTCGTTTTTGTGTTAACTATAGCCAGCTTAATGACGTCACTAAGAAAGATAGTTACCCGCTTCCACGCATCGATGACATCATGGACACTTTGGCCGACGCAAAATGGTTTTCTGTACTCGAAGATGAAGAAGAAGAATGCTCCAGCCACCTTCGAACGCCTGATGAAATACGTGCTGCGAGACTTAAGCTGTAAAACCTGCTTGGTGTACATAGATGGCATCATTGTTATCGGGAGAACGTTCAAAGAGCATATGTGAAACTTAGAAGAGGTTTTCTCCCGATTGCAATTGGTGAATTTGAAACTTAGTTCCGACAAATTTGTCCTTTTTGCAGCTGAAGTAAAATACCTGTTACTCGTTGTATCAGCAGAAGGGGTCAAAACAGACCCTGAGACAATTGAAGCCGTGAAAAGCTGGCCCGCACTAAACAACAAGCGCCAACTACGAAGTTTTCTAGATCTGGCGACCTGCTATCGAAGATTTGTCAAAGACTTTGCCTAAAAAGCTAAGTGTCTCCATCAGTTAAGCGAGAAAAATCGTCCATATGTCTGGAATGAACAATGTCAGGTGGCCTTTGAGACCTTGAAGGAGAACTTGTGTGCATCACCCGTGCTGGCATATCCAAAACCCGGAAAAATGTTTGTAGTTTACACCGATGCGAGCAACGGTGGGATTGGAGCTGCACTCTCCCATCAGGTCGAAGGTGAAGAGAGGGTCCTCTTGTATTACAATCGAGTTCTCTCAAAAAGTGAGAGGAACTACTGCGTGACCAGGAAGGAGCTATTGGTTATAATAGAGGCCACCAAGCAGTTCCACAAGTACCTATATGGCCAGAAATTTGTTCTTCGAACAGACCATGCATCGCCGAGATGGCTGCTTAACTTCAAAGATCCCAAGGGACAAGTTGCGAGATGGATCGAAAGATTGCAGTCATACGATTACAAAATTGTTCATCGGAAGAGCGGAGTTCATGGAAATGTTGACGCTCTATCTTGTCATCCATGTCCAGCTAACTGCAAGCATTTCCGATGGATTGAGGAAAAGGAGCCGGTCGTTGATCTGCGAGTGATTACGGCTGAATTCGATGAAGGTTCGTCATTGGAGGAGATTCAAAACGACCAGTTAGCCGATGAAGACATTGAACTATTGCTCGTATGGAAAGAGACAATTGTGTGTCCCTGAAAAGTCATTGGGCACAATGGAACTCTCTTCAGGTAGAGGGTGATGAACTCAAGCGAAAATGAGAAACGGCGGATGGCAGCTCCTATAATTTGCAAACTATACTTCCCAAAAGCTGAATCCACGATGTGGTTAAGGAAATACATGAAGGATCACCTCTGTCTTGTGGTTGACGAGAATCAAAGGGACTGGGACCGGCACATCGCATTATTCTTGATGGCATACAATGTGATCAATATCTGAAAGTGACGTCACTGCCGGGTATTCAGAATTGCTTGAATATACCAGATCGTTCTCGCCAGAACATTCACCAATATACGAGAAATGGATTCAATGACTAGAGACACCATATAAAGCGTAGCTGAATGAATGGGGAGGAATAGTAGAACCGCGATAGTAAGAACTGCGATAAGTGTGGAGTGCGAATTAAAGGCGATATTGGTTGATAGTTAAGGAAATTGAAATAAAAGTTTAAAGACAAGCGAAAAATAACCTTTTAATAAATTTTTGTAAAAATAGTGAAATTAATGATTGTGCATTGTCAGTAAATGAATTCTTTTAACTTAATTTAAAAGACAGTGCGTTTTCACTTTCCCAGAAAATTAAACTTATCGACCGCGAACCATAACATGCAACAATATATATATATATATATATATATATATATATATATATATATATATATATATATATATATATATATATATATATATATATATATATATATATATAGGTTCTTATACTATATATGAATATACAGATAAAATTAGAAATTAAGTAATCTGGTAAGAAAACTCAACACATTGGTGTTTGATTGATTTATGGTTATTTTACCCGTTGAAAAGCTTACTTTTAACTAGAGTCATTACTTTAATTACATTCAATCTAACAAAATAGCACAAGTAGAATCTTTTCATAGAATACCAATCAAGTGAATGAAAATGGGTTTGTTAGAGTATCATTAAATAAACTATCTTTATATCACTTCCTTTTCTGAAACACGATTTGCCTTCATTCACGTCAATTTTACGAGTCCCGAAATGGAAAAATATTCATCATTTTCATACGTTTACGCATTCTCTGCCCATGACCTACTTTTATTTAGTTTCCTCTTTTATCTTCAAGCTGCTTTAATGAATGAATTCTATTTCTTGTACAAAGTCTTCCTGTGCACCTCCAAAGCTTTTCCTTTACAGTTTCATACAATATTATTATCATTGCTTGCGTTTACGAGTGGCGGCAACATTTATTATTCATGATATTATTTCAATGAATAAGTTGAAAATAAATCAAGGTTCTGTCTTATCGACTGAAAATAATCATATATGGTTTACTCAAGCAGGAATTTGTCGTCCTTCTTCCGTGAGCAAGAGGAAAGTGAAATAAAATTAAACGCTCGTTAAAGTAATGAAGTACTTTCTTGTGGAGAAGTTAATATATTCTGCAATGAAATTGAAATTTTTGGCGCCATATTCGGGTTCGGTCAACACGCTGTAATGTTTGTCTTTGCTTAATAATAAAGACCTTCAAAGCGAACTTTATGAATATGAATTAAACATTCCATTCGTAGATATTTCCATTTTTAACGAATAGGTAGAAATGAGGCCTGAGACAGGAACAGGCAATAAAGTCCTCCAGAATTAAATGCGGTGTGAACGAGAAGCACTGATATTTATGTATATATTTTTTAAATTTTCCATATCATACGTGTATATGTAATTACACCATTTTCTGTTATTTATTTAGCTCTCACAATAATGAATAAATCTCAATCAGAAAGTAAGGTCAGTTACTTAATTATAAATAAAGAGAGGTCAAATGAAACTGAAGTGAATCGTGCCCAGCTTGAAACTGCAAACAATGCAATGTGATTTTTTTGAAATATTGCAGAAATCTCACAGGCAATTAATTTTCCAGATTTTCAACTAACATGCTCCCTGCTGCTGGAAAGCCATTTTGTCTCTGTTGGAAAGTTCTCTCGCAACCAAGCCAGGCTGAATATGAATAAGAAAAATGTTCAGGAATAAACCACGCAACGTATGCACCTCGGGAAATGGCTGATGCAAAATTTTATTTATGGTATGACGCTTCACAATGAACATTTCACCTTAAATGTACACTTTTTAGGGTTTTGTACTAAAATACAAAACCCTATTGCAATCACGACCTGTGTCCGTCCGTCCGTCCGTCTGTATGTCACAGCACTTTTTCTCCGAAACTATAAAGGCTACAGCCATGAAACTTTGTAGAAAGGTCAGAAGTGGTGACTTCTTGAAAGTTCAAGGGCGAAAAAATTTTTCAAAGGCGTTTAAGGGGGGTCTCCCCATATAAGGGGTGACCCCTCAAAAAAAAATTTTCACCATTGGTAGCCGAGTAGAGTGTCATTGGAAAGGTCTCAATGAGATCTTTTCGAAACAAGTCTTAAAATTGTCTTATAAGTACCGAGGGGGGCAGGGGAAGGGGAAATGTACGAACTTTTCGCGTACCCCCCCCCCTCGCGATTGGACACCTTCCATCCGAAAAATCTGAAAAAAATCATGAATGTAGGCCTTAATAAGTACAATAACAACAAATACATGAGAAGTCGAAATTCACTCAACTTTGTTAGTAATAGTATGATTTATCGATTTTGTGTTTTCTTGGATAAAATCTAAACGGTACCCTTAAACTCAATAAAATTTAGCAGAGAGATGACTATTTATAAGATTGATCTTTTTTGAAAGTTTCATAAAGATTGAATAGTATTTACCGAAGTTATAGCGATTTGAATTTTCCTGTATTACTATGGAGCAATATGCCCTGTATTACTATGGAAACATATTGCTATGGAGCCATATGCGCTTTTTACCGACTTAGACACTACAGCTTTGCTAGGATTTGCATGAAAATTTCAGGAGTGATAGGTATCATGAAGATGAGTACATACAATTGAAACAAGTCGAAGAGGCAGGAGAGAGCTCCTAGCAAAAGGGCTTTGTAACCATTCTAGGATTCGAAAAAATAGGCCATGAATCGATGATTACAGTACAGAGGAGTGGCCCCTGAAAAAAAAATTTCATGAAAGGTTGCCGATATGAGTATCAAATGAAAGTTCTCTATGAGAGCTTTTCAAAACAGTTCTTAAACTGACAGTTTTTGTTTCAGTGGGAACACAGGTGGGGAAATACATGAAAAATGTGTTTCCTCCCTCGCGAATGGACACCAGTGATCTAAAAAATCTGAAAAAAATATCAAAGGAGATATTTATGGGTATAATTATAACAAATACCTCAGAAGTCAAAATTCGTTCAACTTTGTTAATAATAGTATGATCCTCGAATTTCACATTTTCTCCAATTAAATCGTCTTTGACATGTTTCTTGATTTTATTCGTTGCTTGTTACTGCATTTTGTAAGTTGAGTACAAAACCCTTCTGACATGGGCATAGGTCTGTCTACCCAACTTGTTGGGCCTTGGTTGTTCAGTTGGAAATACTGCAAATATTTGTAAAGGGTTTTTCAATTAATAAAACACTGATATATTTGAGATGTTGAGCTCAAATTTATTGTAGATGTAGTACAAGCGTTAAATTTTTTGGATTTCAGTCATATGACCACCAAGAGCCCGTTCACAGCGACCGATTTTTGGACCCAATTTTCCACCACTCTGATATACATTCTAACTGGAACGTTGGCAACATCACGATGGATGTTGCCTTTGAGCTCGCCTAAAATTGCTGGCTTGTTAAAATAGACCAATGACTTGATATAGCCCCATAGAAAGAAATAAAATAACGTTAGCATGAACAAGGCAGCTTTTAAAACGGACCGTTTCTCGAGATAGCACGTTCACCAAATTCGCCTTTCAATAAATGGATTGTGAGGCATGCTGTGTGGCTAGTGGCATCGTCTTGTTCGCAAATCGATGGTATAAAGTTCATCTAATTTTTGGTAACAAATAATCTTCCAACATTGCACGATAACGCTGTTCATTAACGGTAATATGACGGTCCTTCCATTCACCAAAAAATACGGCCCAATCACATTCCCCGGCTTTTTACGGATGCAATATAGTCTTAAGAAGCACATGTAGGCTTGTCGCTAACCAATACGAGTAATACATATTTTGCTTGTTAACGAAGCCATTGAACCAGAAATGAGCTTCATTGCTGACGATGATTTTTCGATGAAATTTTCCATTTTCTTCAAGCATTGCCAGAACCCAATTTGAAAAGATTCGGTGTTT
This sequence comes from Odontomyia ornata, assembly GCA_963969285.1. Lineage (NCBI taxonomy): Eukaryota > Metazoa > Arthropoda > Insecta > Diptera > Stratiomyidae > Odontomyia > Odontomyia ornata. Next base: position 343,038,071 of record OZ017739.1, on the reverse strand, counting down.
TGAATGATCAAGTGGCTTTAGTTCTTGAGTCAATTTGATCTTTTGCCAATGAAGACTAAGATTTTTTTCGCAAAATACGGCACAGTGTCGTTTGAGCGATGCCCTATTCTTGAGAACGATGTGAAATTGACTGATTTGGATCAATTTGAATTGATGCATTTGTGGTTGCGATATTTCTTCGCGCTGAGCGGTATGACATATTTTTGACACCGGAACGTCCAACAGTAAAAGTTTGAACTCAAAATTATCCACTGTAGCACACACAGCCTGTCGGATGGGACGATTATTATGGCCGAAAATTGGAGCAAGCGCTCTTAAAGTTGCGACAACCGACTCAGAATTTCGGTAGTATTTTTTAATGATTTCCAAACATCACTGGTTCGTGAACTTCATCATTATGAAAATGTTGACTTTAACTAAAGTTTTGACAATGACAGTTTATTAAAAAAGTTTCAAAGTGCGTTCATATAACGATAAAAAATTGTTATGTCCCAAAAGGAAAACCCAACATAAGTATACACAATACACAACAGCTTAGATTTTCTTGTAAATTATATGTATTGAAGCCAAAGTTGACACTATTTCATTTAAAATGCACAGATGTTATTTAAGTTTAAAGGTGGAATCTCTATATGTTCGTATATCGTCGTAAGTATAGACATAGAAAATGCTCGCGCATATGGGAGAAAAAAGCATCGAAACCCAAACGTTATGGAAAATGGTAAAAAATTAGATCTCAGACACTGCGGAAAAGGTCTTAGGGCACCGACTAAAAAATGATCGAAATGGCTTGTTCAACGAATAATATCAAGACCAACTCGGGCATAAAAGATATAAAACATAGCTCTCCATAAGCAAGCAAGAAGAAATCAAGGTCTATCAAATAGAACATATTAACAAAATTATAGCGCTGAGCATACGCAAATTAGCATACGGCCCAATTAAACAGCTTTAGGGGGATATATACCATACATGAGCAATAGAAAGACGTACAATGTACAATTTTAAGCAGTCCTATGAATATCAAAAACAGTTGAAAATAATATCACCGGAAACATCTGACAGCACTTACAATATCTCTTTCAAAGACTGAAGAAGATGCCCTTGCAACACTATGAACAGTGAAAGTGGTACAGGTAACCATTCGTGGTCTCAAAAAGAACAAAGCCCCGAGATTGATGGAATACTAACAGAACTACTCTAACCCGGGGAAAACATTTTTGCAACCTGCTCTATTGATTGATATGTAGGATATGGACTGATGAGTGACAGAAAAGTATCATATGCCCTTCAAATGATAAAGAAGGCAGGCTACACTCTGAAAATTAGAGAGGAATTGTTTTTTTTTTAACGCATCATATAAATTGCTGTTTTAAGTCATTGAACGATGACTGAAGCGTTGTTATGAAAATATCAGTGGAGATTACCACGGTGGTTTTCAAGGTGGAAAGTCTAAAATTGGTCAGATATTTTCAGTAAGTTTGGTACCTGAAAAGTGCTGGGAATAAGTGTCGATATACACTAGCTCTTGGGAGATTTTAAGCAAGCATTCAACAGTGCTGATAGGCATGTCCCATATAAAATGATGCCTAGTTTTGGCCTCTTAACTAAACTTATCCTCATGACCAATGTTACAGTGCTTAAACTCGACGCTCAAGTCAAATTTAATGGAGATTTGAAAGCTTCCGAACTAACGCAAGCCTAAAAAAGGGAGATGGACTTGCTCTAATATTGTTCAATAGTGCTCTGGTACATGTGGTCATATAAACGCCGGCAGACACTATGAAAACGTTATTTTACAAGTCTTCCTAACTAATAGCGTAAATTGATGGCATTAATATTATGTCCAGGCTCATTCCAGATATGGCTGGAGTTAGAAGCGGGAAAGGTCGACCTTCTGGTCAATGGAATTAAAACTAAACTCATTATCCAAACAGGGAAAGACTTTTTTTGTATCACAAAACATGACCTTAGGAAACTACATCCTGGAAAATGTTGATAGCTTCCAATGCATAGAAGTCCATCTCCAGATAAAAGGTACAGAAAAAAATGAAATATTGAAAAGCAGAAATACAAAAAAACAAAGCCTATTCTTCAGTACTTATTCTGCTATGATGCAAAGATGTTTGCAGAAATAATAAGACCTGCATAAGAACTATGCTCCTGTTTAGATATGAAATTTGAACTTTTACTTATGTTGCCAAAAAGGCTCTGGACGTATTTGAATGCAAGGCACTCAAGAGGATATATGACCCAGTATAGCAAGGTCACTGTAGAGACTTCGTTACAAAAACGAGTAATACAATCTTTATGATGACCCACCTATATCCACATGCGTAAAGCTACAAAAACTACAATCAGCATGACATGTGGAGGTAATGGAAGAGAACCGGCTCCCTAGATGAACGTTGATGGGTCGAGCTCAAGGGAAACATACGGTAGGGAAACTGAACAAATGACAAAAAGATTCATAACACTAAAAGCAGAGGATTCAAACGCTCATCATACCTAACTGTTGAAGAATCAGATGCAGCCATGGCACAACTTATAAAAGAAGCACAACGCCGTAACTTCTCTCAAGAGTTAGCCTCCCTTGAAAAAACGGCCAATAGTAGACAAGCAAAGCAACTTAAGTTCGCTCGCCCCATTCTTGGACAAGAATGGTGTTATCAGGGTTGGACGACGATTACAAGAGGCTAACATCACGTATGATGCAACAAACAATGTTGTTACCATACAATGAGACACTTACTCGGCTGGTAATGACAGACATTCATATAAAAAATTTTCACGTCAGACTGCAAGGATTACGTGCTACCATGCGTCAAAAATTTTAGACTATCAAAGGAAAGACTATTTCGCAGTCAATTGTATTGAGTTGCGTTCGTTGCAGCAAAGGAAAGTCAACACTTTTATCCCAGATGAATTTGCCTGAGAGAAGAATCAAATATTTTGGATTCATTACAAAGCTAGAGCTTCAAAAGTGTTACGTGGCGCCATTCGTTTGCTTTGCAACAAAGTCAGTGCACTTAAAAGTGGTAACCGAATTGACAACTAACGCATTTATTGGCGCGCTGGGTCGCTTTATGGGCAGACGGGGAAACTGCCTACATTTATATTGCGACAACACTACGAACTTTGTAGAAGCTCGACACCAACTGGAAGAACTTCGACCAGCGATATATTTAAAGGAAGCGGCAGAACACATTAAAAATTCTGCACACTATGAAGAACCAAATTCCATTTCAACCCACCAAGAGCTCCATGTTTTGGTAGACTGTGGGAGGCAGCCATCAGGTCTATCAAAAACTTGCTTCCTTGCAGCCTAACCAACCATTCGCTGACATATGAGGAGTTGGAGACGGTTATAGTGCAAGTAGAAGCGATACTCAATTCATGGCCTGACCCCAAGACATTTTTAAGGGTATTGTAAAAGTATTTTAACAATACCCTACTAGTTTCGCGTCCTGTCTGTCCGTCTGTCCGTCCGTCTGTCCGTCCGTCCGTCCGTCCGTGTGTCACACCACTTTTTCTCGCAAACTACATAAGCTAGAAACATAAAATTTTGTAAGTAGGTGCGAAGTGATGCCCTCTTCAAAGTTTCAATACTAAAAGAAATTTATAAGGTCTTTAAGGGGGGGTCTCCCTATATAGGGGAGTTGCCCCTGAAAAAAAAAAATTTTCATCGCATGTAGGCAATATGGGTATCAAATGAAAGGTCTTAGTGAGCACTTTACAAAACAGGTCTTAAAATGACAAATTTTGCTTCGAGGGGTGCAGGGGAAGGGGAAATGTACGAAAATGTTGTGTCCCCCCCTCGCGATTGGAAACCTTTGACCCGAAAAATCTGAAAAAAAATCATGAATGTAGGCCTTTATGAGTACAACAACAACAAATACATGAGAAGTCGAAATTCACTCAACTTTGTTAGTAATAGTATGATTTATCGATTTTATGTTTTTTTGAATAAAATCTTAACGGTGCCCTTAAATTTAATAAAATTCAGTACACAGACGACTATCAATAAGATTTGGATAACTTAGAGTTTATAGTTAATTCATTAGATTTAAATATTCATTGTATTGTTCTTGGGGACTTTAATTTAGGTAATGAATTATGGGCTCATGATGATGGAATTTTATTGCCTCTTAATATTAAATCAGATATTGAATCCATGGTAATGGGCTATTTCTTATCTAATGATTTCTAGCAGATAAATAGTACTATAAATGACTTAAAGAGAATCTTGGATTTAATATATATTACAAATGATTTAAAATGTTCTTGCGAGCGCAACTTATCACCAATATTCAATAACAGTATGCATCACACAGCACTTACAGTAAAATTCGAGTTTTATAAATTTGATGAAACTAGCGATGATGATATTTTCGATCAACTTGATTTTTCAAAAGCAATGTTTGAAAAGATTATTGAAATGTTTAAAACCGTTGACTGGTCGGTTTTAGATTCATTCGATGACCCAAATGATGCTTACAAATTTATTTGCGATAAGTTCTCTCATGCCATTTCTAATTTTGTCCCTAAAAAACATAAAGTATTAAGGAATAAACCTCCTGGGTTTAATTCACACTTAGCCAACTTAAAAAATGTAAAAAAACAAAGCATTCAAAAAATTTAAAAGATCAAACTCTTAGGAAGATAGATTATACTTTTTTCAAAAACGAAACGAATTCGATTATTTACACATTTTTCTATACAATCAGTACTTATTTAAGATTGAGAGTAATTTTAAGGCTAATCCTTCATCTTTTTGGCATTATAGCAATTCTAATCGCAAAACAAATAGATTTCCGTGAGCATGTAGTTTAATGACGACAAGTTTAATAATTCACTTGAGTCATGTAATCTTTTTGCTAGGTTTTTTCAGGCTGTCTATGAAAACTATGATGGGTTGTCTTCTACTAATTCAATTGCTAGTTTTGACTATCCTAACGTCGGTACCTTAGACAATGTTGATGTTTCTACTGAGGACGTGGTGACTTCCCCCCCAATATTTTTTAAACGTTGTGCTGACGTTATAGTTAAGCCCATTGCTTTTCTGTTCAATCTTTGCTTTAAATCAGGTATTTTCTTAGAGTCTTGGAAAACTTGTTATGTTATTCCGATTTTCAAATCTGGTGACCGTAATATTATAACAAATTATAGAGCCATTGTCAAACAATGTACTTTTCCGAAATTATTTGATCATATAATTAAGAAAAAATTATTTGATCACGTTAAAAATGCAATATGTGACTGTCAACATGGATTCTTGCCGGGAAAGTCAGCTTATAATAATTTGGCATTAATCTCAGGCAACATTGTTGATGCATTAGAATGCTATATGCAATTAGACGTTTTCTATACTGATTTTTCCAAAGCCTTTGATCACAATATTCTACTTTTAAAATTAAGTAAATTGGGCTTGTCTGATTTTTGGCTTAGATTCATAAAAAGCTTTTTAGTTAACAGAAAACTTTTCGTGAAAATAGGTAAAACAACTTCTGAGATTTTGATAGATGCCACCTCTGGCATTCCTCAAAGCACACATTGTGGGCCACTCCTTTTTCTGATTTTCATTAATGATTTACAAAAATGTTTTAAATTCTCCAAATGTTCAATGTTTGCAGATGATGTGACACTCTTCCTAAAAATTGCACAATCATCTGATTGCCACAAACTTCAGAGTGACCTAACGCATTTCCTTGATTGGTGTACTCTTAATAATCTTACTTTAAATTTCAACAAGTGTTCTGTTGTAACATTTTCTAAAAGCATAAAGGCTATTTCCTATAATTACATGCTCGGCGATAACGCATTAATACGCAAGCAAGAAATGAAAGACTTAGGTGTATTATTCCACTCCACTTTTAGTTTTAACTTTCACGTTGATTATATTATTTCGAAATCTTATGCTATGAACGGGTTCATAAAGAGAAACACGCAAAACTTTAAGAACCCAATGACAATCAAATCACTTTTTGTAGCATTGGTTCGCAGCGTCATTGAATATTGTTCCATCATTTGGAACCCTTTTTATGTTGAATATTCGAATCGGATTGAACGAACTCAACGGAATTTAACTAGATACGCTCTCAAAAAGATGTATTGGCCAAATGATCGCCCAGCTTATGATGCTCGACGTGAGCTTCTTGGTTTGCAATCTTTAACTGACAGACGAACCTTTTATTCTCTATTATTCGTTTATAATATTCTTTCAGGTAAAATAAATTGTAGTGAATTACGAGATCGTTTCGTTTTTCATGAGCCTCCTAGATCACTGAGGACTAATAGACTGTTCGACATTAAAATTTATAAAACTAATTATGCGGCTAATGAGCGTATCAATAGATGCTTTCATCTTTGTAATAACTTAGCAAAAGATCTTAAATAAAATAAAACTGTTTGCTTTGTTTAATTCATTTATGTATCAGTTATGATTTTCTTGTATAGTCTGTAAGATATTGTAATCCGTAGACCGAATAGTAACAAATAAATAAAAATAAATAAAGATTGAATAATTTTGAGTTATTTTGCCCCAACTTCAACGTTTAAGGTGCTTGCTTTTAACACTTGATTCAATTTAATGAATGACTGAAGATGAGTACCTACAATTAATACTCATACGTGAAACAAGTCAAGGAGGCAGGAGAGAGCTCTTAGCAAAAGGGTTTTGTAACCATTCTAGGATTCGAAAAAATTGGCCATGAATCGATGATTACAGTACAGGGGAGTGGCCGCTGAAAAAAAAAGTCATCAAAGGTAGCCAATATGAATATCAAATGAAAGTTCTTTATCTGAGCTTTTCAAAACTGTACTTGAACTGACAATTTTTCCTTCACAAGGGTAACAAATACCTTAAAGTCGAAATTGGATCAACTTTGTTACTAATAGTATATTTTATAAATTTTGCTTTTTTGTCTATAAAATCAAGATGTGACCCTTAGATTTCCCAAAATCTATATTTAAATTTTCTGAAAGTGATTTTATATGGTTCGAAAATTTCACAATAATTGAACAATAAACAGCTAAGTTACAGCCGATTGAATATTTAACAATTACAACAACATGAACCCGTGATACTAGGAAAATACGTGCTTGCAACGGACCGAGACACTACAAATATGTAGGAAATTTGTAAAAATTTTAGAAATGGTATATTAGTCAAGTTTTGATATGCAGAATATATTGTTTGATTTACTAATTGTTTTACAATACCCTTCTGGCAGGAGCATCCTCCTGCTGCTTCAACTTGTTTAATTTAACCAGCACTGCCAAATCCATTGAAAACCCATAGCGAGTAGATCCACATCAACACTGGAAGCGCTTCACCCCAAGAATTAATTCTGGCAGCGATGGTTCAAAGAATATTTAATCGAGCTGCAGTATCAAACCAAAAGGAAACAACAATGCCACAGCGTCCAGCCTGGCATGATGGTTATAATAAACGAGAGCAATCAAAAGAAAATGATGGTTTAGTCCGAGTGTTCTCGAAAGAGCAATCCACAATCTTGCTCCACCACCAGTAAATCTCGACGATGAAGTGAAGATGAAACCAACGAAGAAAACGTCACCAGTACAGCGTCCCCACACTCTACGATGCAAACAAATACAGACAAAATAGCAAGTCCCTCCCCCAGCCGAAGGTTCACCTTCTTCCAAAAAATTGCCCCGAATTCAGCTTTCAATCAGCCTATTACTATTCACATGCCTTGCCTTGCCGGTGCTAGAAAGCAATCATGCAACAATATCACCGCTCAAATCAGCACCTGGTTTGTGTTTTGAACGAATGGGCTTCACTCACTTGTCATCCAACGAATTGGATTTAGTTATTAAGTACAACATGACTTACTACTCGAAGAAGCTAGCCACTGTAAATGAAGGGATTGAAAACTTAGATCAACTCTGTAGCAAAATAGTAAATGAGCATTCCTGTGCACCAACGCTAGCTCAATTTACAAACACGGTTATGGAATTAACAGAGAGCAATGAGTTACTGCGTCAACAAGGCCATGGTCGAGGGAAACAATCCCCTCTCAATATATTCGGTTACATCACTCATTCACTATTCGGCATTTTGGATAGTGAATATGCGGAAAATATGTCAAAGACGATAAACTAACTTCAACAAAATGACCGATACTTGCTAGAACTACTGAGAAATCAAACATCCATAATCCATTGCACTACAAATATCATGAAAAAATCGCATAAAGCAGTTGAAAGACGGGTAAATGAACTAGAAGAATACCTCATCCAGACGCTCAACACCATTAAAGGAATAAATCACGAGTTCCATCAAGAAAAAATAACTAAGTACTTCAACACTCTAGCATTTTGGTTAATACTGATGATATTACATTATCAAAGGGCACAATCGACACTTCTAGAAGTGATAACAAGGGCTCATCACGGCAAAGACAATCCGTAAGTAATAACTCCAAGACAACAACGAGACCAAGTAATTATGATTAAAGAGCACCTGCATCCAACTTTGCGAGTACCTGGAGATCATACGCACTTAGCAAAATTATAGAAAGCAGAATGTTAAGCGAGCAAATGATTTTCCGAGTAAAGCTTCCATTTCTATCACAAGAAATATTCGAAATATTGCGAATCGTTCCAGTACCTGTATTAGCTAATGAACCATTTCTCACCGTTATTCCATCAACGCAAACTCTACTAGTAAACGTAAACTGAGATCAATTTTACCCAATGTCCGAACTGGAAATTTCAAAATGTCTTCCCGTTGACTATTTTGAAGTCATCTGTAAACTACGGCATCCGATGCATCGATGGGGACCTAGTATCAACCATTGCAAAATGGTAATTAGTCGGACAACATTGCCAGCTGTGAATTCATCAAAACAAAGGAAACCGTAAGGTGGACCCAGCTCTTGAATCCAAATCACTGGATTTAGGTAACAAACCAACCTGTGAGCATCAAAATCATTTGTGGAGCGACAATCTGAACTTGCGTGCTATCCGAATCGGGGATCAGCATCAAAGATGAGGTTACTACATTACAGACGAGCAAAGTACATCCTACGATGATAAGAACGTCCATCATTCCTTTGCGAAATATTTTCCACCTCATCGAGTTCACCGAAAATTTCAATAACATACCTATGTCGGCGACGTATGAGGACAATTTAGAAAACGATGTTAAAACACTACAATATAGCATCATCAAGCTGCGAGCCGCCGAAACGGAACTCCCAACAAGCAAGTCAATTCACGTGCACCATTTCATCATTGGATACTTGGGCTTATCAATTTCGTTGGTCTGTTTATTGTATCTTGTGTGGAACTTTTGCAGTAGGCGGCCTACATGCAACCGTCACCCAGTACCCGTGAATGCTGAGGAATGCCAGGTGAGTTCAGAAATCCATCTTTAAACAGTTCGTTCAAAGGGAGGGATGATGTTCGCTTACGATAGCGAAAGTAATAAAATCGAAGTAAATTACTTGCCCGATAAGTTAAATTCACATGTATTAAAAATTCATATACATCATGTATCACATTAGTCACTCGCCCGCGAGCAGAAATTGCAACTTGAGCGCGTTTAATTTTCATGGGAATGTTTGTCCGGCTGAATTCCGCAGAATTATGTGGCGAGTTGAATTTCTTGAGTCGCGGAAAATTTAATCAAGCTTGAGTTGCAAGCTTTATTCCCATATGTTAGAAATGAAATTTTGTTACGAATTTTAGAGTAAGCAATTTTAGAATAAGAAAATGTTGTATTTAAACTTAAGCTTTTAGGAAATAAATTCAGTTGTAGTTTTTTCGGCGTTAAAGCAAAGTTTATTTTATTTCCTCTTCTGTTTTGCTATGACATAAAGAAGTTGAAATATTTCTAGTACTGTACTAGAAATATATGTAGATTTGCTTCCTGCACACTCTGGTGTTTTGTTACGACTTAAAGGAGTTCGAATATTTCTAGTACTGTACTAGTAATGTATTTTTGCTTCCTGCACATTTAGTAAAGTACTAAATTGTGAATTGGGTGGTAAGAAAATTACCTTATCGCGTAACAAAAACATTGAAAGGTTCTTTCTTACTGCAAGCTTCTTCTTCTTCTGAGCACTACAAATAGCGCCTCCAAATGTCTCTGTCAACTGACCGCGTCCTCCAATTTCAAAATCAGAACAGCAATGAACTGTCTTCGTTGACTGAGTCAGACCAGCATTTCTTCGGTTTCTCTACTGGTTTCCAGCCTTCAATTCTCCCAACGAATACCTTTTTGGGAATCCTTTGTTCAGTCATACGATTCATGTGGCCAGCCCATACCAGCTTCCGCAGTCTTACAATCGTTGAGACCTCCGGTTCCTCAAAAACTTCATACACCTCATGGTTGTATCGAATTCACCATTGGTCCCCGTCTAGCTTTGCTCCAATTATTCGCCTCTGAATCCGTCACTCAAAAGCGTCAAGCTAACTGAGAAATTATTTGCATTCTTCGTTAAGCAGCTGTTTTTTGCCTTTTGGTGAAATCACAACGATGTTGTCGACAAGCTTGTTTTCCTTTGGCAATTTCATGTGATGATTTAATTTGCATATTCCATCAATAGAGATTTTCGTTTGGGGGGTACGTATCCAGATTCGTGTGTTTATTGCCGTTCTTTCAGATCGATGCATCACATTCCGCAGGTGTAGAGCTTGTATTGCTTTCTGTATCTTCAAGTAGGCGTCGTTTCTGGAAATTCCTTCAGTAAATTGCTATTGATGATTGTGGTTGTTGATTGCAAATAATATGGTTGAGGAGCAGCCGTGCACCTATGGGATTGGTATCGAAAACTTTGTTGAGCCTAACTATACTACTTTGAACTGCATTCACTTAAATTGAGATAGTAAAAGTCTACTCTAGTGTAGTTTCTAACATTAGGACTTCGACTTATTTTTAACTTTTCTAAGAATGCATATCATGCATTGGCTCATGCATTGGCTAACTTAAGCTATTCCCGGATTCTCCGCAGCATATTAAAACAAAATAGTTGGAGTTGCTGATACATTCGTACATTCATTTAAATTGCTTACATGCTACTTTAAATATGGCAGTACATTTACGATATCATAAGAAATTGTGCTAGTGCAAGAGTTGGCTGTATTAGAATAGCACGTTGACAAGTTTAAATTTGATAGAGAGCTTCGCATATACTAAATTATTTTACATTTCTTACTATCATCTTTGTTAAGCGGTGTAATGAATCAGCCCTACGCTACTGACGATAATTCGCCGGTTGTTATTGACGTCGACGGTTCGGAGCGCACCCTTTAACCACTTACTGTTTCTGAACTGCGTTTTGATAATTGGCAAGAAAAAGAAGAGCAGTAAGTGTTTCCTTCTGTCAAGAGTGTCTACGAAAGTCCGATCAAGCAGTCGATAAAAAAAGGTGAACTATCGGTTGCATTGTTCACGATGAGTTGTCCCTTTTAACCCCATTTCTCTCGGTGTTAGTTACTGTCCAAATATTTGTGGAATGCCATCCAGTCGAAGTTGACTGCAATCAGTTGCTAAGGGGTTAATACATATGGCCAGATCCGAGTAGTGATCAAACCGATCCGAAAACCCAGCAATTGAGAGTGAGCACCAACGAAATAAAGGGAGAGAAAAATATTGTCAGAAGGGAATGTCATGTAAGTGTGTTCTTGGAACTTGCACCTATCAAGAATGTTCGGTTATTTGTATCGTACGATGAAACTTAAGTTGCGTACTTTCTTCAAGGTTCTATCAGCGCGGATCAACTTACGGGAGATGAGGATGAAAAATGACCAGTTCGAGTTAAAGTTCCTGCGACACAGTTTGGAGGATGCCTTGTCGAGGAAGGTGACATAGTGATGTATAAAGATACAGAGGATATTTGGATGATAGCAAGTAAGTTTTACAATTAATTATTGGCAGTGCCCACGTCGTTCATTCGACGAAATAAACTCCGGAGCAAGATATGATTTGCACACAACCTAGTCATTAATGCCGTGCGCCAGATTAAACTTAGTTTTGGTAGCTATTTGAAAAGGTTAAGGTAGATGATGGTAGTGATGTGGACTCATTACACTCCTGTCATTATTCCCTTAAAGCTGTTGACATCCCCTCAGCTATTAGACTAGCGAAGCACCTTTTTATTTAGAAGGATTCAAAAAGAGTAACGTTTCAAGACATTTAAGCAAAAATAACGACTTTGGTCGAGCTCATTTGGCGAGTCATGTTGAACTGACACCAAAGTCTTTTCAAAGCAGCCAAGGAAGAGCATATCTTTTTAATTCAGTTGCTAACGTAGCATGCGGACAAGATGAAGAACAGATTTCACTAACTGGACTTCATTCTGTTGCTGATATATATATTGCGAATGTGCAAAGCTTCACTTGGTTTGAAATATGAACACACATTGGAACCAAGTCGCAAATATAAAAAAAGGCAAATATATCACCAAGTTAGACCATATGATCTAGGAAAATCAATGGGATTGATTTATTCTTATTGATTCTTCACTGCGCCCCTCAAAGGATCCGAAGAAAGCAGCAAAGATTATTTTAGCAGACGCGTTATTGAAATTTATTTCATTATTATTCGCGGATAACACATAGTCCTACGTCTCCAAATATTTATCTCTTTCGAAATTGGTTGTATTAATAATGTTGGATATTATTATATTATTTTATTGTACTATAATATTGGATATTATTGTTACATGTATTACTATTGTGAATTATCTATAATATTTGACATAATGACATTTGTAATGTCAATTGTAATAAACGTGTGCTCGGCCTCTTCCGCTTGCGACCATCAAGGAGTAAAGACGTCTTTTCATCCCCTCCGATATATTACAAATTGGCGACGAGGATCTCAAGGTTAACGGGTTGTGTTATATTATAACATTTGACAATACCGAACGACGATTTAAATATCAGCAAGGTAATTAGCCCAGTGGTCAGGGCATCGAATATGCCGGAATTTCCCGTTCATGAAAATTTTCTATTGTTGAATGAACGACTCGAGATGCACTTCATCGAAATCGGCTGCACCACATCAGAGTGGAAAGTTTCAACATTGTTGAAAATTATTGGATTGGAAGCATACAGCATTATTCATTGTATATGCAGCCCAACTTTACCAAGCGCGAAAACGTATAAGGAACTGGTGGACATATTAAAAAGGCAGTTTATGCCACCAGTAATCGTATTTCGGCAACGAAAGAATTTTTATCCTGCGAAAAAGTTGGACAGTGAAACGGTGGCCGCGTGGTTTGCTCGGGTTAAGAAACTGTCTATGAACTGCAAATTCGGAAGTGGAGTGGGCCAGATAGTTCTAGATAAGTTCATCACAGAACTACCAACGAAAATTTTTGAGAAATTATGCGAGGAAGATGAAACTCTGTCTCTCAGTAGTGCGCTAAAGAAAGCGTTAATATACGAGACGAAATATGCCAAAAAGTGTCAACAGGTGAATTTTGTTCAAAAGTTCAGAAATAAGCTGAAAAAGACGAACAACGAGGGAAACAATAGTGCAACGAACAATTCTCAACCTAAGAAAGTGTGTCGACATTGTGGTTGGAAGAACCACTTGTCAGATAAATGCAAGTTCCGCGCAGTGAAGTGTCATTCATGTGGAAAGCAGGGGCATTTAGCGAGCAAATCCAAAACAAGGGAAGTTGTAGAGAAGATAATGAAGTAAAATACATTCAGAATGATGATGGTGCTTACAATGATTTTTCCATTTACAGTGTAATTGAAGATGTTAGTTCGGACTTCTCGGTTTTTGCCATCGACGGTCGAAGTAGTGCATCGAATTGTTACGAGCTATTGGTGGAAATCGAAGGCCAATCAATGTTGGCAATGTGTGATACAGGAGCGCCATGTTCACTGATGTCTATCAACGTATTTGATCGCAATTACGACAGACGGATTCTTCGATCATGCACATCATCATTCACCGCCTATGGAGGCGAGACTTTGAAATTGTATGGACAATTCGAGGCAACTGTAAACTTCAACGGCTATAAAATAAGAGGTAACAAAATCGTAATTGACACAAACAGACCAACATTATGGAGTCAGGATTTTTTGCGCGGATTTAATTTTGAGTTAGTCCAAAAATCTACAGTTAACTTGGTTATTACCGAAACTTCTCAAATCTCGGATGATTATAGTGAAATGAGTGAGTCGCTTAAACGTGAGTTTTCGGATGTTTTTAAGAGTGGCTTGGGTAAATACAAGTTAGCCGAAATCAATTTAGTAATCATGCCTGATTGCCAACCTATATTTTGTAAGCCGTGCCCTATTCCTTTTGCGTGGAAAGAGGAAATTGAAAACCAATTGGACCAGTTATTGAGTTCTGGAATGCCTGTTCCAACTAATGATTCTGAATGGGGCACACCTCTTGTTCCAATCTTGAAGCCAAATGGCAAGCTTCAAATTTGTGGTAACTATAAGACAACCATAAATAAATTTCTTCAGGACTTTAAATATCCTCTGCCACATATTGAACAAATATTTGCTTCAATGCAAAGTGGCAAGCTCTTTACAAAGCTCGATATGTCCAACGCTTATAATCAGCTTGTTTTGAACAAACAATCTCAGAAAATTTGTACCTGGAGCACTCACAAAGGAATTTTTTCAATGACCAGGTTACCTTTTGGAGTCAAAACAGCGGCTGCAATATTTCAAAAGACGATTGAAGGTCTTTTATCACAATTTGAAAACGTATTTTGCTACCAGGATGATATTGTCATCACTGGACCAAACTTGTCAGTCCATCTCAAAACATTAAGAGATGTACTGCAACGTCCCAGAGAAGCTGGATTGAGGTTAAATTCTGATAAGTGCGAATTTTTTAAAAAGAAAATTTTGTACTTAGGTTTTGATATTGACGCAACAGGTCTTTCCAATAGTAAGGAACGCATTTAAGTAGTTTTGAATGCACCAAAACCATCCAATGTTTCCGAATCGAGAGGTTTTATTGGTCTGGTTAACCACCATTCAAATTTTATTCAGAATTTTGCTGATAAAATGACTCCTTTGTACGACTTATTAAAAGAAGGTGTTGAGTTTAACTGGACAAATCAGCGTCAGAAAGCTTATGAACAAATAAAGATGGAAATCTGTTCGAGTAAAACGCTTGTTCACTTTGATCCTAAACTACCGACAGTTTTGTCGACTGACGTATCTAATTTAGCAATCGCTGGAGTTTTATTGCATGTGTTTGATGACGGAAGTGAAAAGCCCATTGCATTTGTATCAAGAGTGTTAAACAGCGCTGAAAAAAGATACAGTACAATTGAAAAAGAAGCACTCGTAATAATATTTAGCGTAACGAAGTTGAAACAATATTTATTGGGCATGCATTTCATATTAAAAACCAATCACAGGCCACTTTAGGCTACTTTTGGCCAACATAAGGGCATTCCCGTGATGTCTGCATCACGAATGCAACGATGGTGTAAAGGCACTTTCGGGATTCGATTACAATATCAAATATGTTAAGCGGTTCTCAAATAAGGCGGACAGTTTGTCTAGGATGCCTCAATCAGAAATTACTGAAGAAAAACCAGAACCAAATTACATAGATTATGTAGGGTTTATTAATCCGTTAAATTTAAATAATAAAACCATACGAATTGTAGGGATAGAATTCTGTCAAAGGTATTAAGTTTTATTCAAGATGGAACTTTGGAAAAATTGGACGGCAAAGATTTTAAGCCATTTAGAACCAGGCATTCAGAGCTAACAGTAGAGAGAGATTGCATTTTGTGGGGATATCGCACAGTGATTACTACTAAATTAAGGAGTCGTATCTTAGATTTACTACACCAGTCACACTTCGGTATAGTAAAAACAGAATCTTTGGCACGCTCATACATTTGGTGGCCAAAAATGGATCACGAAATTGAAAATTTGGTAAGAAATTGTAGTCCATGTCAAAAATATCAGGCTAGCCCAGAAAAGGCAACGTTAATTCCGTGGGCGCCAACATTCTCTCCATGGCAAAGAATTCATGTTGACTTTGCCGGTCCAATCAAACGTTATTATATTTTATTAATAGTGGACTCTTTTTCAAAATGCACAGAAGCATTCAAAACCAAAAACATTACGTCTTCATTCACTATAGATAAGCTTAGGAAAGTTTTTTGTCGATTTGGCTTAGTGAAATCCTTGGTAGCCAATAACGGTAGACAATTTACATCACAAGAATTCAAAAATTTTGTTGATATAAACGGGATAAGGCATGTTTTCACAGCTCCTGATCATCCTGCAACGAATGGTCAGGCTGAAAATTTAGTTAAAACTTTGAAGAAATCATTATTTGCAGCACTCCAACATGATCAATCCGATTTTCAAGTGACTTTAAACCGAATTTTATTTGACTATCGCATCATGAAGCACTGTACAACAGGGGAGTCTCCTGCAAAAGTACTTTTCAATAGAGAACTCAGGTCTCGGTTTAGTTTGCTAAAACCGCCACTTTTAAAGCAAAACATTCAAAAAGCTCAACATGTTGAAATTAAAAATTTTCGAGGCAATCGAAACGTACAATTTTCAGTTGGACAAAAAGTCCATATTCGAAATTATAGCGACCCCAATAAACCGAGTTGGTCGTCTGGTGTTGTCAAAAATAAAATTGGCCCGCGAAATTACACTTGTCTACTGATTAATAATAATAATCGTCCTATAAAAAGACATATAAATCAAATTCGACCAGCCAATGAAAACGATGTGCCGATCGAGGAATCCAATGATTCTTCAAATAATCCTTCAAATTCACCCAATATTTCATAGATTTCCTACGATGGCTAAGAACAGCAGGTGGATCACTCGATGGCAACCGCAGATGCCAAAATAGACGTAAGAGAGGGAGATGATAGCGCCGTTAGAGTAGCATTATTAGAAGCCAAAGAGAAAACGAAAGGTCAAAAATAAAATACTAGTTATGACTTTTGAATAAATGAAATAGATCTAAACTTTTATTATTGAAATGAAACATGTAATTAGAATTGAAATCAGTTAAAGTAATTATGGTAAAATGTATATATGGAGATTAATTTACACTTTGAATTTTATTTTGTAAACTTTGATATTTCCTCATCACTCTGAAAATGTTGTTGGATATTATTATATTATTTTATTGTACTATAATATTGGATATTATTGTAACATTATCTATAATATTTGACATAATGACATTTGTAATGTCAATTGAAATAAACGTGTGCTCGGCCTCTTCCGCTTGTGACCACCAAGGAGTAAAGACGTCTTTTCATCCCCTCCGATATATTACAAATAACAATATTTAAAGAATAGTTTGACTACCAGAAATGTACAATATGTTAATAGTTTTCAAATGTAAGGGCACTGTAGAACGTAGGTTTTGAGATAAAAAAGTATGGGCGTTTATGCTTTCTATTCATTAAAATTGCCACTATTGATGATAATTAGGATTTTTCATAATTACTTAGCGCATGGACACATACCTCCTTTTAATTAACGATTAGCATACGCACATGTATATTAAATTGGCAAGTATTGAACAGAATTACTACAAAAAATTTTATAAGGTATTTAAGGGGGGGGGGGGGTCTTCCCATATAGGGGAGTGGCCCCCGAAAAAAAATTTTCATCAAAGGTAGCCGATATGGGTATCAAATGAAAGGTCTTGATGAGAACTTTTCAAAAAAGTCTTAATTTGATACTTTTTGCATCGAAGGACGCGCAGAGAGAGGAAATACACGAACAATTTGTGAACTCCTCCCCCCCCCTTGCGATTGGACACCTGTGATCCGAAAAATCTGAAAAAAATTATGGTGATAGGTGTTTATAAGTACAACAACAACAAAAACCTTAGAAATCGGAATTCGCTCAACTTCGTTAAAAATAGTATGATCTTCGAACTTCACATTTTCCCCAATAAAATCACATGGGTACCCTTAAACTGAACGAAATTCGATATTTACGTAGTGCTACTAAGGGTTCTTAAACCAAAAATCGAATGATATACAAGGAAGTTATAGCCGTTTGAAATTTCTCCAATTACAACAACAATAACACATGATTTTGGTATTTTATGGACTTTCCATCGAATTAGTCACTGCAGTTTTGACTTGATCTTCTTGAAGTTTTCAAATAAGGTCAATAACATTAATATTTTTAAAATTAAATATTTGCGTGATTTTTGTCAGTTTGCAAAAAAATAGCGATCATTGAAAGTAGAAAAACAATGGATTTTCCTTTGAACGTGCACATCTCTTTAACATATTTCTTACCGTTATTCATTACTGGTGACTGCATTTCTGAGAAGTTGGGTACAAACCCTTCATAATAGTGTGTGGCATCTTGTACGCACGTCTCTTAAGTCGCTCTCGTTATTCTTTTGAAATTTAATCAAGTTAAGTCCAAAAAATTGAAGCAAAGTCAAGATTCGTGTATTGGAAACTATTTGTTTTTGAAATCGGTTTCTTACAAAGTGCAATTGGTTTAATTAAAATTGTTAAACTTAAAATTGATATCCACGGATAAGATAACCTCAAAATGTCGGACGTGAAGTGCTTTGTGTGTTCAACGAAAGGGCCTATCGCCAATCTTGCTGATGCCGTCCAATGTGATCAATGTGATAAATATTATCATCCATCCTGTTATTCTCGGGTTAAAAAAGCACAAGTTGGTTTATTTAAATGTTGTGTTGAGAAACAGGCATCGCAGCCTCTTGATAAAGGTTCTTTCATGAAAGAATTGCAAGCTTTGCGTAATGATATCAAAGGAAATCATAATGACTTAGTTAAACGTATTGACTCTCTAGAAGCGAAAAATGAAAAACGGCTAAATGAAATCGAGTCTTAAGTTAATAATCATAGTTCTGAAATAATCGAGCTCACCGGAAATGTTTCATCAATACATAAAAAATTTGACAAGTGGAAAACCGATACCGAAGATTTCATTCTCGCTGAAGTTTCCGACCGAAGCCGGCGCGAGTCTAATGTTGTTATTTACAATTTGCAAGAGCGAAAATCAACCGATGATGAAATACTACAACTCTTATTAAATTTTCCTAGTGCACCATTCAAAGCTGTTGATGTGCGTGCATTCAGACTCGGTGAGCCAAAAAGTGCTGTAACTCGTCCACTGAAAGTCATGTTCATGAATAAAAATTTTGCACATTGGCTACTTGTTCATTCTAAAAAGGGCGCAGATTCAAATGTAAAGTGTGTTCCGGATAGAACTGAATTGCAACGTAGTCAGTATTCTAAATTAGTCAATGAATTGAATAGAAGAAAAGCAAATGGAGAAGAAAATTTGCAAATTAAATTTATTAATGGCACTGTCATGATTAAGGAAAAGAAGGGTTATCTTCAAAAAAACCACAAAGAAGTTCTAACTCAAATCAGACAGCAGAAATAACTATTTATTATCAAAATGTGAGAAGTCTTAAAAGTGGACAAAAACTTGTCGAATTTAAACAAAATATACATACCAATATTATTCATTATGATGTTATCGCTTTAACAGAGACATGGTTAGATGAGCAAGTATATGACGCTGAATTAGTTATACCTGGCTACAAAACTTTCAGATCGGACAGAGATTTCCAACAAACAAATAAATGCCGTGGTGGTGGTTTGCTGATTTATATTAAAAACTGTTACAAGTGTAATGTGATAAATGAGCAAAAGCGGGGTGTTGAATTTATATCACTTTTAATTAACTTCCACGGACAAAAAACTCTCTTTACTCTAACATATGCTCCACCTTTTGAATACAAATATAGGTTGGAGTATCTGGAAAATTTAATCAAATGCAATGGATAATATGATGCAAGAGTTAAAGGACTTTAATTCTATTCTTTGCGGTGATTACAATCTACCAGGATATAGCTGGGATTTCGTAAACGAAGTAACATTAGTTCATGGTTTTCATCCTAACTGGCACATTCGAGCGGCTGTTGAAATTTTTGTAAACCTTGCTAACCGATGTCAATATGCTAGTTATCAGAAATCTGATGATTCTTTAATTACTGTATTAGATGAAGCGCATCCTTTTCCTATAGTTGCAACTGTGCGTTTTGGTAAAATGAAAACTATTACCTTTAAAGAAGAAGTATATGACTTTAACAAAATGAATATTAACAATATAAATTACAAATTAGCACTTATTGATTGGGATTTTGAATTTTCTAATAATTTATCCATTGATGAAATGACATCCATCTTCTATCAAAAAATGTACATTTTAATTGTTAACGAAATCCCTAAAAAAGTTGTTCAATCTTCTTCATATCCTCCCTGGTTTGATTCTGAGCTGAAACGTGCAGTTACTTTAAAGAAAATGTCGTATTGCAGATTCAAAGAATCACCTTCCGAAATTACTTATAGTGATTTCTGCCATCAAAGAGCTTTATGTAAAAGATTGACACAAACTAGGCACTGTATTTATATGGAAAAAATTGAACAAGATATTAAAAAGAATCCTCAAAAATTCTGGGGTTTTGTTGATGTAAATAATTCCAAAAATAGAAGCATCCCTGATTCTGTTTATTTGAATGATCTAAAATCATACAGTGGTGATGTCACGGTGAATCTCTTTGCTGACCATTTTAAACAAACCTATACTTCTTCAACTAACTTAACTGATACTGTTCAGAGTTTCCAGCGTATTGATGGAAATTATTTCAATCTTATGCCCTTATACACTTTTCAAATATCTGAAATAGAAATAAAAAAATCGATCTTGGATTTAAGTAATAAATTAAGCATGGGTCCAGATAAAATTCCAGTAAAATTTGTAAAGACTTTCAGCGATCATTTGACAAAACCATTGTTTTTAATTTATCAAAAATCATATAGGTCCGGAATATTTCCATCTATTTGGAAAACATCATTGATTATTCCTGTACCTAAAAAAGGTGACAAGCAAAATGTTGCTAATTACAGGTCTATTGTTAAGAACTCAATTTTCGGGAAACTATTTGACTTGCTAACAGAGTCTCAGATTTCGAATTATTTACGAAAGGTAATTATTAATGGTCAGCATGGATTTATGCCAAAAAGATCAACTTCCTCAAATTTAGCCATTTATACCAATTTTATTAATGATAGCTTAAAGTGTAAGATACAGGTTGATTCTATTTATACGGATATGAAAGCTGCATTTGACAAAGTAAGTCATAAAATTTTATTACAAAAATTAGAAAAAGTTGGAATTGTTGGAAATGCACTCAAATGGATTGAAGGTTTTTCAGCACACCGTAAATTAATTGTAACAATCAAAAACTTTAAGAGCCACGAGTTCGAAGCCACGTCTGGAGTTCCGCAAGGTTCTCATTTGTGGACCGTTACTATTTATTTTTATGATTAATGATTTAATTAAAGTAGTGGAACATTCTCAGATATTACTGTTTGCGGATGACTTTAAAATCTTCAAGTCCATTTCTTGTTATGATGATTACTTGAAACTGCAGAGTGATATAAACAAAGTTTATAGCTGGACCTGTCAAAATGGGTTTGAATTCAATACTGATAAATGCGCAACTATTTCTTTTTATGAAATTACATGTCTTAAATTTAACTATTACATTGATAATTGTATGCTGGAGAGAGTGGACTTGGTTAAGGATCTGGGGATTTATTTTGATAGCTCCTTATCTTTTGAATATCACGTTCATTATATCGTAAATAAGGCTAGCAAAAAATTAGGATATATTCAGAGATTCAGTAAAGAGTTTAAAGACTCGTCGATATTTTTAGAACTGTACAAAACACTAGTTAAGCCTTTATTAACATATGCATCAGAAATATGGTCACCTAATACTAACGTACTATCTAAAGAAATTGAACGCATACAGCATAGATTTTTAAGAGCGTACTCTTTTCGTACTGGTAATCCGATGTCATTTAATGATCATGACTATTCAAACATTTTAAAAGTAACAAGACTACCTACTTTAGAATGTAGTCGTACTTATCAAGATTTGCTATTTTTATATAAAGTAATAAACTCAGGAGTCGACTCCCCAGATTTACTAAGAAAGGTAAATTGGCATGTTCCGCCTAAATGTTTACGGCCAACTAATATAGTATTTTCTAAAGAATCGGAACTTATTAATACTTATCTATATAGAAATGTTATTAGAAGAGCATCTAATGTTGTTAATAGGAGACTTGGTAATATAGATTTAAATTTTGCTACTGTTAATGAAATTAAAAGAATTTTGAGAGGAAAAATTCTGTTCAATGATGAGCAAATATCTATTATTGAAGAATAACATCTAATTATTTAGCTTCTTACTAACTAAGAGGTAATTTTACGATAATTTAAGCGCCACAAATTGTATTTTTATTTTATAATGGGCTATGCCCGTATATTTGAATAAATAAATAAATAAATAAATAAACCCTTCTGACATGAGCGTAGGTCTGCTTACCTAACTTGTTGATGATTTAACAACTGTTTGTCCCTCAAACTAAATTAATGTAACACAAACATATGTAATAAATTTTCAAGAACTATTCTGTACGGTGTAGCTAAGACTTCTTATAGCAGGCACATAGTAATAATCTTATATCTAATTATATATTCATATTTGCGTTTTGTCTTAAATAGATTTAGTCTTATCTTTTGGTCAAATTTTATACAATATTTCTTTGATATGACTATTGAATACTTCAATCCCGAATGCTGGGATTGGATAGAAATAAATTGTATTGGAAAAACTACCTCACTCCAATATGGCTGGTAAAATGACATATTGTGTAAAAGTTACGTCGATCAATTAAACCGCCAAAACGTAAACATAACATAAAGACAAAGAGTCGACTCGGCAGTTCTGTTATCCAATAGTTGAGTTTTCGTTGTACTAATCTAGCATATCCATAGCTGTTAAGTTGGTGTTTTCAAATATTTAAGCAGTTTTTGATGATCCAATTGTACATTATGGCGATTTGATTAACAATTTAGAGCAGAAAATGGAAGATGCGAAGTCCATTTAGTCCTTAAGAAATCATTTATCACATTTTGATAGCTTGCAGGACCCAAAACAAAGACGTCAAACAAATGATAACGTATGAAATTTATTATAACCTCTTTATTGTATTTACGCCTTAAAAAAATTTTTATTAACGTACACAACAAAAAATAATACGTTTTTCCATACTTTTTGTATTTATTTAAAATAATCTTAAATTTAATTTTTGCCCTGCACATATTAGTGCATAATCATTCAGTATTTCGGTTTCGATTTGTGTAGGATTCGATTCAATTGATCGAAACTAACATAAATAATCTAATATTGATGAATGATCTCTGTTCAATTCTAAAAGAAAATTTTTACTTTATCGAGGTTCTTGTGGTGAAAATAAAAGAATGTTAATTATAGTAAAATGCGATATGAATAATCTGAATTGCTAAACTAAATACGATTTTCCTATCCAGCAAGTCCTCCGTTTTCCAGCAGGAATGGCAGCGAAGGGTAAGTATGCCATTACAAGGGTAGGGTTTTAGAAATCCGCGGGTGGCCAGTTTCGTGTCGCGTTCGGTGCTCGGTACCATAATTTGTTTTGCATTTTTATTAGAGTTAGGTTTTTGTGGATCGAGTTAGAGTAGGATATTTTTCGGTACCGCGTCGGTGATATTCGGGAACGCGGAATTATATACATTTTGGTTGTTGTCTGGAGTAGCATAAGAAATAAGGAATAAAGTAATGGTAGATTTCTCTTCCGTATGTTAATGTTTTCGCCGCGTTATTATATCGGGCATATGAACCGGTGCCTGAATTTTTGTATTTCAGACTTAGTCTACTCACGTAAGACCAAACTCCTCTCCGAACTAGCTAGCTGGCTAGCAGCCACCTAGAAGTAGACGAAGTGTGTCCGGACTTTTTGACGTGAAGGATACAGTCCATTGTCACGTCCCAAGACTTCACGTCTAGAACCGATGAGAGGTCGGTTCAGGTTTCGTGCGAGCAAATTTAAACGGGAAAATCATTACAGCGGCTTTCTTATTGCAAGAAATATTACCTAGAAATATAGCAAACTATGTTTTAATCAGGACTTCCTGGGAGGGGTATACATTTTTCTTATCAAACAGTTTCACGAGAATCCGGCATTTTTTTGCTTTTGTCATTCAACCTTCCCAATTCCTAAAATTATTATATTGAATGCTACAATGGAACAAAAAAATCGATTTTTAAGCTTTAATAAAGTCCTTCCAAGAATGGATATCATTTATTAATTTAGCGTTGGCTATCATTACCTTCAAAAAGTCTCATTAAGGCTGAGGAAGTAGACTCCCAATAAATGTGAATTATTAATAAACTTTTACCCAGCCCACCGTTTTAATGAAGAAAAAAATCACGTACTAAAATAAAACCAGGATTTGCTTCACTTTGTCATCTATTCTCATTACTCAACTCAACGTTATTTCATAAAATTCCCACTTCTAAGGATCTCCTCAACTAACCCTTAACTAGAGAGCGTGAAATCGCCCCAAGCATTTTTTCATGCTGGAACCGTAGCACACCCGTATTAGATTTGCGACCGCAATTTTAATTAACAGCTACATTCCCTAAGTCCCGAAAATACTCCTTGGGAATCAAAATAACTTCCCGTATCCATTTTCGTTCAGGGCAAGAGTTTCTTAAACTTTTAGTAGAGAATGTAGAGAGTAACGCCAAGTGAGTAGCAGGATTCGTTATGACGTGACCAACTGTGCCAGAATCCAAAGGCGCTCTTATCCTTGACCTATTTTTCGTCCCTTTTCTTTCCTTGTTCTTTGTAAAAACTTTTCAGACTACTTTCAAGGAAATTAATCGTGTTTAGTTATGGGAGAGTGTAAACGTTTTTATGAATTGAACAGGTGATACCTTGTATAGCCATTTCTTACAATATTCAATGGAGCTAACGATTGCTAATGGTAAGTTATTATAGATATGACTAAGAATAAATGCAGAAACAAATAAAAATACTCTAATTTTGGTAATGTGATATTTCGTTTATTAACACTGGTGAAATTATTATCATTATTAAATAACAGATCCAGCATTGAATATGTGACTTGACGTGTTTTATTTTCGTCAGAAGTACCTCTGCTACAATTCATTGTTACCATCCAGTATTTTCTATTCTTCTTTAAAATTATGTTATTTTTCGTAAGTACATACGTATGTGTAATGGAATATTTGAACTTGCCCCAGAAGTAAATTTTTCAAAACTTAATGGGCATAACACTGTGTTTCTTATGTTTTAACATTTATTCATTGTTTATAATTTGGTATGGAAACTTTTATATACAGTGACAGATGTTTTTGATCAGGGATGTTATTGATATTTTTTATTTCGGTTGTATAGCAAAATTACTGTCAATTTTATCATAAAACTAGCAAGACAAGCTATTAAAATATATCTAGCTAGAAGTAACTAACAATATTTATTTTATTTATTTATTTATTTATTTATATAGCCGTTCTAACCAGCAATAAGCTTATTTACAAGAAATGACAAATTTAAAATAACTAAAAATCCCCGTTGGCAGCACCAGCCGAAAATGTGAATTTCTCGTATGTAGCGTGAGGTTTTGAAAAAGAATTTGGCTTGCCTTTTACTGGACTTCTTACTGCAATTTTTGTAGCACTACATGGGTATTTATTAATAGAAAGGATCTGCTGCCGTTCGTATTTGGAGACCCTTCAAAGAGGCGCACACGTATGGATCACATATTGAAAATCGGCGGGTAGTAAATTGTTATAAACATATTTATACTCGTTTCGCCCTTCACACATTTGCTGTTTATACATTTCATAGTGGTTACCACACAAAGGTGATAACTTGTCGGCTTAAATAGCTCAAATAGCTTATTTCAAAAGATTTCCATAAAAGTTTAATCAGCACTTGCGATGCCATTAATAAATACATTTTCGATTCTTTTCTGAACCACCAGGGGCCGTCATTTCGAATTTTTATTGAAAACGGCTGCTAAAATATTAAGCAGTAAATTTTCGAATTTTTTATTTGTCATCCGATTTGCATAATTAAGCTAAATTAACTTGCCTTAATAACTTATAATTTCAAGTTTTATCGGAATCTGTTGAGAAACTTGGCTGCTAGAGGGCTACAGAAATAAAAAAAAAATGTTTATGTCCCCCCCCCCCTGTATCGGGAGACTCCCATAAACACTTTAAAATATTTTCTTACACTGCAAATTGCAAGAGGCACCACTTTTGACCTACGTAGAAAATTTCCTCATTCTAGCTCATGTGGTTTGCGAGAAAACTTGTTGTGACGCACGAACAAATGGACGGACGGACAGATAGACAAGTCGCGATTTTATAATTTTTTAAGGGTATTAATAAAAATACTTTGCCATGTTTAAAAAATATTCTGATTTATAAATACGTTCAAGATGAGTCATTTAAAACGTTTCCATGAAAAAAAATTCATTATTTCAGTTGCTACTGAAATAGCGAATTGCGCTTGCCTCCTGACCTTTGCGGCCGCCATTTTGAATGCATGCATTTGATTCTGGACTATTTTAAATCTTTGTGGGCTAGGACCTCATCAATCAATGTGCCAAATCTCGTTCAAATCGGAGTTTCACTCTAGACAGGGCAAAATAATTCAGTTTTTAGTGAAAATGGCAGCTAAAAATATTGTGTTTTAAATTTTCGACTTGTTTATTTTTCATTCAATTTCAATAATTTTCTGCGTTGTACAAGAACATAGTACAGAGATCCCTAATCTCAAGTGTCATCAAAATCCGCTGGAAAATGTGACCGCTAGAGGGCCACAAAAACCTGAAAAAAACGCATATTTAAACCGCCGCCATTTTTGCATTTGCCCATGCATGATTACCAAAATAGATCTAAGTTATGCCTATCTTGAAAATAAGTTGCATATTTGTCGTGTTAAAATTGCGACTATTAGAAGCCTTTGAAGTTTTGAGTTTTAACTAGCCGCCATTTTGTTTTTTGTGACCTGGCCTCCAGTTTTTTCACGTAATTCTTTAGATACTTATAATTTCTATCTAACTGCCGAATTTGATGAAAATCTGTTGAAAGCTTTGACCACTATTACAACAACAAAATTTTGCACGTTTTTCGACTTTTGAGCGGCCGCCATTTTGTTTCTGCCGTACCGACTTTGGATTTTTAGGGTTTTGTAAAATAATTTTACAAAACCCTACTAGTTTCGCGACCAGTCTGTCCGTCCGTCCATCTGTCCGTCCATCCGTCCGTCCGTCCGTGTGTCACAGCAGTTTTTCTCGGAAACTACATAAGCTAGAAACATCAAATTTTGTGTGTAGGTGTAAAGTGGTGATCTCTTCAAAGTTCAACTACAAAAAAAGTTTTATAAGGTATTTAAGGGGGGTCTCCCCATATAGGAGAGTGACCCCCCGAAAAAAAAATTTCATTTAAGGTAGCCGATATGGGTATCAAATGAAAGGTCTTGATAAGAACTTTTCAAAACAGGTCTTAATTTGGCAAAATTTCCTTCGAGGGGTGCACAGGGAGGGGAAATACACAAAAAATTTGTGTCCCCCCCCCCCTCGCGATTGGACACCTGTGATCCGAAAAATCTGAAAAAAATCTGGATTGTAGGCCTTCGTGAGTACAACAACAACAAATACGTTAGAAGTCGCAATTCACTCAACTTTGTTAGTAATAGTATGATTTATCGATTTTATGTTTTCTTGAATAAAATCTATGAAATTCAGTAAGTAGATGTCTATTTATAAGATTGATCTATCCTGAAAGTTTCATAAAGATTGAATCATATTTAGTGAAGTTATAGCGGTTTGCATTTTCCAGTATTACTATGGAACAATATGCGCTGCATTTATTACTATGGCAACTTATGGCTAGGGAACAATATGCGCTTTTTACCGATTCAGAAACTACAGTCTTGCTAGGACTTGCATGAAAATTTGAGAATCGGTTCAGCTAGTGGTTTCAGTAATCGTAAAACAAAATTGTGGCTGTTTTTAATGCGAAGATTGAATAATTTTGAGTTATTTTTTCCAAACTTAAGCGTTTAAGGTGCATGCTTTGAACACTTGATTCAATTTAATGAACGACTGAAGATGAGTACCTACAATCAATGCTCATAAGTGAAGCAAGTCAAGGAGGTGGGAGAGAGCTCATAGCAAAAGGGTTTTGTAACCGTTCTAGGATTCGAAAAAATTGGCCATTAATCGAAGATAGCAGTACAGGAGAGTGGCTCCTGAAAAAAAAATTCATCAAACGTAGCCGATATGAGTATGAAATAAAAGTTTTCACGGGAGCTTTTCAAAACAGTTGTTAAACTGTCAGTTTTTGCTTCAGTGGGGGCACAGGGGGGAAGTACATGAAAAATGTGTTTCCTCCGTCGCGGATGGATATCTGAAATAATTATCAAGGGAGATATTTATGACCAAAAACCTCAGAAGTCGAAATTCGTTCAACTTTGTTAATAATAGTATGATCTTCGTATTTCATATTTTCTCCAATAAAATCGTCTTTGTCATGTTTCTTGATTTGATTCGATCTGGTGACTGCATTTTGTAAATTGACTACAAAACCGTTCTGACATGAGCGGAGGTCTCTTTACCCAACTTGTTCATTGTGAGATTCATCACATACATCAGTAAACCTTTGTACCAAGTTTCATCCAAATCGGAGCTATACTTTGGTCAGAACAGAAGTCACGATTTTTCGTCTAAAATGGCCGCCATTTTGTTTTTGCCCTGCCGATATAGCTGGTTCACAAGCTTAACTTAGGTATTAAACCAATATACCTTTCCTGAAAATTTGGTGAAAATCGGAGCAAAATTTCAACCGCTAGCGTGGTCACAAATTTCGTTATATCCCATATATATATATATATATATATATATATATATATATATATATATATATATATATATATATATATATATATATATATATATATATATATATATATATAGGGTGGGCCATATCAGTGTGTTATTGCAATATGAGAACAGACTCTTTGGTGCCAGCTTTGCAAGAACTTCAAGGCAATACCTCGAGGATATGGTTTCAACAGGATGGGGCCACATGTCATACGGCTAGGGTATCCATAGAGCTGCTGAAAAATGTTTTTCCCGGAAAACTCATCTCGAAAAGGGGGGATATTGAATGGCCCCACCGTAGCCCCGATCTCTCTCCATGCGATTATTTTCTATGGGGCTATCTCAAATCGGTAATTTACGAGAATAATCCGACCAATTTAGAGCAGCTGAAGAGGAATATTATTCAGGAAAGTAACAAAATACCGAGAACAACTTTTCAACGAGTTTTCCAAAATTTGCGACTTGGGTTCCAAGAGTGCCAAGCAGCCGAGGGAAGCCATTTGGACAACATTATTTTTAAGTCTTAAAAATTCCTATGCTTCTACTTTTTAACAATACAAATATGTTTGTGTTATGTTTCGTAGTTTTTTTTAAATCAAATATTTAAACCGCCAACACCCTTATGGCCCACCCTGTATATATATATATATATAAATATATATATATATATATATATATATATATATATATATATATATATATATATATATATATATATATATTATGTATACTTATATATATATATATATATATATATATATATATATATATATATATATATATATATATATATATATATATATATATATATATATATATATATATATACATGATACTCTCCGCAATAGGTAAATTTCTCTGGAGAAACTTACCTAAAAGTTAAACACAAGTAAAGTGAAACGTTGGGAGCAACGTGATTTAATTCAGGGGATTTTTAGAACAGACTATGAGTTTTCACTCAGTGGTGATATGTACTGATTTAATCAGACCATATCATAGCTGGGCAGGTACACGGGAGCATGATACTGACCAAACCAACTTCCGAACAAATCAATACGGTCATGAAAATGAGATACTCTAACTATCGCTACGCGAAGGCCCGAGAGGGGCTGTAGTGCTACAAAGAAGAAGAAGAAAGTGAAATATTGACCCATTACCCACCAAAGTCCCTTTTTCGGGACAGATTTTCAAATATTTTTTATTTAATAACTGCAGGTTCTTGGTAAAAACGGCGGTTAAATTAATGAAATCAATCTCGTATAAAAAAATCTTGCAGTTTTTTGTCTTATTAGAAACAAACTTCAGGTTGAAACTTCAAACGTCAACCGGCCTTGTACTAGTAATTGTTTCTGATATTACAGAGTGCTCAAATTTGTGTAAGTGAAAAGCAAGTGATCGAATCTTATTTTTTATCCTTTGATTAATATATCTAACGAAAAATATGACTGTAGATACATTCTGGTTAAGTGTTTTCCGCTTCTAAATGCAGCGTCCAATTTTTAGGACATTGACATAAAGAACATAAAATTCCTACCTGGATTCTTTTTTTATAGAAATAGGTTCAAAAAAATTTATAATAAATGCTGAAACAACTGCTCTGCTAGAAGATGAAGAATTTCAGGCTGACTTTGAAAACAAAGACACTAATGTAGTGAATGTCGCAATTATACCCACAGATATGGACGAATTGACGGACTTGGAAGACATAAATGATAATGACTTGAATGATGATACCGCGGGAATTGAAAATGGTGACATTACTGTAAGTTTCGAGCTACTTAGTCCTCACATTGAGCCTGTTAGTGACGAAAATCAAAGAGGGGATGTATCGGCAAACCTCAGCTCAGCCAAAAGAAGAAAAGAAGATTCAAATAAATCCTTTTGGATAAGAAAAGAGAAAAAAATAACATGGAAAAGTATTACTCCACTTTATAGTAAGACCAACGCATCTTCCAAGGATAAATTGGAAATCATCAAAGAAAAATTAGGTGAATATACGGTAGTTGAAATATTTGAATGTATGTTTTTTGATGACATATTCCAACTTATCATCTATGCAAAACAAAACAATTTTTTAAAATTTTCTTTGAATTTAGAAGACTTGAAGAAATTTATTGGGATTTTGCTAATGAGTGGTTATCATAAACTACCACAAGAAGATATGTATTAGAAACAAGAACCTGATGGTGGTGTACCGATTGCTTTTAATTCGATGACAAGAGGAAGATTTTGAGAAATAAAATGACATTTTCATGTAAATGACATCAGTAAACTAAATTTTACAAACTTCGAAACTTATTTGATATGCTAAAAACTAACTTTTCGAGATCTGGTGTCTTTTATACGATGTTGGCCATCGATGAAATGATGGTTCGTTATTATGGAAAACATCCAATTAAGATTTATATGCAAGGAACACAAATTAAACTTGGATACAAAATTTGGTGCTTCTGTAGCTTCAATGTATATTTTTACAATTTTGATCCATATTGTGGCAAATCAGGCAATTTTCTAAGTTCCAGAGTAGTAAAAAACTTGATAAAAGGAACTGCACCGGAGGCTATGGAGGATCATGAGGTTTGTTTGACATCTTTACGGAGCATGAACTTCTAATTGACCTAAAATTCTTAAAATTAAAGGCAACTGGAACCGTTCGGGAGAATGGAACCAAGCAATGTCTACGTACATCATCTAAGAAAAAAATAAAAAGAACACGAAAGAAGAACTTATGAAAAACAGTTTGACAAAAACAAAGTTGTGATGGTACGATAGAAGGGCAGCAAAAAATGTTACCCTGGCATCAAATCAAAGCGACTCATTACCACTAGATAATGTCAAACGATTTTTAAGAAAAGATAAACAAAAAATTAAAGTCCTTATACCTCATTTGTTTAGTGAATACCATAAAAGTATGGGTGGCGTTGACTAGCTAGATAAGTAAATATCCTTATATAGAATACGAATCAGTTCGAAAAAGTTATAGTGGCCACTATTTACTCAATTCTTGAATACAGCAGTGGTAAATACTTGGGGATTGTACCAAATATCGCATCCTAAAGAACGAATTTCGCTCCTTGGCATAAGAGGCAAAATAGCTCTTGGTTATTTGCCAGCTGTCAAATCTAACCGTAACAGTCCGGGTCCACAAAAGTCAAAAGTTGTTGGAGGAAGAGTAAGTTCAGAGGTACGCTATGACTGTAAAGATTATCTCATATAACCAATAGACACCCAGTGAAAGTGTGTAGCTTGAGGGAAAAAAACAAAAAGAACATGCTGAAAATGTAATGCTGCGTTACACGACAAATGTTTTGAATCTTTTCATACTTTCTAAAAATATATAATATTATGTTCAAAAAAACTGAATAAAACGATTATATAATTTTAGTTTTGTTTCTTTCTAGTATATTTTAGAAAATTCCGCCCAAGTCCCAAACATTGGATAGGCTCTAATTTTAAAACAAAAATAAAAACAATGAAAATTTTGGTAAAAATAATTCCAGTTGGTTAGTATGAATCTCATTATTCAGCTAATTTAATTTTTTTTTATTTGTATTTTTGAATTGCAGCGGGTAGTGGGTTAATACTTAACTAAAAAGCTTACCGCGAAGCATGGACTTAAATTTCAATAATGGCGATAAAAATGGGCTAATTTGTAGACTATTGTATAATTTAGGTAATCGAACCATAACTGTATGGTGATAAACTTCCGTTTTTGCAAATGGCATAGCTAATTCCTGAGAAGTCTGCGAAATCTAACAGTACATCGCCATCTAATTCGATCAAGTAAATGGGTATCAGTTTAACCATGAACGAGTTTGAAAAGAAAATACTGATCTAGAAACACACGACCTGAAAACAACGAGGGTATAGGAAGAAGAAAAGGCGTCGTTGAAATTCTTTTGTGCATTTGTGACCAAAGTATGCATTCAACTTATGGACGTAATTAACTTTCTAGTGAATGTATGCATTTCGATTATCGAGAGTATGTATTTCGATTATCGAATTCTGCAATTTTTCATTAGCTGTGCGATTATTTTCTTTTGCTTAAGCTGACATAGCTAATGTGAATGTGAATATATGTTCGTCCGTATAAATAAATTACCGACCTTCCCCATTAAATATTAAAGTGAGATACACAAACACACCATCAATATGAGTGTTAAGTGCAACTTATTAAATTGCATCGCATTCGACAATACCTTCAAATATGTGATCTGCAAAGGCTTTTGCACCCACAAACTGCACGGCGCCTGCATGGATGCACCGAAGGGCTGGTATCATCCTTATTTAGAGGAACATTTCATTTGCTCTGATTGTCAGAATTTCGAGCATAAAATGAAATACATGTATGACCGAATTATTGATCACATCGATTATCTAATAGAAGAGAAGGATCAATTAATCGCGCGGCAGCGATCGAAGTCTCGAGCGAATGATGAAAGCTCTGTTGAAATGGCTAGTAGCTTCGACGAACTAGCCACTAACCTATCAAAGAGCCATAAGAAAATATTTAAAGCTCTTGAGATGTTCGATAATCGGTTGATCTCTATGAAGAAGCGAATTGCAACCATCCAACCATCGTGCATGGAAGGCTGCCATAAAGAAGATTATCATAGAGAAATGTTGAGTGATATGTTAACAAAAACTACCAAAAAACTATCCGAGCAGAAAGATTCATTGTAGAAATCGGAAATTTTAACAAAACTGGCAAATATTGAGAACAAGTGTGATATACTAGAAAATCGAGCTTACAGGAGCAGCGAAAAGTACACCACACATTTCCAGTGGAGAGTGATGCAAATGGTCTAAATTTGAGATGTCTAGAACTAAAAGCATCAATTCAAGCTCTAGAAGTCTTGAAACACATCTTCAAGCTAGGCACGTTTTGGTCAGTGGATGAATGGAATGTAAGGCTCCAAAAATTAAAAGCGGTTAACGCCAAAATAGCTACTGAAGCAAATTATGAATCATTTTTCCTACAAAAAGCACCAAAAAATATTAGTGCCGCTGGAGTTCGAAAGTTTTTGGAGAATAATCTCATGCTCAAAGGTTGCAGAGTTGAGGAGGTATCAAAGGGGAATAAGCGTAAGCGTTCGACCAAGGCTTCCATTCCACATAAGTATGCCTGCCTTTTCTCCAACCATCAATCTGAAAACGGTACTGTCAACTGGTATGGAATGATCTTCGAAAAGTGGAAACCACATAAGCCTGTTTACAACAAGGATCAACAAAGTAAATCTATGAATAGTACAATAATAGCTCCCGCATATGATAAAAATACCAACACTAACATGACTTACAAAATTCACTCAAAGATTACTAATAAAACTGTAAATACTTTAGATCCTTCGGATGGTAGTCTAGTGGCAAACAGTACTGTTTGTCATAGTAACCAACCGAGAGGTAATGTTGGTTCGTCAAATGAGCATTCTGTTTCTACTCCTGAACTGAAGACTATGAAACCGCACCCTAAATATCCTAGTTTCGTTTGTGATGGTCTTCAAATTTTATCCACACAAGGATCAATTCAGTAGCCTAGCACATCAAATAACTCGTTAGCCAAAAAAGAGTCCGTTTTAGACCCTCTCTTACCTCCAGCTGTATAAGGGACAATTAACTCTCGTAACGATCTTGAAAGTAGGTATCTCTTATCAAGACTGCGAGAGCATAAAATATATGAGTTTGTTTGACTCTACCTGGACTTTATGTATAAAGCGCCAGATACAACATGCATTGATGGTAAGACGAAGACCCATCTTAAAATATTGATACAAAGAGAAGGTCTTCCTATAGAATTAGATGCTCCTCGAAAAATAAATTTTAAATATCATGAGCAACTAGGTATCAATCCAGGACAAGCACAAAAAGATCTCGAGACCTACGCTTCACATATAAGCTCAAATCATATATCTTCGCTTCAAAGGACACGAGAACAGCATCACTAATTTTTTCGTCCGCAATTAAAATACTTCCTCCGAATACATCAAAATATTCTACCATAACTGTGGTGGTATGAGAAGTAAACTCAGCAAACTTTTTCTTGACGCTGAATCATGCCGTTTTACTATCCTTGCTCTAACGGAAACTTGATTGAATAAATCCTTGTGAAATGAAGAGATTCTAGATATTAGTTGGACGATATATCGTTATGAACGAAACTATCAAAATACCAGGTTGTCACGAGGTGGTGGGTTCCTAATCACTGTACACAACTCGATATTGAGTGACCTCGTCACTACGACCACATATAAACATTTCGAGCATACAATAGTTCGAATTAAACTTAAAAAATTTGACTTGTACACTGGTGCATTTTATATTCCTCCAAAGTCCAATGAGGTCATTTACAATGATGCATGTGGAGTTATTTCTTCACTTGCTGGCCTTTCTAATGAAGAAAATAAAATTATTTTACTTGGAGACTTTAATAGGCCCAATTCAACGTTTATAGTCGACGAACTTGATAATCGTCTCCTTCCAGTCAATCTTCTGGATGACAGTGATTACAACCTTGTTTCTACATTTTATGGCAATGATTTACAGCAAGTAGCTCTGACACCCAATTGCAATGGTAATTGGCTAGATCTTATCTTTACCAATGCTTATGACGATGTGGTGGTTAATCAAACCAGTGATGTGAAAAATCTTTTCTCAAACACCCTCCAACATCCCGCACTTTCGGTTGAATTTTCCACTGCTGAAGCTACAAACACTTTTTCGTACAATGACTTCATTGTAGTTGATTTTCGCAATGCTGATTACGAGAGCATTCGAAAGCATATTTTTAATATAGACTGGACTGCCGTGCTTTCAACGCTAGATATAAATGATGCAGTAAATTTATTCTAACAGCACATTCTTGTCGCCGTTGAACGACATGTTCCTAAAATCAAGAAAAAGGACAAATCATCGGAGCCCTGGCTGCATAGTGATCTTCGATTTTTAAGAAACAGAAGAAATAAACTGTACAAAATTATGCAAAGCAGATCTGATGTGAATGACGAAATGAAAAGAGAGCATGATGAATTGTCAAAAGAATTTCAATTGAAGTCGCGCGAGGCCTATGAAGTATACGTTAATATTATAGGTGAAAACATCATCACAGACTCCAAGAAATTTTTTAAATTTGTGAACATTAAGCTCAAAGCTCATGGCTATCCTAAACAAATGACCTTAAAAGACTGCAGTTATACTCTCCCTGAAGAAATCAGTAATTATTTTGTAGACCATTTTTAATCAGTTTACTGTTCAGCAAACAATTTCCATAATTTTACACCACTAGATGCAGAATGTGGTCCTGTACTGCAAGACATGTCAGTTTCAGAGGGTGACATATTCGAAGCAATTGATCTTGATTTTAATCATGGACCTGGCCCTAATTTACTTCGTCCATATTTTTTATTTCAATGCAGAGAACAATTGGTTTATCAAGCGGCGTGTTCCCAGCATACTAGGAATCCTCCTACTTAACTCCAATTCATAAAAACAAAAGCAAAGGAGCCGTTGAAAATTATAGAGGGATTGCCATACTATCCACTACCCAAAAGCTATTTGAAAAAATAGTATGATCCAAAATATCACCTTTTATTTAACAGGGTCTCAATGACTAACAGGGTCTCAATGACTAACAGCATCAGTCTCAATGACTAACAGCATCAGAAAAAATCGATTCACAACCACCAACTAAACAGTTTTGGTCTCTTACATCCTTTGTGCAATAGAAAATGGACACCAGGTCAACGCAATTTATACTGACTTTAGTAAAGCTTTTGGCTGTGCCAATCATACGATTTTGTCTCATAAATTGAATAAATTTGGAATCACTGGCTCCCTACTTCATTGGCTGGACTCATATCTCAAAAATCGGACTCAAACCGTTAAATTTCAGGAACATGTGTCAAGTGAAATTCATATCCATTCCGGTGATCCTCAAGGCAGTCTGTTCTGTTCTGTTCTGGAATACGCTTGTGTCGTTTGGAATTCGGTCTTTGATGTTCACTCAGGGAGGTTTCAGTCCGTTCAGAAACAATTCATACTTTTTGCTTTGAGATCCTTCTATGATCCAAAAAATTTTCATAATTTGCCATCATACGATAACCGGCTATCCCTTCTCAATATGACACCACTTGCCTCCCGCAGAACTACTTTATGCTCTTGGTTCGCATTTGATGTCTTTAGAGGAACCGTTAAAGTCCAATATCTAATCGAAAAAATAACCTTAAACGAGCCAGTACGATTTACGAGACATTCACCTTTGCTCGTAGAAATCAAACATCATGCTATCTATGGTGAAAATGAGCCGATAAATAGGTGTGTTAAAGTTTTCAACAAGGTGAGCCATCTTTATTCCCCAACCATATCCAGGTCCCAATTTAAATCCAATTTATCGAAGTTCCTCCGTTCCTAATCCTTCACTGCAAATGTAAATTCACATAGTGAAAAAAAAAAAAACGGTGATATGTATTTTAACAGAATGTTAAAAATGTATACCTTGTATGGTCAAATAAATAAACTTCTAAACTAAAGATTTTGTTAATTTCTTCTGTATAGACTCTAGCCTCGAACTGAGACATTCTTGGTGTGGCTTCCAGATTTGTGATCTATATTCAAGAATACTACGGGCTAAAGGAAAGTAAATATGCACAACAGAGTAGATATTATTGAATACTTGAATATAACGCAGAACAAACCCAGACATTTGTCACGGCTGACAAGGATCTCTAGCACTCCAGTGTTGTCAACATCAAGCGCACATGACACGTTACTATAGATCACTCCACGACGTGAAAAGCTGGTAAAGATTATTATTTTAATTTTATTTCTTTATTTTTTTCTTCTTGAAAATGTATTTAACTTGCAAATAGTAAGAAAAGTAAGTAAGTAAAGTGAATTTTTGCTCAACGACTCAAAGTTAAGTAGGACCTCGATACCTGGACAAGAAACAACCGACACCTTGCTGCTGGAATGCATCATCGCACAAAATTTATCTAACTGGGATTGCCAGTGCGGTTTTATTCGCCAAAGTATAAATGTCCGTAAAGGACTGCAGCGATGGTCTGTTGCCTCGGCAAGTAAGGATGGTCGATTTCGTCGAGATTGGACTTGTCTGAGGACGCGTGAAAGCGCTGGCAGGCTGGCATTGCGGTATCGTAGGGATGGGTTCTTTTTTTCAGGACAGGACCCACTACAAAAACATTTTTCGCCTCCACGAATTTCGGGGTTCAAATGAATATCGATCGAAGTCGAGAATGAGGTAACCTACTAAGGGTCAAAAATTGCTGACTCAGAGAACAACCCGGGTCTGGAGAAAACGGACGAACTTAAGAGGACTTCGTCGTTATCGACGATACTTATGGCCCACAAATAAGAGTGGGTCATCCAGGTAGAAGCGGTGCCTCTTCGCACCCCCCAGCCGGACCAAGATCCAAATGGCCATATATTTTCCATTTAAGTGAAAAACTTATACAAATATAATTTGAATGAGTTTTTCCCTTAAAAGAAAAATATAGACGTGGCAAATTTATGTCATAGTATTATGTGAGGGTCCCAGGTTCAAATCTCGTTGAGAGCAACGTGATTTGGTTTAGGGGATTTTTCGGACAGACTACGGGTGTTCACTCAGTGGTGATATGTACTGATTTAATCAGATCATATCATAGCTGAGCAAGCACACGGAGGCATGGTACTGACCAAACCAACCCAATAAAATGAATACGGTTATGAAAATGAGATACTCTAACTATCTCTAAGCGAAGGCGCGAGAGGGGCTGTAGTGCTGCAAAGAAGAAAAATTATGTGAGGGAATCACATAACCATATGCCATGAATAGGAATGCGAGTAGAAGGCCACGTTACGCTGCAAGAGCACCTGTGAATACATAAAAAGGGGTGAGCTTGCCCGATGGCTAGCTCAGTGCAGTGGAAGGGCCAGCCGACAAGGTGGGTCCCATACCCGGTCAGGTGTTTTAACGAATGGAAAGACCGGTGTATAGTTTAATTTTTTTTTTATTCTACATCTATATTATTTATTTTCCCTTAATTTTTAGGGTTTTGTAAAATAATTTTACAAAACCCTTCTAAAATCGCGTCCTGTCTGTCCGTCTGTCCGTCTGTCTGTCCGTCCGTCCGTCCGTCCGTCCGTCCGTCCGTCCGTCCGTGTGTCACAGCAGTTTTTCTCGGAAACTACTTAAGCTAGAAACATCAAATTTTGTGTGCAGGTGTAAAGTGGTGATCTCTTCAAAGTTCAAATATAAAAAAATTTTATAAGGCATTTAAGGGGGGTCTCCCCATATAGAGGAGTGACCCCGCGAAAAAAAAATTTCATTGAAGGTGGCCGATATGGGTATCAAATGAAAGGTCTCGATGAGGACTTTCCAAAACAGGTCTTTGTTTGGCAAAGTTTGCTTCGAGGGCCGCACAGGGAGGGGAAATACACGAAAAATTTGTGTCCCCCCCCCTCGCGATTGGACACCTGTGATCCGAAAAATCTGAAAAAAATCAAGAATGTAGGTCTTGATGAGTACAACAACAACAAATACGTCAGAAGTCACAATTCACTCAACTTTGTTAGTAATAGTATGATTTATCGATTTTATGTTTTCTTGAATAAAATCTAAACGGTGCCCTTAAATTCAATGAAATTCAGTACACAGATGACTATTTATAAGATTGATCAACCCTGCAAGTTTCATAAAGATTGAATCATATTTAGCGAAGTTATACCGGTTTGAATTTTCCAGTATTACTATGGAACAATATGCGTTGCATGTATTACTATGGCAACATATGGCTATGGAGCAACACGCGCTTTTTACCGATTCAGACACTACAGTTTTGCTAGGATTTGCATGAAAATTTCAGTAATGATAGGTGTCATGTATATCTTTGAGAATCGGTTGAGCTGGTGGTATCAGTAATCGTAAAACAAGAAAGTGGCTGTTTTAAATGCGAAGATTGAATAATTTTGAGTTAGCTTTTCCCAACTTCAACGTTTAAGGTGCATGCTTTGAACACTTGATTCAATTTAATGAATGACTGTAGATCAGTACCTACAATTAATGTTTATAAGTGAAACAATTCAAGGAGGCGGGAGAGAGCTCCTAGCAAAAGGGCATTGTAACCATTCTAGGATTCGAAAAAATTGGCCATTAATCGATGATAACAGTACAGGAGAGTGGCCCCTGAAAAAAAAAATTAACAAACGTAGCCGATATGAGTATGAACTAAAAGTTTTCATGGGAGCTTTTCAAAACAGTTGTTAAACTGACAGTTTTTCTTTCAGTGGGGCACAGGGGGTAAATACATGAAAAATGTGTTTCCTCCCTCGCGGCTGGACATGTGAAATAATTATCAAGGGAGATATTTGTGAGTATACCAATACCAAAAACCTCAGAAGTCGAAATTCGTTCAACTTTGTTAATAATAGTATGATCTTCGTATTTCATATTTTCTCCAATAAAATCGTCTTTGACATGTTTCTTGATGTGATTCGATCTGGTGACTGCATTTTGTAAATTGAATACAAAACCCTTCTGACATGAGCGTAGGTCTGTTTACCCAACTTGTTTATTATAAATATAGAGTTATCCATTTCGTGGTAGGAAAGTATAACCCTGCCATTTGACTTCTGTCAGAATTAAATGTCATCCAAAGCGCTTTTTTTAGCTAAAGGCTTGCCATTTAGAAATATGGATCGTTTAACAGTCAAAGAACGCGTTAAAATTATTAAATTTTATTACAGAATGGTGATTCCCCTATATCAACATTTAGGGCTTTACGAGTCGATTACGGTCGACATCATCGACCTACACAGCAAACAATTTCGAACACAGTGAGAAAATTTCAAGAGGATGGATCGGTTTTTGATATTGCAAGGCCTGTGCATCATCGCAACATTCGTTCTGCTGAAAATATCGCTGTCGTTGCTCAAAGTGTAGAGAAAGACCCGAATTTGTCGATTCCTTGACATGCCCAACATTTGGGCTTGTCTTACGGCTCATTGTGGTGGATTTTGCATTTGAATTTGCGTCTCTACCCGTACAAAATCCAACTCACTCAAGAACTTAAGCCTCAAGACCATACACCACGCGGAATGTATGCGAATTGGGTG
Source organism: Odontomyia ornata (assembly GCA_963969285.1). Lineage (NCBI taxonomy): Eukaryota > Metazoa > Arthropoda > Insecta > Diptera > Stratiomyidae > Odontomyia > Odontomyia ornata. Next base: position 342,997,133 of record OZ017739.1, on the reverse strand, counting down.
ATTGAACAACAAGCCATTGACTTTCGAACAAAATTTTCTTTAGTGATGAGGCTCATTTTTCGCTCAGTGGTTACGTCAATAAACAGAAATGGGGCTCCCAAAACCCTCAGGTGATTGCAGGAAGGCCTTTGCATCCGGAAAAAGTGACCGTTTGGGGTGCATTATGGTCTGGTGGTGTTATTGGCCCGTATTTTTGAGAACGATCAAGGAAGAGCCATTACAGTCAATTCTGACCGCTATGGACGGGTGTTAACCGATTATTTTTGGAGAGAAATTGAAGATCATGATCTGGAGAACATGTGATTCCAACAGGATGGAGCCACAAGCCACACAACACAGGCTGATCGAACACTTTTGCATAGGAAATTTCAAGGATGCGTAATTTCGAGATTGAGAGATGTCAATTGGCCAACAAGATCCTGCCACCTTACACCTTTGGATTTCTTTTCATGAGGCTATGTGAAAAATTGTGTTTACGCAAACAATCTTCAAAATCTTGAGCAATTGAAAACCAATATTCGTGAAGTTACGGCCGAGATATTGCCGGAAATGTGCTGAAAAGTCATTGAAAATAACCTCAAAAGGATTGAGTCCTGTAAGAGGTCCCGTGGAGGACATTTGAATGATGTTGTGTTTCACGTATAATGACAAGGCTCAATCTTTATACTGGATTTCTATCTGAATATTTTATGTGATTACTTTAGCTTTACTTTCCCAAGCGTAAAATAATTTACCTTATATGATGTTGAATATGTTTTTCTTTTATTTTCGAAGACAAACGATAAAACATCAAATAAATTCACAAATTTAAAAAAAAAAATTCAACTCTAAAAGATAAGCAGATGAATTAATTGTTCATTCTTATATGTATTAAATTGTATTTCTTTTCAATATCGTACATCTGAAACCATTTTGAATTAAATCTGAAAACTGTGCAATTTGGGAGTTTGTTTTCCGGAGTAAATTGGTAATTTTATTTTTTTATTTACTTATTCAAATACAATATGCCAACCATTCCTCTCAGAACATTCAATAATTTTTGACTAACAAATATCGAAAAGTCTCTATTTTCCCCTTTTTATATTAAAAAAAATTTTTGCATTGTCGAAATTATTACTAGAAATTTGATAAATAAATTTAAAAACGGGTGTGCTCAGATCTGTTGTTTGCAACCCTTTTGGATTATAGATACGCTCATTTTGGGGTGTAATAAATATCGTGATGAGGTTCAGTGTACATATAAACTAAATGAGCTGTTAGACAAGCCAAACATCCTTCGCAGTATGTGCTGCCAAATCCTTTCTCTGCTTCAGCAAAATAATCATTAAGTGTCGTTATTGTTGATTCGAAGATATGCCTTTCAATATGACCATCAAGTTCACTTGGAAGCCTTGGATAAAATTTGACGGGCATTCCTTCACTGTAATCCTGTTGAACAAACACTTTAGTGCAATCCGACTACAGAGCACTACTTCCAGGGGCATTGTTATGTGATGTTTTCCCATGCAACACTGAGTATCATTAATGAGCCTGAACAAACGGAAATTGACATTTTCCTTTGATAACAGTTGTTAAGTCCATTAATTTTATTGTGCACAATCTACCAAAATCACTCTTTACATGCACTGTGCCTTTAACACCAAAGATTTCCCATGAAGCGATATTTATAATTGAATGGAAACGAAGTAGCAGCACATCATTTAGACAAATTTCCAATGAAAGCGCTAATTGTTTTCCTCAAATTCTGTACTAGTTCCCGCATAGAGCACATTATTTTACTAGATTCAGGGATAAATCAAAGACGCCTTCTGTAATTAACGTTTCGAATCATATGACAATTCACAACTATTGTTTACTTAATCTAAACACTTGCAAATGTTTTTCGATTTCATATCTCTGTTGGGGATCTGATCATTTCTGGGAGCTTAAAAAATAAAAACACGAGAAACAAAGTGTTCACTATGTGCACCATAACTTTTCTCTGATAATCTATACACTACAGCGTTAGTTAAATTTCCAATAAACACAAGTACTGCTTTCCTTAGACAAACACTTAAGTTTTTAATGGGGACATTAATGACCGCTGCGCTTTCTGCCTAAGTCACATCTCCCTTTTGATTACGGAGGAGAACTCCTTTAATATGAAATTCACATCTCACACCCCGCGCAATTCTCACGACCTCGCTGCTTGGCGATCTAAAGCGGACTCCTCGATCTGTTCAAATTCCAACATAATCTTTATGCCGAAACGGTGGTTTCTCCACCCAAGGAGATTTTCCTCTTCTTGACCATCGTCCACAGTATCTTCACGCTGCAACGGTGGATTGACGAGCATCTAGCTCAGCCATTGTAGCTTGCATTCGGCAATGCAATACGTAGATGGGATGTATTATATCTGTGGTCTCATGTCCGAAATTTTAATGAAGGATTGGAATTTTTAAGTTAATAGAAGGTAATAATGTAGAAAAAACTTAAATAATAATGAAAGATAGATATCCTAAAGTAAATTACAGTAGACTCTCGTTTATATGAACTAATTTATGCAAGGGCAATTCGTATAAATGCGAAATTCATATAACTGGATAGAGCATTTGTCGAAGAGTTTAGCAATAGTTGATATGCAAAATTGTGTTGTTAGAATGATCTGGTAGTTGAATAATTTTTTTTTTTGTGGTAGGGGGCGAATGCTATTTATACACAGAGTGTGGAACTCCCATACGCGACTGGACTACCCACTAAACTAATCCCCTGTCAACGTGAAAACCCAGCCTGGAACCGTTTGACACATTAATTCGGGCCAGGTCTCGTTTTGTTACGCCGTGGAGCGCCTTCAAGCTGGGGAATCCCTTCCCTAGCGGGAGGGGAGAGGGGTAGAGGAGTTGCCAGAAGAGCGATCCTCCAGCCCCAGCGCCCCCGGCTGCTGTGAGTCCCTTTTATATTTTAGGACTGCCCGAGCATAATGTGCCACCTGGTTCCATTTGTCAACCGATTCGAGCATCACCGCAATTATATTATCCGGGGTGAGCTTCTCCGTCTGCCTGTAAAGTTCCCTTCGCAGCCTGACCCACGCAAAAAATGTGTGACAGGCATTGTCCTCCTCTCCTGGGCAAAACCGACAATCGGGGGACCGTAACTTACCGATCTTGTGTAGGTAAGACTGAAAACACCCGTGCCCGCTCAAAAGCTGGGTCAAATAGAAGTTAGTCTCACCATGCCTTCGATTTGGCCACGGTCTCACATCCGGGATGAGGTGCGCAGTCCACCTTCCCTTCGTGCAATTCACCCAAGACTGCTGCCAATCGTTTAGTGAGCGCTGTCTCTCTTCGCGGACAACTATCTCCCTCGCATCCTCGTTTCGGCGCAGGTAAATAGCGTGGCGCTCTCTAGCAAGGAGGGCGATAGGTATCACGCCTGCAATCACTCTCACGGCCGAGTCGGAGACTGTTGGATACGAAGATGCAATTCTCAGTGCTCTTCTTCTCTGCATCCGTGCCAAACGTTTCCGGTATACCTCCTTGCTGAGAGCGTCGCCCCATACCTCTGCTCCGTACAGTAGCACTGACCCTACAGCACTCATCAAGAGGCGTCTTCTTGATGGACTGGGGCCCCTACGTTGGCCATAAGTCGACTCAGAGCCGATAATTCTGAAGCAGCCTTCTCAGCCGTTGCCCTGATTTGCTCAGAGAAACTCATCTTCGAGTCGATCAGTAGCCCCAGGTACTTCACCACTGGCTTCGATTCGATTTGTATATCTCCATTATATTCTCTTTTTGATGACCACTTCGGTTTTCTCCAGTGCTAAACTCAGCCCGCGAGCAGTCATCCAGTCCCTCACTCGGCGCATTAGCATACCTAGCCTAAGTTGCGCTTGTTCAACGGTGCGTCCAGTGACCAAAGCCGCAACATCATCCGCATAGCCGAACAAGCGCGACTCATCTGGCATCACAAGTGTCAGTAGCCAGTCGTAACACACGTTCCACAGGTCCGGACCAAGGATAGATCTCTGGGCAACACCCGATGTAATTTCCATCCTTTGTTGGCCCTGTGTCATATCGTAGAGCAGGCTTTGGTCCTTAAGGTAGTTCCTCAAAAGCTGCATTCGATATTCTGGAACTTGAAAAGAGTTTTCCAGCGTATCCAGAATATCCACCCATCTAGCGGAATTGAAGGCATTCCTGATGTCGAGTGTCACCAACAGGACGATCCGTCGCCTGGTGCGACTATATGCCTCTGCCTTTTGGACCGCGCTCACCACCTCTGCAATCGCATCAATGGTAGAACGTCCTTCTCTAAAGCCGTACTGCCGAGGAGATAGGTCCCCAGCTGCACGAATCGCATCAGTGAGTATTCCCTTGATGAGTTTCTCTAGCACTTTCCCGGCCATGTCTAGCATGCATAACGGGCGGTATGCAGACGGCGATCCGGGATTTCCCTTCCCCTTGCTGATCAGCACGAGCCTTGCCACCTTCCATCGTACCGGTAAAACCCCGTACCGTGGGCAAGCGTTGAATGTGCTGAGCAGCAAGTCAGGATAATGGTGATAGACGAGCCGCAACACCATCTGGACCTGGAGCCTTCCTCGTTTTCAATGAGAGAACTGCCTCCTCCAGCTCCAGCTGTGTGAAGAGTGGGCACTCTACTGCTGTTTCACCATGGACAGCGTCAACACGGACGGGATGGGCGGGGAAGAGTCCCCGCACTATTGCGTCCATTTTTTCCGCGTTATGTATACAAGGCTTCCGTAGGGCACCAAGTTTCCCCATGACCAGCTTGTAGCCAAGGCCCCACGGATCCTTGTTCACATTGTCCACTAGGTCTTGCCAGCAGCGAGCCTTGCTACTGTTGATCAGCTTGCGAAGGCATTTCCTGGCCGACTTATATGCTGCCACCTGCTCGCATGCCTCATCAGGGTTCCGCACCCGTTGAGCCTCACGTCGAAGCTTGTGACACTCCCTTCGCTTTTCAGCGATTTTAGTTGACCACCAGTACACTGGGGGCTTGCCGTACCGGGGTCTTTGACGGGGCATATAGGCGCAGCAAGCAATCGTAATGATGCTCATAGTAGAGTTCACCACGTCTTCAGCTGCCAGTTCTTCCGTCCCCTCCGAAGCTCCCTGCAGCGGCTCACCTGCTGTGAGGGCCTTGACGAACCTCTTGACGAACCTCTCGACGTCCATCCTTCCGATGTTCCATCCAGTTGTGGAAGGCCGAGAGCACGGACGTCGGGAGACAGCATCACTTATCTCAAGCAGAATGCACTGCTGATCACTGGCTGAGTAGTCCTCTAATACTTTCCTGTTGTGTATCCTTCGTACTAAGGACTCTGAGGCAAATATCACGTCCGGTATGGTTCCCTCACAGCCAATACGGCGGAAAATCGGCGTATTTCCGGAGTTTAGTACGACGAGGGCCGTCCTGGCCGCCATTTCCAGGATTCGTTTTCCCCGCGGATCCGTCTGAGGCATGCCCCATTCGATTACTTTAGCGTTGAAGTCGCCCCCAATGAGCACTTTCCCCTCTGCGTCCGAGACAGCGCCCTCCAAAGCATTAAGCTTGGCTTGGAAAGATGATATCGACTCGTTAGGCGTTAGGTACACACTAAAGAAGGTGATCCCTGAGTACCGAACCCACATGAAACCATCCCCCGTCCACAACTCTCCGTTTGAAAGTCACTGTTCCGAACCCAGATGGCGGCAGTACCAGTTTCATCAGAATACCATAATGCAGGACTTTTACTTAGGTGTTGCTCACTCAGCAGCAAGAAGTCGGCTTTCATGTCCCTCGCAAACTACTCAAGCAGATTTTGGGCGGTTGAACTGCGGTGTAGGTTTAGCTGCAGGATGCGGGTCATCGAAGCTCTGATTTGGCTTTGGCTAGGGCTTCCTGGAACACCCGGCATTTTCCAGATCCCAAGACGTGCCCAAAATCACGTTTTGGATCAGCATCCTTGCAAAGAATACAGTGTGCCTCCTTCGTACACTCTTTTCTTTTATGTCCCATTTCACCGCGTTTGTAACATAGGGAACTCCTATCGAGTCCTTTGCATACTTGTGTGGTGTGACCATAACCAAGGCATTTGAAACATTGCTCTTCGCCGTATCCTACAGACAACCCACCCTATTCGTACTTTGCCCTTGTTCAGGAATCGTTCGGCGTCCTTTTCCGTCAAGTCAACTATGGCCATGCGTTGTCCCCTATTGTTTTCTGGTGTCAGTCTCGCTTTGATCCTTCCTACGCTAGAGAACTCCTTTTTGATGGCCTCTTCTACCTCGGCCAGATCCGTCACGCAGTCAATGTCCCGTATTTCGATCGTTGCCATCGGCTCGAGCGGGGCTATAGTTGCGCTTTTGCCGAGGGCTTTCTTTACTGCGTCACAGAATGCTTCTTTATTGCCGGCCTCTGCTCCGAATTCGACCAGTATGTGGCCCGACTGGGTTGGTCGTACTACTTTAATGGTAGTATTGGTGTCTTCGAGCCTTACGTTTCCCCTGATGTCCCGCAGCACCTCCAAGTAAGATCGGCCATCTTGTGGCTTTACAAGCAGTGCCTGCTGCCGGAGTCTTTGTTGGGGCTTCTGCCTCTCCTGTTTTGCATCACGTACTTTTTCTAATTGGGCGTCCGTGCGAATTTTATTTTCTGGCTTTTCTTGAAGGAGTTTCTTTGCGCCTTTCTTCGCTCCTTTTGTAAGCACTGTCTGGAACCCCTGATCTGGTGCTCCACGCCCGTCAAGTGCCTCTTCCTTCCTTCTTTTATCCCGATCTCCTTCGATTGTGCTAGACGCCATTCTTTTATTGACTTTTAATGAATGAGCTATCTGCATGTCGCCTTTAGATTTTGCCCCAAGCGCCTCTTTAGCCTTCTGCTCATCTTCGGCCCTTAACCAGCTCCTCCGATAGTGCCCTATGCGATCTAGGAGCTCCTCTAGTTCAAGGAGCCCTTCATTTGCTACTTTGCTAATTTTTGGGGAGTCGCATACAGCTTGTATTCTTTTCAGAACATCTCCCGCTTTTCGAAGTAGTCTTTCTTCTTCGTATCGCTGGGCCGCAATTGAACCTTGCAACCATCCTTGGGAGAGGTTTTCGTGTTTCTGTTTCCGAGTGCAGTACTTCCGCCACATTTTCAACGTTGGCGGTACAATCACGCGGTGTCTGGTCACTCTTTGCTTTTAGTGCCGTAATCTCCTCGTTTGCTTCTGGATTTTTTGTTGCAATGTCGGGATTTGTGACACTTGCATCGGTCACTTTATTAACGATCGCAGCAGTGATAATCGAATTTTCGGTGCTCTTTATGATATCTTCCACTGCTCGAACACCTGAAGCATCCTGCCGAGCCTCCCGCTTCTCCTTAATAGGACGCTCGAGCGTTCGCATAATTTTTTTGCTGCGCCCAAACGCCGCAGGAATCTCAGTCTGCACCAGACTGTCTGCTGTTCTCCGTTTTTCGTCTACAGTCACTGTCGTCGTGTTAGTCTTCGTTTTTTTCGTGGTTAGTACAGCTCTCGATGTACTGTTGACATCGTGGCTGCAACCACTGGTTGCGTCGTCGTTGCTATTATTTTTTATTTCCCTTTTTGGATTTTTTGATCTTTTGATCTTATGAAATAAAAAAAACACAAATTTAGGGTAAAATTCATTATTCTGGTTTGCAGTTTAACATATGTCATTCGTTTAATTTATTATTGCGAAAAGTAATGTGTAATTTTAGTCTGTTTTGTTTGGCCCAAGGTGTTCAGTACAGCTTTCTCTCTCAGTTTACAAAGACACGAAATGTCTTGCACATCAATGCTATTTTCATCGGCCGAATATAGAATTTTATTCAAACATTCAACTGCTTCACAGTGATGTATCTTTTTTTGATGAACGTTTGAACAGTGCTCGCTTGAACCATCTTCAGAACGTGGTTCATCGCCATCGAGCGCATCACAGTGAACTTCATTGTTCAATGAAAGCACATCACCAAATGATGACTGCTCCTAAAAATGAAACTTAGCTTTGTTTATAAAAAAACGTTTTTAATTTACACTACACCGTGGTAAGTCATCTTTCGAATCAAATTCATCTTTGCTGTCGTGGGCAAGTAAAATTTTACGCCAACATTGCACAACCGTACGAGGCGTAATCTTATCCCAAGCTGCTGCCAAATATATTGCAGCATCCTTTAAAGTAACAGCTTTAAGATGCTCATGTACGCTTAATTTTGGATTGGCGACTTTCATAGACAGTAGGCTTGCTCTGTAATACAACTTCGTCAACCTGATTACATTCTGATCCATCGGTTGGATAAGGGCTGTAACGTTGGGAGGCAAATACATTGCAATGATGTTACCATCATCACTACGTAGCTCTTCAACTGGAGGATGGCTAGGAGCGTTATCCAATAGTAACAAGGCATTTGGCGGAAAATTAGCGTTTCGTAAATGTTGCCTTACCTGAAAGTGTATGTAATGTATAAAAAAACCGGAATAAAATTCTTGAAGATTTTCATGTTACGTGCGGAACAAAGAAGTTTTGAAACCAATTCAAAAATATGGTTGTGTTCATCCACGCAGACTTGGAATGTTTGTATTCCACAGGAATGTCAAAATTTTTGAACGAACGTGGATTTTTAGCTTTGCCAATCATTAGAGGCTTCAATTTGTGAGAACCTGTTGCATTAGTGCATGCCAAAAAAGTTACTCGTTCTTTACAAAGCTTTCTTCCGGGAGCATTCCTTTCGTCATGTGACACATAAGTTTTATCGGGGAGCAACTTCCAGTAGAATCCCTTCTCGTCAGCATTATATATCTGCTCATTATGCAAATCTCACTGCTGTATTATATGCTTCAACTTCTGCCGAAAAGGTTCCACTAAGTCAGGCTGCGAAGATAATTTTTCTCCGCGAATTTTAAAAAGCCTTATTCCATAACTAATTTTAAATTTTTGCATCCGTCCTGGACTAGCATTGAATGAACACATGTTTGGGTATGTTTTATCGAGAAAAATATTTGGCTTTCGCTTTTAATATTTCCCCATTCACGGGGATATTTTTCTCTCGCTCTTTAATGAACCACCTGTAGAGAAGTTCTTCCATCTTAGGAAATTCACCCTCTTGAATTCGCTTTTTCTTTCCTGGCCCACAAAAAGTGTTCACAATTGCAGATCTTATTAGGGTTTTGTACTAAAATACAAAACCCTATTGCAATCACGACCTGTGTCCGTCTGTCCGTCTGTCCGTCCGTCCGTCCGTCCGTCCGTCCGTCCGTCCGTCCGTCCGTCCGTCCGTCTGTATGTCACAGCACTGTTTCTCCGAAACTATAGAGGCTACAGCCATGAAACTTTGTGGAAAGGTCAGAAGTGGTGACCTCTTGAAAGTTCAAGGGCGGAAAAATTTTTCAAAGGGGTTTAAGGGGGGTCTCCCCGTATAGGGAGGTGACCCCTCAAAAAAAAATTTTCACCATTGGTAGTCGAGTAGGGTGTCATTGGAAAGGTCTTAATGAGATCTTTTCAAAACAAGCTTTAAAATTGCCTTCTGGGTACCGAGGGGGGCAGGGGAAGGGGAAATGTACGAACTTTTCGCGTACCCCCCCCCCTCGCGATTGGACACCTTCCATCCGAAAAATCTGAAAAAAATCATGAATGTAGGCCTTAATGAGTACAACAACAACAAATACATGAGAAGTCAAAATTCACTCAACTTTGTTAGTAATAGTATGATTTATCGATTTTATATTTTCCTGAATAAAATCCAAACGGTACCCTTAAATTCAATAAAATTTAGCAAACGGATGAATTTTTATAAGATTGATCTTTTCTGAAAGTTTCATAAAGATCGAATAGTATTTAATGAAGTTATAGCGATTTGAATTTTCCTGTATTACTATGGAACAATATGCCCTATATTACTATGGAAACATATGGCAATGGAGCCATATGCGCTTTTTATCGATTTAGACACTTCAGCTTTGCTAGGATTTGCATGAAAATTTCAGGAATGATAGGTATCATGAAAATGAGTGCATACAATTGAAACAAGTCGAAGAGGCAGGAGAGAGCTCCTAGCAAAAGGGCTTTGTAACCATTCTAGGATTCGAAAAATAGGCCATGAATCGATGCTTACAGTACAGAGGAGTGGCCCCTGAAAAAAATTTCATGAAAGGTAGCCGATATGAATATCAACTGAAAGTTCTCTATGAGAGCTTTTCAAAACAGTTCTTAAACTGACAGTTTTTGCTTCAGTGGGGGCCAAGGGGGGGTAAATACATGAAAAATGTGTTTCTAAAAAATCTGGAAAAATTATCAAGGGAGATATCTATGGGTATAAGTAAAACAAATACCTCAGAAGTCACAATTCGTTCAACTTTGTTAATAATAGTATGATCCTCGAATTTCAAATTTTCTCCAATAAAATCGTCTTTGACATGTTTCTTGATTTTATTCGTTGCTGGTTACTGCATTTTGTAAGTTGAGTACAAAACTCTTCTGACATGAGCATAGGTCTGTCTACCCAACTTGTTTTGTTTTTATTTTTGTTAATACCACTGATTGTAGATTTCCCTACATTATATTTTTTTGCTGAAACTTCTAAGATTGCAATTTTCTTTTGCAATGTCAAACACACTTTTTTTTCCTTTGCACTTTCATTTTTTTGTTCACTTTAATTTTAATTTGACTTCCGATCTGAAACAAACGAATTCCACGATTGATTGGATAATGTACAGAAAGCCCTTTTACAGTGAAAAAAAACACAAAGCCATCAAAGCCAAATGACGATCATTTTGAACAAGATTGAACGCGTACGAAAACGAAAGTTCATATAAAAGAGTACTTTTTGAATTGAAAGTTCATTTAAGTGAATTTCCATATGAAAAGTTATGGGTTCGTATAACTGGAACATTCATACAAATGAGTGTACATATAAGTGAGAGCCTACTGTATTATGAAAAAAATTTAAATTTAATATGGAGAGGAAAAAGATAGTATAAAATTTATTTTTATAGTAAAAAAAATTTTATTTTTTATAAAACTATAAATTGGAATAATTAAATCTTTCAAATCTACAATTAAAACTTCGGATCAGTGTAAGCTGGTTTTCGAGCAGTTTGCTTTGGTGACTGCTCGATTTTTGCTCAAAGACTAAAAGTTAAGTAGGACCTGGATGCCCGGACAAGAAACAACCGACACCTCGCTATTGGAATGCATCATCGCAGAACATTTATCTAACCGAGATTCCCACCGTGGCTTTATTTGCCAGAGTTTTCCAGTTTTGACGTTGAAAAGTGCGCTTTGAAACAATTTTTTATGCGTGTGCAGCACTTTAACTATTCCCACAGGAGATCTTTAGTTGGAAATTGCATGTGGACTGGAAAAAAACGACGAAAGGGACCCATGCAAATTGGCACGTGAAATGGAAGACCAAAGAACCAATGATATATTCGATACACGGACAAGATCGAGCAATGACCGGTGACTATCAGCGAGTGTATTTCATATAATCAAATATGATTGTGCTGGACATTGGCCCTAGGAAGTGGATGAAATCAGTATATTTTTACAAAATTCAGGGGTAAATGATTGGAATGGATTGGAAGTCTGAGTTTAGGTGACGTCAGCTAATTTGCGTGGGTCCTTTTCGTCGTTCTTCTGAGTCCGCATACAACTTCCAACTGAAAATCTCCTCTGGGAATGATTAAGCTGCCACACACGCGTAGAAAATTGTTTTAAAGCGCACTTTTTGCCGTCAAAATTGGAAAACTTTGATGAATAAAGCCGCAGTGGGAATCCTGGTTAGATACTTGTTATGCGATGATCCATTCAAGTAGCGAGGAGCCGGTTGTTTCTTGTCCGGACATCCAGGTTCTACTTGACTCTTAGTCTTCGAGCAAAAATTCACTTCACTTTACTTACTTACTATTCTTCTTTCACCATGTGGTGGTCATTTTATGTATGCGTCGATGAGGGGCAAGATTTCTGCTACATGCAAGTTCAATCAGGGACTGTCAATCAGGTGCTGGCCGTTGTAGGCGAAGAGTCGACTAGTCTTCCCAGGTGGCTGTTGAAAACTTCCTTCGTTCTTTCGTCCTTTTCTTTGCCAGCATATTAAGTTTACGTTGACTAGCCTGTTGTTAATGGTCCTTGACAGCGCTATGGTAGTTGAGTGATCTAACATTCCGGGATCCAATGCCAAAGTCTTCGTTTTGGTTGCGAGGTTATTGCGGTGGATTCAATCCATTCCGGGGCTCTTTTCCAGGTTTGTAAACAGTGTAGAGTATTTTGGGGATGGAGAGTTAGCCCGTCATCCAACCTCCATACCGGCGGCATAGTTATTACTTTGATTGCGTAATCAGGCGCGTAAGAATCGCCTTGACCTTTCAACGTGCTCGGATTGGGGATGTAAATAGAATTTAATGCAGAGTTTTTAGATGTTTTTACAGTTATTGGCATTTCTCGGCATTTAATATTCGATTACTGGGAAACCAGTAAACCCAATGTGCGACCCAAAGAACATTTACTACTATTTAATCGTGGGATTTAGGAAGCTGTGGGTTGGGAAAATAAGAAGTTCCCTCCTTGTTTCTCAAAGAGGCTTGGGGCCATCTAAAGATACAACAAAACAAAATAAGTTTAGCAGTTTCTTGATATAACTGCGCTACTAAAACAATTTTTAAATAAAAAGTATGGTCACATTCTACCTCCATTCTCATCTTATTTAAAAAATCGTTATCTTTTTAAATGTGATTGGAGTAAGTTGTAATTAAAATCCGCTGGTCATTATGTAATACAAAAGGAAAGAAATTATGTAATCCTTGCACAAGTTACGTCAAACATGAATGAAATGTTCTAAGAAATCTCATTAAAACTTAACAATAAAATATCTGTGGTTGCGAAAAAGAAGATGAACCAACAACAGTAGGAGTTTCCACTTGAGCGCAGTTACACAATGAATCGAAGGTTTCTCATCTACACGTTCAGAGTAAAATTGGAAGTGATAATGGCATTTAACTCACTTGTTTGATAAATTCAGGGATGTACTTCTATCTAAGGAGCTTTATGTTACTATATATCATTTTTAAATCCAAAAAGATTTCACTCTTAAATTCTTATAGTCCAGCATTCTAGTAAATTGATTTTTGTAGAATTTTGTAGTTTATTTCGGATATTAACATAAAAGCAAATAAAAACAAATGTGCTCCTAAGATTTTTGATGCGAAATTTAGTCTCATCCTTACTTTGTGGCATTAACTCAAAACACATAGACACAAGCCCGTTTCAGTTTCCAAACCACATCGAAGAATTTCATGGATCAACGGAGATTGAAAGTGGAAATTAATTGAATTGAATATCTTCAAACGATATATAATACTTTCTTCTTTAAAGACAGTCAGCCAATGGCAATGTTATTTCTCCAATAAAATTTTGCTGAAAATATGATGGTGAATATAGTTCGTCCTCTCACTGAATTTACATTTGAGTACCATAGAATACAAGCAGCCCGCAATAAAGTTAGGGGTTGAACGAACTTCCACATATGAAGAAGTCAAATTTGTGGATTAAAGTTGAATGTGTAAACACAATACTGATAAACGAAAGAATTCAAATAAAATTTGGTTTGTGGCTGTCGGTCCCTAATATTTTGCGAAAGTTAGGACACATGCCGGGCAAATAAAATGTTATGAGTTTTGAATGAGAAGAAAATGTATCATGACTTCAAGTTGGCTTGAAAAAAGTTTATTACAACTTAGTGTAGCAACTCTGTTGAACTGTTATCATGGGAACTTGCTCAATAAAATTATATATTATTATATATATGATGAAAAACAAAATAGTTTGAATGCAAAATGTCGCGGTGCGTTCCTGTAGATGGATATAACGTGAAAAGTATCTTAAAGATATAGCGAAAATGTCAGTGGACAATGTATGTAAAGCACAAGGAATAAAAGTTAGAATACGATTAGCAGAAGGAACAATGTACACAACGAGTAAGCCCAATTCTCAACTTGAGCTATAAGAAATAAGACAGCTTCCTCCGAAAAGTGAATAAATAGAGCTAACGGTAAAAAAGCCTGGCCATTAGCTGGAACTCGACCAGTAGTTGCTTCTACGGCGAAAACACAGGAGGAAATCAAACCACCCAACATTGTTGTGAAGATATGTTTAAGGTTCGTATGGAGCTCTATGGGAGCGACATTTGGAAATAAAATTGAAGCCAAACATGTTGGCTAGATATATAATAACCACGCTCATATCAGAGGAATTTTGTACTAAATTGACAATATAGAGATACCAGAATGATTTAACTCAAGAAAACCTTTAACCGCATGCACAACAAATCTCTTCCTGCTTGAAAAAAAATATCAGAGTAACTCAAATTTGACCAACTACCCTCTTTTTCTAATATTAGTAAAAGCATTGACTATCTGGAACGTTGAATAAGATTTGAGCACTTCTCTTATCAGAAAACTTGAAGTAAATCCAATCAAAAGTGTAATGACTTGTTCAAGGGAAAGCCCAAGTAATAAAAAGTCCGTGTATGATTGTTATAATCAGGAAAAATTCGAACGACTATAACTTCCGTAATTTGATTTTATTGAGACTTATGTTATATAAAAACTCGTTTCAAAACTAGTAAAATATTTAATTTTATTCAATATAGCGTTACTAGTGCTATCTCATCGGGAGACGACTGGAGGATATAGCCCCCACGGTGAGTTAAATAACAACGACTAGTACGGGGTTGACTTTGTATGTTGCCAAAAAATGGCCATACATTTGACTTGCTTCCTGCATTGACGCATAAATAAAATGATCTGAGAATCATCGGAAGGCAACACAAAAAATAAGGGCAACCATGTTCTGATCCAACAACGATGGGCCTCAAACATACTTGGCATCCGTACATACTGAGGAGCCAATTTTAGCTCCGATCATTACTTGATCAAATTAATCCATCGATGCCGCATGCTGAATGCGTATTCGCCATGTTGCAAAATTTTTTACGGAGACCCTCGAAAACCAGCTACTTCCCATCCTATCAGGTACATAGCTGTAGCAGTCAACGAGCTATAGATGGAAGTGACACGTGCCAGAACAGACCATCTGTCATCAAGCTTGGCGTAAAGGAATCATTGGTTTGAAGCTGAGTGCCCTTTACTACCGGGATATCTATTTTTATGATTTTTGATATTTTGGTATATTATTTAACACTTTTTCTACCGACATAGGCATACGTACTCCTACCGCAATCGGTGAAATGACCGGTGTGAACCATCGTTAACTTATTTAAGCAAAAAATAAATAAATAACTACTTTCATAAAATGTATGTAAAGTTTTTTTATTAAAAATTTAATACATGTTTTCCCCATATTTCTTACAAATAGTCTCTTGCATTATACATTTTTAACATGCATACTTTTTATACTTTATACAGATTTTGTTCATTTCATTATCATTTTAATACCATATCTGACATTTCTTTCATTTACGTAACTGCTTGTGGGTGGTATTTGTTGATTTCCTTTATCTAGATGTCGCTCTTCTCCATATTCTGCCGCAAGTTCTTCAGCTAATCTGAGTAAAAGTTGCTCACCTGTAATTTCTTCCCCTGTTGTTTCTTTATATTAGACCCGTGAATTCAATGCGGCTAAGTCTAGTATATTGAAAAAAACCTGTAAGGGCCATCTCCGAGATCAAATGGTAAAAATTAAACGGTCAAATCTAAATTTATAATCTCGTGGAGAAACGTGCCAAATTGTCATATTTTGTTTTCGCCAATCTTGTTAGTTCCTTTTAATTTGCGCAAATTTTTTCAACTTCAACTTTTCTTTGCCAGCAGTTACTCACTAGACAAACGCTTGTGAATAAATTGTCAATGGTTACATTTCTTCTATATCCTGAATATGGCTCTTTCAAATTCAAAATGACAAATTCTCCGAGCAGAACTGAAGTTGCTCACCTCTCATCTTTTCCCAAATATGAGAAGCCGTTTATTACATATTTGCTTCTCACATCAGATAAAAACCAAAATTTGATACCAAATTTGTCCGGCTTATTTGGCATATAAGGTGTAAATCTACACCTTTTTTGTTGGGGACAAATGCTCATCGATGGCAATGCAAGATACTCGCTTATAGCAGTTCTGGCTGTTTTCAATGAATTTGCACCAAAATTCAGAGATGAAAGCAAATTTATCGGTCTGTAAGCGTTGACATACGTTCGACTTACTTCCCACATCGACTCGTTCATAAAATGACCTGGGTATCACCGGATGGCAGCACAGAAAACCAGATCGATTATGTTCTGATCCAACAATGTTGGGCCTCGAGCATACTTGACGTCCGTACATACCGAAGAGCCAATTGTAACTCAGATCATTACTTGATCAAATTAACCTATTCATGTCGTATGTCAAAGGCATATTCGCCAAAGACCAGCTCGCTGCAAAAATTTGACATCGAAAGGCTCCAAACGGCGTCTGTGGAAAAAATTTCGACAACCAACTGGCTTCCATCTTATCAGACGCATCGTTAAAGACGAGCAACGAGCTCTGGATGCAAGTGAAAGCGGTTATTCGACCCGTGACAGAACAGACGATCGTACATCAAGCCCGATGCAAGAGGAATAATTGGATCAATGATGAGTGCCAGAATGCGTCAGAAAAGAAACAGGCGTACAATGAATATGTAGGTAGGAAAACCAGGATAAAGAGAGTACACTATGAAAATTCCAGAAGAGGAGCGAATAAGATAATTAGGATTAAGAAAAGAAAATACTATGACGACTAATTGAAAAGTATAAATGCAAGTTTAGCAAGCAACAACACAAGACAAGCATACAAAGTAGTGAAAAGCCTGAGGCGTGGGCACCAGCCCAAAACCACACTCTGTCGTGATGACATTGGCAATATCATCGCTAATAAAACCAATATCAAGGAGAGATGGGCATCGTTTTTCAAGAACCTCCTTTATCTTCCGCACAGCTCCTGAGCATCGGAGCCTGTATATGTCTGCGGAGAGCTTTCATTTGCCCCACCAGCCCTGGATGAAGTTTGTTCCATCATCAAAGTCGAAAAGAATAATAAAGCACCTGGAATTGATGAGATTCCAGTGGAACTTATCAAATATGGTGGCAGTAGTCTTCATCAAGCTATTCACAAAGTCATTCAGCACATTTGGCAACAAGAACATATGCCAAAAAGAGTGGAGCCAATCAATTATATTCCTAATGCACAAAGAAGGTGACAAACTACAGTGCGAAGATTAAAGAGGAATATCACTACTTTGTACGACGTACAAAATATTTTTAAAGATCTTAGAAAATAAAATCGGATCATATACCAACAGTACTATTGGGGAGTATCAAGATGGTTTAGGAGCAGGTAGATCGACAATAGACCAATTGTTTATAGTCAAGTAGGTACTTGAAAAGTGCTGGGAGTTCAACATAGACGTATACCAAATTTTCGTAGATTTTAAGCAAGCATACTACAGTATTGATCGCAACGTATTGTAACAAATAATGCTTTGCTTTGGCATCCGTCTTACTAAAATGACAATGACGTCGATGACCTCCCAAGTTCTCCCCAATGACCAACTCACTGATGCCTTTGACACAAATATCGGACTAAAGCAGGGAGGTGGGCTAGCCCCATTGCTAGTCAACTTGGCGCTGGAATACGTCATAAGGAAGCTACCTGTCGATATGCGAAGTAGATTACTATTCAAGTTCAGCCAAGTAGTAGCCTATGCGGATGACATGAGCATTTTGTCACGGTAATTAACAACCGCCAAAGAACTCTTCCTGAAACTCGACAGCGAAGCAAAACTAGTAAGGCTACAAATCAATGAAAATAATACAAAGCTCATGACGCAGTCAAATAAAAATACCTCAAGTACATACAATATCACACTTGACGAATAGAGTATTGAGAATGTTAGCAAATTTGTGTATTTAGGCGCCAAAATAACGAAAACGGCCAGCAAATAAAATATTTTATTCTGCTCTGGCGATCTTGACGACCAGCTGCATACACAGAAAAACAAATCTCCAAGTAAACAAATCTGTGATCAGACCTGTGTTATGCTGTGGATGTGAAACATGGACCCTAACCTAAGCATCCGCAAATATATTGTACTCATTTGAGCGACGGGTCCTGAGGCGAATAATCAGAGCAAAGCTAGACGGGGACCAACGGTGAATTTGATACAACCATGAGCTTTATAACATTTTTGATAAACCGGAGGTCTCAACGATTGTAGGACTGCGGAAGCTGCAATGGGCTGGCCACATGAATCGTACAGGCGAACAACGAATAGCTTTTTGGGTATTCGTTATTCGTCGAAGACAGTTCATCGCTGCTTGGATTTCGAAATTGAAGGACGCGGTCAATGGGCCGAGACAGTTGTATGCAGTATTCGCAGGAAGCGAAGGCCCAAACGGGGCTGTAGTGCTATGAAGAAGGAACGTTGACTTCGTTGATTTTTGTCGTCGAACCGAATGAACCTCATAATTTCTGTGAAATTATTTCTGCTCATGCTGTTTGAGCAAAATGCTGGAATCCACTTTTTGTTCTATAAATGAGAGACGTCTGTTTTTTTTATATAGTTTTGAAGTGAATCATTCCCATTTAGACTCGATCACTCGGAAAACTTCTACTTTTGTGTATTTCCTTATACATATGTTGTATTATGGGTGGTCAATTATCAGGTAAAAATCCTTTTAGTTTCACCTTTCATAATTTTTCGCTTACTGTATGCTGTTGATCCTGCTGTTTCCCCAAACATATTGTAAAATAGTGCTCGTCCTGAATTAGACCCCAATTGGATTTCTTGCCAAACTGTTCCGTCAATAGCAGTTTAAACTACTACGTTTTCGTTCTAACTGTTAGAACTTTCTAAAATTTGCATACCCTTTCATCAGTACGACTGATTGCAAAATTCTCTTCGTTCTCATCAGTAGTCAAATGGCTCCAAAAAAGGGTGAAATCATTTTCTGCATTGGCATCTTCAATATCAGACATTCCTCGGTCATCTTCTGAACATTTCTCATCAATATCATTTATTTTTGCTAAAAACGCATTCACGTTTCTCGGACGTTTCAACATTTTGATGTATGAATAAAAGCTAAAACATAAAAATAAAAAGCCAAATGGACAAAAAGGATGAAGGGTTTAACTTGCTACTATTGTTGAAAATGGTTGTTTTTTTTTTTAAAATACTTATAATACTATTCACCATATAAGAAAGCAAAGAAACTCAAAGAATAAATATAAAAACTAGTAAAACATTGACGAATTTGTTTTCTCTAACACTTTTGAATATGATGTTCTCTGCCTGGATTCTAAAACTTGGGTAATTGGTGTTTATATGAGAACTCCTATTCATCTCCTTTGAGTGGTGTTTTATTTACAAACTGAGCTAATAAAACGATGTATAAACATTTAGAGCTTTGAATATTTTGAATGAAAATTAGGTAGATAAAGAATGAGCGAGCAAAACGATTTGTAAACATTTGACAATGTCGTAAAACCGCTCCTAAAAGGCACTGCTCATCAAAAATCAGCCACATATGCATTACATCTTGTTTATGATGGCTTGATATTTCCGGAACAGAATTTTCGAGGGAAAAATTCTTGAAAATAAGCACCATTTACAATGAATTCTTTTAAGGGACTACTTGAATCTTTCAACCGGTCATGGCAGATAATACAAACTACAAAATTTCCTCAATAAATAAAAGGCGAACAACAAAATAACTATTGAAAAATTAAAAATCCCCGTTGGCAGCACCAGCCGGAAAGGTGAATTTCCCGTGTGTAGCATAGGGTTTCGGAAAAGAATTTGGCTTGCCTACTACTGGACTTCTTACTGCAATTTTTGTAGCACTACATGGGTATTTATTAACAATGCCGCCATTCGTATTTGGTGACCCTCTATAGAGGCGCAAATATTTTGCTAATTAAATTGAGTTGCACACGTATGGATCACATATTGAAAATCGGTGGTAATAGATTGTTATTAACATATTTATACTGGTTTCGCCCTTCTCACATTTGCTGTTTATATATTTCACAGTGGTTACCACACAAAGGTGATAACTTTTTGGCTTAAATAGCTCAAATAGTTAATTTCAAAAGATTTGATTTGCATTGCCATTAATATATACATTTTCGATTCTTTTCTGAACAATCAGGGGCCGTCATTTTGAATTTTTATTGAAAACGGCTGCTTAAAAATATTAAGCTGTAAATTTTCGAATTTTTTATTTGTCATCCGATTTGCATAATTAAGTTAAATTAACTTGCCTTAATAACTTATAATTTCATGTTTTATTGGAATCTGTTGAGAAACTTGGCTGCTAGAGGGCTACAGAAATAAGAAAAATGTTATGTCACCCCCCTGTACCAATGGGGAGACCTCCTTAAACACTTTGAAATATGTTCTTACACTGCAAATTTCAAGAGGCACCACTTTTGACCTACGTAGAAAATTTCCTCATTCTAGCTTATGTAGTTTGCGAGAAAACTTGTGACGCACGAACAAACGCACGGACGGACAGACAGACAGACAAGTCGCGATTTTATAATTTAATCTTTTAAATTAATTAAAAAATGTTCTGATTCATAAATACGTTCAAGATAAGTCATTTAAAACGTTTCCATGAAAAAATTCATTATTTCAGTTGCTACTAAAATAGCGAGTTGTGCTTGCCTTCGGACCCTTGGGGGCCGCCATTTTGAATGCATACATTTGATTTTGGACTTTTTTAAATCTTTGTGGGCTTGGACCTCATCAATCAATGTGCCAAATCTTGTTCAAATCGGAGTTTCCCTCTAGACAGGGCAAAATAATTCAATTTTAGGTAAAAATGGCAGCTAAAAATATTGGGTTTTAAATTTTCGACTTGTTTATTTTTCATTCAATTTTAATATTTTCTGCATAGTGCTAGAACATAGTACAGAGATCCATAAATTCAAGTTTCATCAAAATCCACCGGAAAATGTGACCGCTAGAGCGCCACAAAAATATGAAAAATCGAATATTCAAACCAACGCCATGTTGAAATTTGCACATGCATAATCACAAAAGTAATGCCTATCCGGAAACCAAGTTTCATATATGCCGGATCAAAATTGCGTCGTTTAGAAGCTTTTGAAGTTTTGAGTTTCAACTGGCCGCCATTTTGTTTTTTGTGACTTGACCTCCAGTTTTTTCACGTGATTCTTTAGATACTTATAATTTCTATCTAACTGCTAAATTTCATGAAAATCTGTTGAAAGATTTGACGACTATAACAACAACAAAATTTTGCACATTTTTCGACCTTTGAATGGCCGCCATTTTGTTTCTGCCGTACCGACTTTAGATTTGTTATTGTGAGATTCATCACATACATCAGTGAACCTTAATCCCAAATTTCATCCAAATCAGAGCTTTACTTAGGTCAGAACAGAAATCACGATTTTTCGCCATTTTGTTTTTGCCCGGCCGATATAGCTGGTTCACGAACTTTTCCGGAAAATTTGGTGAAAATCGGAGCAAAATTGTAACCTCTAGCGTGGTCACAAATTTCGTTATATCCCATACATATATATATATATATATATATATATATATATATATATATATATATATATATATATATATATATATATATATATATATATATATATATATATATAAAAGTTAAGTTTGAGGCTAAGCGGTTGTTCGAAAAAAAATAAAACCCGAGTAAGTTTTATTCTTTAAGAACTTTATTGATGAAATCTCAGCTTAGAACTATTTTACAATTTCGTTTCAACTTAAAACGTAATCTCGGTTTGCAAAGAAAATTCTTTAGCCAACATGTCATCTTTTAAGATGCGATAGTGAGCCGGATATTGTTTGCAAAACAATTTTGATATGAGATTCTTTTCTTGCGGATTGCATACAAAGTTGCAGTTTAAAAAATACAATGTTGCATCTTGCTTTGAATACATAATGAATGTTGCAATACGCTAAGTATTTACAGGTGGATCTTACGTCACTCCTCCCCGCTAAGATTCGAATTACCCCTGGAATTCGTAATTTTTGGAATTAATTCATTACCAATTAAACTCAGAATTTTAATTTTATTTCTTAACATTTTTCTATAAATTGCTAAGAATGTTACTACTCCAGGAGTTATAATTATTGTCCAAAATATTAAATCTGATGTTAAATGATAAAATGTTTTATGTTCTAATAATTCTGTTTTTTTTTCAAGATTCTTTGTAAAATTCAATTTAATATCTTCAAAATTAATTCGATTGGCTTTTATGGGGTATACATTTGTTTTCGGTATAATTACTCTTTGTATAAATTCTCTTTTGATGTTTGAAAATTCTTTTTCATTGATTTTTATTGTACAATTGTTAAAATTCAATAGATAATTTTCGTTTTATACAGTTTTTCTTTCATCGCATGTAGAGGAGAGTATACAATTTTTGCAATTTTTTACAATTATTAATCCATCATCAATTAATTCTATTGATTCATCTTTCATGGTTACATAGATACAAGTATATGAAATATTACAATAGTAGTATCTTTGCATCTTTTTCAATTCTAATTCAGGGTCATATTTATATGTTTTATTTTCATATTTAACAAGTTCGCGTTTATTTTCCAATAATTCGACGTTTTCACTATTTGGGATAGGATAAAATAGGATTGTGTTTTTGGTTATGGTATTATTAGGGATTATGATAAAAATAATGTTGTTATCATTAAAAGTTGCTGGCCCTAATCTTATTTGGGATAGTTTATGAAAGTCTTTATCGTATTCAGTTATTTCTTCGGTTGTTTACACATTGTCTACCATTAATCCTAATCTAGCTGAAGCAATACGAGTATTATTTTGAATATGCGTTATGTGGCCCTGTAAAGTATTAAGTTGGGTGAGTAAGCCTATATGCGTTGTATCTGCTCTAAGATTTATTAAATTCGAATCGACTTCTTCTGCCAAAATTGAAATTTTCTTCTGATCCTGGCTAATTATGTCTTGAAGGGTTTCTATAGATTTGTTAATGTTTTCGTTAATACTTATTTGCTGATTGAAAGTATTTGCGATTTTGACTTGATTTTCGTTTGTTTCTTTAAAATAAGTTTCTAGTTCTTCCTTATCATCAGAGTCTAGGGTTCCAAATAAATATTTTTATGCTTTTGCTACAAAATTGAATAATCCACGTTTAGCTCTATGGGGAATTAATGCGGATATTTTATGTCTGATTATTGATATTTGTGCAAATAATTGTTGTTCGATTTCTTTGTTTATGATTGCTTCTCTTTTACTATTAACATCTATGATAGTTATATTTGGGTTAGTATTATCTGATTTATTCTTATATTTAGCGTTTCTAATGCGTGGGTATTATCGTAAAGAATAAATTCTGCCAAAGTTTGGATGTTACACTCGTTTTTGAGGATATTCTTCCTGTGTTTCTCATTTATACTGTTAATAGTTCTTGTTTTCGAAATTTTCTTTCTACAAATTGCTTTTGTTGATTGCGTATTTCCGCTTTGATTTATCTTGCCAGATGGCAAATTTACGTTGAATTCGATCGTGTCTAGAGTTCGCTCTGATTCTTCCAAATTCATTGTATGTAGGATTAAAGTATGGTCAATTGGGATTTTCACTTGCCTTAATGAAATTTCCGTGAATCCTGCTTCTTCTTTAATTTCCTCTATCGATAGACTGGTTTCTGCTCGAGGTATCAGGCTCAGTGCGATTATCATCATTGTTACTCGCATTACGTTCTGCGTTTTGCGCCGTTTCTGTAAAGAAAGGTCGTTTAATGTTAGTAAGATCTACTCCTTCTAATGATGCCTTCTTGTATTTAGGATGAATTTTATCTCTATTGGCTTTGAAATCTTTAATAAATCCAGTTTTTCTAGTCTCTTCATAATCTTCTCGATTCCTTTTCCTTTTATTAATCGTTTTTTTCTTTTGTCTGCTTCATTAAGTTGAAGGTTTTCTCCTTATTTGATTTGCCATGTAATATATATATTGGCCTTTCTAGAGTTGTTGAATGTACCTGTCTGTTATAGAATTCTACTGCTTCATATGTTTTCTCGATGATAGTTTTCTGTGTGATATCATGCATTGTCCTTAGTTTTTCCCAATTTATGCTATGCAATCTTTCAATATCTGCATTTCCAGTATGAGAATAAGGCGTAGTATAATGTACTTCAATATCCCTTTCAAGTATTGTTTGTTTGATGAGGAATCTACTAAATTGATTGTCTGCTATAATTTTCTTCGGCTTTCCATGATTTGCGAAAAAAATTGCCAATGCTTCTTTCAGGCTGAAATCGTCAGTTGCTTTAAGGTATAGTACTGAAGCGTATTTAGAAAACTTGTCAATGCTCGTAAATATTTTGTTGCCTTTTATTGATAATATATCGATATGTATGATTTCCCCTATATCCGATCGTGTTTCAGCGTCTTTAAATTTGGCTTTTATAGGATTTCTGTCATATTTTGCCCTTGTGCATGTTTCGCATGTATTGATGTATTTCTGAATTATTTCTTTAAGGTTTGTATAAAATATTTGTTTTCTTAATCCATTATAGTTTTCATTTATACCAGAATGTCCTGTTTCCTTTATATGATAATATTTTATGTTTTTGACTGTTTCTTCCACATCTTTCATGTCTTTAGCGATACATGAACATCTAATGAATTTTATATTTCTTGTGTCAAAATGTTTGATAATGAGTTGTTGTATTTTGTTAGAAAGGTTATCATTTAGTTCTGTGTAAATACCTATCTTTTTGGGTCTGATAAATTTCTTTAGTTTTCCTAAGAGGGTCAATTCATCTCCATTGATTTCTTCTTCATTGATTATCAGTCTTCGTCTTGGGAAAAAAACGTTTGTAATATTTGTTTTATTCGTTAAAGTTATTTGGTTTTCTAGGGAATTTGTGATAGTTTCATGAATTTCAAAGTGATCATTGAGATTTTCGGCTTGTGTATGAATGATTGGTACTAAGCTGTCTTGATCTTCGTCATCTAGATGATTCATTTCTTCGTTTCTTACTATCCGTGAAAGGAAGTCTGCTGGAACATTATCTTCTCCTTTGATGTACTTCACTTTGATGTTATATTCTCCTAATTCCATTGGCCATCTTTGTAATCGAGGACTGATATCTTTTCCTTTATGTTTGACTTGAAGCCATTTTAATGGTTGATGATCAGTGTTTAAATTAAATTCTTTTCCATATAGGTAGCTTCGAAATTGTTTGACTCCCCAGACGATTGCTAGGAGTTCTTTTTCCACTGTAGCATAATTTCCCTCATGTTCGTTGAGGGTTCTGCTTGCATACCAAACTGGATGTCCTTTTTGTGTAAGCACTGCTCCTATAGCGTAGTCTGATGGATCTGTTGTTACTTCGAATTCCTTATCAATTTCCGCATATTTTAGCACAGGTGCTTAATTAGACATTTCTTCAATATTTCGAATGCGTTTCTATATTGAGGGTCTTCAATATTGATTTTGTTTCCTTTTTGCAGGCATTTAGTAAGAGGTAACGCTAATTTTCCATAGTCCTTTAAAAATTTCCTGTTATATCCTGTAATTCCAAGGAATGATTTAATTTCTTTCGGTGTTTTGGGGATTTCTACTTCAAGGATTTTCTTGATTAATTTAGGATTTGGTTTTATGCCTTTGTCCGTTAATATATGTCCTAGAAATCCTGATTCCCTTTTCATAAAGTTACATTTATCAGTCTGTAATTTCAATCCGTTTTTTTTAAGTCTATTTAAAGCTTTCGTCAGATTTTGGATATGTTCGTCAAGAGAGGTTGAAAAAAGCAGTATATCGTCCAAGTACACTACACAAATTTTATTTATTAGCCCGTCCAATACTTCGTTCATCATCCTTTGAAATGATGCCGGCGCATTTTACAAATCAAAAGGTATTTGATTAAATTCCTAGCGTCCATATGAGGTTGAAAATGCTGTTTTTGATCGATCTTTTTCATCAACAGGTATTTGATGGAATCCTTTCGCTAAATCCAGTGTTGTTAAGTATTGAGCTTCGCCTAATTGGCTCAATATGCTTTCAATATTAGGGATTGGGAATTTTTCTTCGACGGTATGTTCATTAAGTTTCCTGTCATCGATAACTAATCTCCATTTTTGTTGACCAGAATTATCTATTTTTTTAGGGACGATCCAAAGAGGAGAACTATATGGGGACTTAGATTTTTTTATGATGCCATCCTTTAGCATTTGTTTTAATTGAGATTCTACTTCTTTTTCATGGATATCGGGGTATTGATATATTTTCGAAAAAATTGGTTTTTTGTCCTTCGTATATATTTTATGAGTAATTTTATTTGTTGGCTTTAGAATGTCGCCTTCCCTGTAAAATAATTCCTGAAACTTTGTAAGGATTTTATTTAATTTGCTTTTTTCTTCAGCATTTAAATAATCAGTTTTAATGTTTTCTCCGTTGTCTTCAAGCTGAGATATTTCATTTGATAAAATGGTTGGGAATATAAAAGGAATTATGTTATTATGCACTAAAATGAATTTTTCACGCATGTTTATTAAGGCTCCTAATGGTTCTAATATGTTGTTACCAAGAATTGCTTCGTAATCTCTATCTTTAATTTCCGTTTGTTTCCAAGTCATGTATTTTCGGAATTTCGGGCTTCTGAATTCTTCTGGTAGAGGAGCTATTATTCCGTGGGATAATTTAAGATTTCCTGAAAGGGTATTAATATTTAATTTATTCTGCATTTGTATTTTAGATGAGTCAATAACTGATAAGGTGCTTCCAGTATCAATAAATGTTCTCACAACTTCTGTTCCTATAGTTATATCTATTATGGGTAAATTTCTTGAGCCGGGTCTATGCAAAAACCCTGGTTTGTATCCGGTTCGATATTTCTATCCTGTGTGTAGTTGATTTCCATTGGTTCCGGTCTTTGTGAATTTCGGCTGGCATTATCCTGTCTATTTCTGTGGTTGTTCCTGAAATTGTTTAATCTATTATTAGCCACGTTCCTGTTTTATCCATTCGAGATTCCTGAATATTGCTCGCTGTCTCTCCTACGTGGTACCAAATTAGAACGCTGAAAATTATTATATAAAGGATTTCCATTTTGGAGAGGATTTGAGTCATTCGATTTGTTTGGCGATATTTTTGAAATTTGTCGCTTGACTTATCGGAAGATTTTTTATCGTATTTGGGGTTATTGATCATATTTTGTTTGATTAAATATAGATATGACTCTGTAATATTATTTGATTCAGTATTCAATAGAGCTACAGACATTATTTTTGGTACTTTTTGTTTGAATATATCATTAATGAGATCAGGTATACTGTTTTCGTTATATATAACACTTTGCTCACTTTTTGTTTTACTTAAAATATCTGACTGAATTCTTAATAAATAATTGTAAATTTCAATGGCAGTTTTCTTCGATGATGCTCTTGTTGCTTTTTCAATGAGTCTTTCATATGATTCGTGCAATGTAAATGCTTTCAGTAACAATTCTCGAACTAGGGGCCATGTCCTTTGATTGTGTGGGATGTTTGATATGACGTCTCCAGCGTATCCAAGGATTTTGGGGGAAATATAGAAATTTTCGATGAATTCTGTATATTCTGGGTTCCCTATGCCTCTATACACTAAGTCAATTTGTCTAATAAAAGTACTCACATCTTCCTTTCCTGTAAAGGATTTTACCGCTGCCATGACTCTCGCTGTCGTATCTGCTACCGCATGAATGTTTGCTGCTCCGTTGGCTTGATTCTCTTGATTCGCTTGATTTGCTGCTTCAATGAATAGGTTTTGAATTTGTTGCCTGATTACTTCCATTTTTCACTTTTTGTATTGTATCACTTTTAGTTTTCACTTTCAGTTTTTATTTACGCTGCCGATTTTTTTTATTCCGAGTTATTGCAAGCTTACCAGTTTGTTATTTTTAGCTGGTTATAAGATAGTTTTTGGACTTTTTACGGGGGTCTCCCCGTAGTCTTTTTAAGCTATCTTGTTTCAAGGCTTATCGTAATCTCCAAAAGGTTCACTTCACTCGTTTTGTTAGATACTTTGTTAATTTACGTGCCATTTTTTATTATCACTGCACTATTAACTGTTTATTTTACGAGTATTTTAACTTTATTTTGCTTGCCAAGCCCGTGCGGCTCACAAAATGCACTATTCTGGCCTATTGCACTTCTAAAGGCAGCTATTTCGATCGCAGATTTTACTTTTCAGTACACAACTTTCGAGCGTATTTTAGAAACTTTTATTAAATTAGTTTCGCGATACGAACGCCGACTGCGCCAGTTAAGTTTGAGCCTAAGCGGTTGTTCGAAAAAAAATAAAACGCGAGTAAGTTTTATTCTTTAAGAACTTTACCCATGAAATCTCAGCTTATAACTAACTTATAATTTCGTTTCAACTTAAAACGTAATCTCGGCTTAGAAACAAAATTCCTTAGCGAACATGTCATCTTTTAAGATGCCATAGTGAGGCGGATGTTGTTTGCAAAATAATTTTGATATGAGATTCTTTTCTTGCGGATTGCATACAAAGTTGCAGTTTAAAAAATACAATGTTGCATCTTGCTTTGAATACATAATGAATGATGCAATACGGTAAGTATTTACAGGTGGATCTTACGTCCCTTATATATATATATATATATATATATATATATATATATATATATATATATATATATATATATATATATATATATATATATATATATATATATATATATATATAGTTATATATATATATATATATATATATATATATATATATATATATATATATATATATATATATATATATATATATATGATACTCTCCACAATGGATAAATTTTTCTCGAGAAATTTACCTAATTATACTTTTCTTTTAGGAAAAGTCATGAAGTTTGAGAACAATACTATTGCCATACATATAGAAAATTCTAATGATTTTGTGAAAACGGTCATGTGACTGGTCATGGTAGGAATAATGTTGAATAAGCTATGCACAGGAAAACACATATATATTATTTTTTTAAGATTTTTAAGCGAATCTAAAAGTACCGTTTCTATAACCTGGACTAATTTGTACCGTCAGCGACTTTATGCAACACAATGTTATAAACATAGTTCAAATAAAAAATTATCGAAGCTAAGAAATTAAACGTTTGCTACGTGGTATTGGACGAAACAATGTTATTACTATTTAAGTACAAAAACACAATAAAATGAGAGCATTTACTATGACACGCAAAACCGCACATCTTCCTCAAAGTCAAAGTCAAAGTCAAAAGCGCTTTATTTAATACCAATCGTTATAAATTTTTAAAAGAACATAAAGCAAATTCCAAACAATAAAACTATAAAAAACTTAATGGCCCGAATGGCTCTCTAAATTTATACGTTATCAGTTAAACCCATTTTATGAAAAAAATACCCTTGCAAATTTAAATTAATTAAGATTATTAGATATTTTTCGATTCAATTGGAAAAAGGAGAAAAAACCAACCAGCATTATTCAAAAATTACTTATACTACTAACACAAAAATGAACTTATATCCTATACCTAATATGTTACACCCTAATTCTAAATAAGTTCAATCAAAAAAAAAAAAAAAAAAAAACGTCACCTTATATTGAAACCTACAAGTATACCTAATTTATAATCCAAATAAACAACAATACGATGTAGCAATAATGAGATGAATCTAAAAAACTAAGTAACGAGAAAAAGCACAAAAACAGAAAATAAACACGAATAATTTAGACATTGTCATTCAGCCACCAATACCTAGATTGTTCCATCTCAGGTCGACCAGCCTCAACGAATCTAGCAAATGAGTATCTCCATTGGAATTGTTGGTCTCGTGAACTCAGATTCGGAGGATATTTTATCTTCTTATCGGTGGCCCGTCGGTATATGTGATATATGATTGGGACGCCGTCAGAATCAAAAACATATCGATTCATGTCCAAATACACGAATGCTTCTGGAGGAACGAAGCCAGTAGTGAGGCAAGTCACAATATACCCATCTGTAGGGTGGAACGGCTGTGAAATCCACTCACAGTTACAGATCTTGCAATATGATTTCGAAGAAGTTTCAATATGAAGATAACGACTCTTGTCACTTGAGCGGTTTGATAAATTTTTCTATTCGATATATAGTGCTTCCAATCCGTCTCAGGCTTTCTGTACAAACCAGTACATGCACGAAGATATTTCCTTTCGAAAACTCTTAATCTTTCCATTGTACTAGCACTCTGGTTGTACCAGATCTGGCATCCGTATGTCAAAACTGGCCTAACCAGGGTCTTGTAACAAATAACTTTGACTTTTTGATCAATGCATCTGGAATGAAAGAGTCACCGAAGGGCCATGACTACTTTTAGTGCTTTATTGAGCATGATTTTGACATGTTCAGTATAGTACAGAT
Organism: Odontomyia ornata; assembly: GCA_963969285.1. NCBI lineage: Eukaryota > Metazoa > Arthropoda > Insecta > Diptera > Stratiomyidae > Odontomyia > Odontomyia ornata. The sequence continues at coordinate 342,966,711 of OZ017739.1, read as the reverse complement.
ACTGATCGAGATGAACACCGAGGTATCGAACACAGGATTTATGTGGAACCCGTTCTGAACTACCCTCACCAGCCATGATGTGGAAATCTTTCCAATTACGTTTCAGGTCTTGACTGGCCCTCTGCAGCGTTGTCTGAAACAAAATTGTTTCGCACTTCTGCGCATTGATTTTCATTCGCCAATTGTCGGTGTAGAGCTGCACATCATTAATCATTTTTTGAAGATTGCTCTGAACTATTGTAGCTTTTCGGTCTGCCGTATAGATGATCAGATCATCAGCAAACGCTACCAATAATCGCGTTGGCGAGACATTAAAATCAAAGCTGTTCAATAGCTTGCGAATGAATATTGAGAAAAGCAGGGGCGCAGTAACTGTTCCCTGCTGTAGACCATTCAAGACCTTGAATTCGCGCATTGTTGTCAGATTTCCATCAGTTACAACAAATGATTTCCCGTATAACATATTACACATCATGGCGACAAGGTGTCTGGGGAACCTGTCCAGAAGAAGTTTGAAAACTAGTCCATCTAACCACACCGTATCGAAGGCTTTCTCCATATCAATGAGACATGCTCCAACACATTCTTTGTTGTTTAGTTTCCAACAGATGTCTGAGGTTACTTTCGTTATTGCATGTATGGTCGAATGCCTGGCACGATAACCAAATTGGCAATTCGGCATCAACTCATATTTCTCAATGTGGGCGTTTAATGCTCTGTTGAGTATCACTTCAAACACCTTGCTGATGTTAGGCAGCAAGCTGATTGGGCGATAGCTTTTGGGGCATGAAGATTCTTTTCCTTTCTTCAAGATCGGAAATACCTTAGCCTTTTTCCACTCATTTGGGAAATATGAATTGTTCAACATGTTGTTGAACAATATGCAATAATTCCTAATAGCAACCTCAGGCAAATGTCGGAGAACTATGTTTGGAATACCGTCAGTACCACATGATTTTTTGTTGTTTATTCTGCGAAAAATGAAACACAAGTCTTCATAGCTAACAAAATAATCAATAAGATTCAAGCTCGGTATGAGGTCAGATGTTAATGTTTCATCGAAATGAAGAATTGATTGGCCGTTCAGGCTTGATTTGAAGTCGGAAACTTTTGCTTCAACGACCTTCGAAAATATTTCATTCCTGCTCTCTGGGTTTGTACAAATGAACCAATTCAAAATGTGTTCCAATCAGGGCAAGTTTATCCAATCCTTCACAAATAATCCTGTTTCCATTTCTATCCGGAGTCGTTCTAGCAATTTCGATACCAGCTCTATCGAGAAGATTTATCTCATCACTAGCGACTTCGAGATTCGATACCTTCACTCGAGACTTCCTGCGGAATAAGCTATTCACTTTCACGAAAGCGCCAGCTAGGTCTTGTGGGCTAATACCCCTCAGTTTTTCCACCCATTGATTGCTGACCTCACTCCTGAAGTATGAACGGATTAAGTTCCGGACATTCTTCAGGTGTAATTTCAACAAAGCCAACGAGGGATGGTTGTAGTCCAAAAATCGTCGATAAATATTGTTGACGCGGGTGAGAAGAAGGCTCTTCAATCTTTTCAACCTTGCGATGGTTGGTGTTTCATATCCTTCTATATTGTTTCGATGTTTAATCTTGGGAACAACTTTCTCAATCGTTTCCAACGTCAGCTTCTCTAACTTCGACAAATAGAGATCTATTTCATCGTCAGTAAGATTTCTGTTATTAGGAACCATTGAGCAAGCATTGCCATCATCAGAAGAGGGACATTGCTTCTGGTACTCCCGATTAAACTTCTTTTGAAACTTTCCCCAGTCTGTTTTTTTGAAATTCAACCGATGGTTTTCATGTTGAACTGGAATGAGGAAGAAATCATTCCTTTGATGATTGATTTCCATTACGATTGCGTTATGGTCGCTATCGTAAGGAAGCACCTGCAGTTTCCGTTGAGGACTATTAAAGCTGAATTCAAGTCTTGCGTCAGCAATGCAGAGGTCCAAATATGAATTTGTCCTAGGGTATGTTGGGAACTCCGACCCATATTGGTTGCACCTGTATTCAATTTGGTTCTCTGTTATCCATGATTTCAGGAATACACCTCTTGGATTATTTGTGGCGTTTCGCCATGATGGCATTCAGGTCACCGGCAAAAATATAGTAGTTACGCAGACTGTTCAATTCGAGTATTTCAAACAAGGAATTGAGCTCCTCCTTGAGCTTGAGAACAGTTCCACCAGTTGCATAGGCAGAGATAACGAAGAGGTTATTCACTGCCAGGTGGCAGTGAAATTTTGATGACGGACACTTCAAGAAATTCAAAGTTTTTGAATTCGAGTTTTTCAATATTTTGGAAACAATAGGGTCTTCTAATCAATATCCCGGTGCCACCTCCCCCATCACCTATTACCCTATCGTTTCTTACGAATGCAAAATCTTTGAATTCCATGGAATGCCATGAATTGAGGTGTGTTTCAGTGAGAAGTATGATGTCAGGCTTTTGCTTAACAACAAATTCAAGGAGATAATCACGTCGATGTATAGCAACGATAGAGTTGACGTTGATCGATATGAGGTGAAGCCTATCCATGGGAATATGACTGGATGACAAGTCATTATTAGGCATTTGATAGACCTAAACGCTGAAAAGCAAAGTTAATTTTTGAATCTTGTTTGTCGATTCTCTCCGATAAAGAATTAAGTTGCTGGTAAATTTTGAGAAGCAGCTCATTATTGCCACTTACATTATTTACATTATTTCCAGCATTTTCTGCTGGTCCTCTAGCGGCGAGTGCAAATGATACTCCGGGCTTGACGAAGTTGGAAGGTATGATATTACGGTGTACTTGTGTTTGCTTTGGAGCAAATTTAACTTTTGCATCTTGACATCGGGAGCATCCTCGATATGATGCTGGGTGACCAAAAACACCGCAGTTAACGCAGTATAATTTTTCTTTAGGCTCCGTCTGAGACAATTTGCACTCACCGGGAGCATGAACGTCTTTGCATTTAACGCAACGATAGTGCATGGCACAATTGGCAGCCGAATGTCCAAATCTTTGACACCGGTAACACTGGTTGACTTCTCTTTTTTGGAGGCGTTCCCACCTCACCACTCTGAAATTCAAGTACCTTATTTGTTGAAGGGCACTTGGACTGCTCTTATTTGCAATTTGTACCAGGTAAAGTGGTAAATTCCTCCTTTCTATGGTCAACCTTCTTGTCGCAAAGGCTTTGACTGAAACAAAATCAATATCTGGTGCAGCCTCCTTGAGCACCTGAAGAAGATCGACCGTATCCTCTCCGCTGTCCAAACCCTTCAACAAGAAAGTCTGATTTTTTTCACTTTTTGGGGTATAGGTGAAGTGTGGAACCTCCCCAGAAATCAGCGCATCTTTGGCTGACTTGAAATCAACCAGTGATTTCATCCTTATAGTTAATTTTTCGGCATTAGCTCTTTTGATTTCGAAATTGGCCAGTTTATTTTCGGCTGCCAATAGCCGAACCATATCTTTCCCGGTTTGTCCGAACACGTTTATTGGCGGAACTTTTTCTGTCTTGTTGGAAGCTTTTTCAGAGGAACCAGCAGAATTGCGGGCCTGTTTTTTCTCCTTATTTTTGTTCTTTAAACATTGAATAAAATTAACGTCATTATTTTGATTAAAATTACCTCCGATGTTTTCTTCGATTTCCATATCTTCGGTTAATCCCTCCAGCGCTGCAAAATAATTTTGGCTCTCGTTGGTGCCACCAGCACTTAGAACTCCCTCTGGATTTACTTGCTTAGTACTTTTCTTCGGCTTTGTTACCTGTTGCCATTGATTTTGTGGCTGCGTCTTTTGAGGCTTCATCCCTTTCTTGAAAAGATCCTTGAGAGACTGTATCTCTTGCCTTAGTTCATCATTTTCTTTCTGCAATTTGGCCATTTGTTGATTGTCCGCTATTATTTGCAGCTTGCACCCTCCATCTACGGAGTTTTCTTCGTTATGTTTTCGTTTGGTGATTGTCGCTAGTTTCGTATTCGTCGTTTCCCCAGGTTGCCCCAACGGTGGGAAGCCCTTGGGGTTCTCCATACCAGCGGCGAAACTTTCTTTGTGAATTTGTTTTTCGTTACCAATCGAAGTAAAAATATTCGATAGAAATTTCCTGAGTCGATTACTTCGACAATATAAGATTTTTTCCGATAAAAATTAACTTCGGACTAACGTTTTAAAAAAATTAATTTAATTTTTGAAAACTTTTGACAGGAGCAATTTAAAAGACGTCTATCGCACATCTTCCTCTATTCTCTGCAAATGTTGGTTAATACATGTGTTATCTCTGTGACCCAAACTTGCATCCCTCAGAGTAGAGTAGTTGAATTTGCGCCTCTTGAAGGGACCTGGATTTGAATTGTTATCAATAGAGAATATTTTTTATGACCTGCGTATTGCATTGTCCTCAAACCTTGAGAGACAGAACGCTGAAAATATTTTACACTGCCTTTTCCGAGAATCAGACCATGGATTACAAAGGTGTTGACAAATGCTACATCCAAGACACCCCAAAACAATCGATGCTACCATTGAAGTGATTTTTGATTTTCACAACATAGGGCTCAAAACCAATCAGCTGTATCGATACCTTCCATGTAAGTATTATAATCTGTTACTGTCCCAGAACAATTTATTGTAGACTTTGACCTGTTTTTACAGGGTATTGTAAAATCATTTTACAATGCCCTACTAAAATCGAATCCTATCTGTCCGTCTGTCTGTCCGTCCGTCCGTGTGTCACACCACTTTTTCTCGCAAACTGCTTAAGCTAGAAATGTAAGATTTTGTAAGTAGGTGTAAAGTGATGCCCTCTTCAACGTTTCATAAAAAAATGTTTAAGGTGTTCAAGGGGGGTCTCCCCATATAGGGGAGTGGCAACGGACCTAGCCACTTTAAATATGTAGGAATTCTGATGAAAATTGTAGAAATGGTTAGTAATATTGATGAGTTATCATGACCAATTAAACGACGGGGTCAAAACACCTGGAACAAAATGGCGGCGAATATAAAATCCATAATAATTCTTTGAACTCAATTTATGGAATCTGTATATTAGTCAAGATTTGATATGCAGAATATATTGTTTTATTTACCAATTGTTTTACAATACCCTTCTGGCAGGAGCACTCTCCTGCTACTTTAACTTGTTTCTTTGTGTGATACTGTGGTCTTCTTCTGTGAAAATTTGAAAGTAAGGGAACTATTTTGTTATCTTTTCGTTTCCGAAAAGCAATGTCAACGTGCGAAAACCGATGAGCACTTTCACCTCTTTACATTTTAGAATCAGCAATCATGTTATCGGGAAGCCTTTTTTTGTTACTTATGATTTTTCTGCAAGCAAATATGCTTTCAGTTTTCGATGTTACGAGTAAAGGAATAGACAAGAAATAATTGTCAAAAAAGACAATTTTTCCTTTGCCCCATTCTTGACCTGCCAATTCTAAAACGATCGTTCCCCCTAAGCTGTAGTTTTGGAATTTTGAGATCATTTTTAAGGGTTTTGTACTAATTTACAAAACCCTATTGCAATCACGACCTGTGTCCGTCCGTCCGTCCATATATACACCACTTTTTCTCCAAAATTAAAGAGGCTGTAGCCATGAATCTTCGTAGAAAGGTCAGAAGTGGTTATTTCTTGAAAGTTTTGAGGTGGCAAAATTGTTCAAAGAGGCTTAAGGGGGAGGTCTCACCATATAGGGAGGTGACCCCCTCCAAAAAATTTTTTCACCATTGGTAGTCGGGTAGGGTGTCATTGGAAAGGTCTTAATGAGATCTTTTCAAAACAAGCCTTAAAATTGCCTTATCTGTACCGAGGGGGGCAGGATAAGGAGAAATGTACAAACTTTTCGCGTACCCCTCTTGTGATTGGACACCTTTTATCCGAAAAATCTGAAAAAAATCGTGAATTTAGGCCTTTATGAGTACAACAACAACAAATACATGAGAAGTCGATATTCACTCAACTTTGTGAGTAATGCAGGGTTCTCCAATAAGAGGAGTTATTTTGAATACCCCGCTATTTCGGTAGGTGTTATTTTGAAGCTGTCATTTTTAAACATTTGACAAGTAAAAAGCACGCCATTAATCAAACTGGAACAATGCATGCTTCAACAATGCATTGAAATTACCAAAATTCACTATAAAAATGGTAAAAATTTGGCAGAGACGGTTCGTAAAACTTGAACATTTTTGGATCGACGTGAAGCACCTTGTCGGACGGCAATACAAAAATTGGTGGAAAAATTCGAGTTGCTGGGAAAACTTAGTGATGTGAGAATAAAACCCGTGCACGTCACTCAAGAACAGCCGAGAATATTGCTGCTGTAGCCAAAAGTGTTGAAGAAAACCCAGGTTTGTCCATTCCTTGCCGTTCTTTGGAATTAGACATTCCGCAAACGTCATTACACCGTATTTTGCATAAAAATTTGGGTCTTAAGGCTTATAAAGTTCAGTTAACACAAGAACTATAGCCGGTCGATCATCAACAACGTCATGTCTTTGCTGATTGGGGCCTTGAAATGCATGAAAATGATCCGAAATTCCATCGAAAAATCATCTTAAGTGATGAAGCCCATTTCTACCTTGGTGGCTTCGTGAACAAGCAAAATTGTCGCATCTGGGGCTCGGAAAACCCAAGAGTTATTGTTGAAGAGCCTCTCTATCCTCAACGTGTGACTGTTTGGTGCGGTTTATAGTCCGGCAGATTCATTGGACCTTACTTGAAATGAGGCTGTAGCAACAGTTACGGTGAATGGATTGCACTATCGAGAGATGATTAATGATTTATTATGGCCAAAATTGGATCGTATTGATCTGGACAACGTTGACCTTCAACAAGATGGCGCTACGTGCCACACAAGCAACGGAACCATTGATCATTTACGGGAAAAGTTTCCGGACCGTGTTGTCTCTCGAAGAGGTGATCACAATTGGCCACCGACATCTTGCGATTCAACGCCTTGCCACTTTTTCCATAGAAGCCAAAAGAAAGAAAAGGTCTGCGCCAACAGCCCAGCGTCGATTCAAGACCTCAAAGATGGAATTCATGAGGCTATCGAGGACATAAGGCAGCCGATTTGCGATTTGTTTATGGAAAATTTCAAGAAAAGGGTATGGTCCTGTAAGTTTGGTCATGGTGGTCATTTGCAGGATGTTATTTTTCACAATAAATGGCATACCTTCTTTATAATGAAATAAACATCCGATCATTTGTGTTAAAAAATGGCATTTTTCCTTTTATTTCAAAATAACACCTCTTATTGGAAAGCCCTGTAGTATGATTTATGGATTTTATGTTTTCTTAAATAAAATCTTAACGCTTCTCTTGAATTCAGCACGCAGATGACTATTTATTCATAAAGATAGAATGGTATTTAGGAAGTTATTGCGATTTGAATTTTCCCGTATTACTATGTATTACTATAGTAACATTTGGCTATGGGACTTTTTTTTTGACTTTAAGTAAGTGTTTAGTACTACAGTATTGATCATATCGCTTTGCTTTCGTATGCAAGTCAAATTACTTTGTCTTACGAAAATGACAATAACGTTGACAACCTCTCATACCTACATCAATTGCCAACTACTCGATGCCCTTAACACAAATATCGGACCAAAACAGGGAGATGGGCCAGACCCATTGCGCTGTTATATGTCATCGGAAAGCTAATTGTCGATACAACAGATGCCTAAGTTGCGTAAGTTGAGCCAAGCAGTAGTCTATATGGACAAAATCAACATTTTTTCACGGTCTTAAAAACCCACAAAAGAAATTTTCTTAAAACTTGACAGCGAAGCAAAACTAGTAGGGCAACAAATCAATGAGAATGAAACAAAAGTCATGACGTAATTCAGGGAAAATACCACAAATACTAAAAATATCAGTCTTGGTAAATACAAGCTCAAATATTTATACCTTGGCGACAAAATACTGAGAAACGCTATCAAAAGAGATGTAATAGGCTGAAAAATTTGGCTCCAAAATAAATTATTTTATTTCGTTTTGGCGACCTTGAAGACCAGCTGCATACACACGAAAAATAAGCTTCAAGTATGTTAGGCTGTAATAAAACCTGTACTAAGCTATGGGTATGAAATATATACACTGATTTAAGCATCCGAAAGCATATTCAGCCCCTTCGAAAGACGGGCCTTGGAACGAATAATCGGAGTGTAACTAGATGAAGACCGATCGCAAATTCAAAGCAATCCTGAGCTGTATGACATTTTTGACGAGCCGGAGGTCCCAACATATAAATTGTATGAATAAATAACGGATACTAAAAAAATGATCTTTGGTTGAACTGAAACCAGCAGTGAAACTGAGAAAATGCTGGTCTGACTCGTGGTACTATGACAGTTCATCACTGACTGGATAAGCCAGTTTTTTATCTTTTTTCACTTTGTCTGCCTTCCTTTTTTTCAATATTGAAATTATAATAACTAAAGGGTGTTCTAACCAATACTTACGATGTTAATTGCAAATAAAACAAAAAGTTTTCACAGAATCATGTTAATATTTTTTATTATAATATTGCAGAAGAATCTATGACAATTACGTGTGAAACAAAATATTGCCCAAATGTTCTCCACGGCTATGGTGGCATACTTCTATCCGATGGTCCATACTTTCAATGACTCTGAGACATAATTGAGGTTCAATGTCGTTAATGTGCTGAATTATCTCATCCCTTAGCTCTTGAATTGTTCTTGGCTTGTTGGTGTACACTTTTTCTTCTAATAATATCCTCAAAGAAAGAAGCCAACGGTGTCAAATCAAATGATCGTGGCAGCCAATAAACATCGCCACAACGTGAGATAACACGGCCATTGAATTTCTCGCAAAAAAGCCATTGTTTCTTTGGTTGTGTGGCACCATATTGTTGAAACTGCATATTGTCCAGGTCCATAACCTCAATTTCTAGCCACGAGAAGTCCGTTTTCATCTCGCAATAGGGAACACCATTCACGGTAACTCCCATTCCCTTTTGTCTGTTCAACCAACCGTTCGGCGTATTGCCGACGCTTGAAATGGTCAGTAGACGTTAGCTTCGCATCAGTGATCTTCGTGAGATGTTCAATTGTTGGGCACGACAACGAGTCAAGGTTGAGGGCTCTTGTGCCACACCATCGCGAACAACAACAATGTTTTCGGCAGAACAACTTGAGCTAGCATGCACAGGTGATTCCACATTTTCTACATACCCGGTTTGCTGAAATTTGTGCCCAGTTCTCCCGATTGTTGACACATTTGGTCGATTATGCTAACCAAAAAAATAACGAAGTGCACGATGTGCATCAACAACTTTAACGCGCTGCTCAATTGTGTACATTCCATTGGTTGTATTTGACAAACACTGAAACAAAGAAATGTCAAATTGAGTTGGGCGAAAAACTTGAAGATAAGGTTTGATTCACAATTAACATCTTGCATAATGTTTGGACCACCTTTCATTTGCTATACTTTCTGCCCGTAATGTCGACTGGCGATTTTTCCTGGCTTAAGTGTGAGCAGATTTGCATGTTACTTATATGAGGAGTTTGCTCTTTTCCTTCTATTGCACTACATGTATTAAGTTGTTCTTATTTTTGGCCTCTATAAACCTTTTCCCTTGCTAGGAATTCTATATGGTATCTTTACAGTCCTTTTTTTTCAACGCTGCTAAGTCTGAAATTTTAGGTAAGGCCCCAGGGTTCAGAGGATACCCTTCGCTAACGACTATTTCCATGCTGTTCTACCTTATCTACCCAACCACACACCCATTTTTGGCACCAACCTGAAAGCAAAAATTTTTTTTATTTACTTGTGGTAAAATCTAGATGAGGAATAATTATATTTTATAAAAAAAACTCCGTAATCTATACTATAAATGAAATAAAATAAACAAGCTGGGTAGACAGACCTACGCTCATGTCAGAAGGGTTTTGTACTCAACTTACAAAACGCAGTAACCAGCAACGAATAAAATCAAGAAACATGTCAAAGACGATTTTATTGGAGAAAATGTGAAATTCGAGGATCATACTATTATTAACAAAGTAGAATGAATTTTGACTTCTAAGATGTTTGTTATTGTTATACCTATAAATATCTTCCTTGACAATTTCCTGTCTCTTCGACTTGTTTTACCTATGAGTATTCATTGCAGGTACTCATCTTTAGTCATTCATTGAATTGAATCAAGTGTTCAAAGCATGCACCTTAAACGTTGAAGTTGGGGAAAAATAACTCAAAATAATTCAATCTTCGCATTTAAAACAGCCACTGTTTTGTTTTACGATTACTGATACTACTAACTGAACCGATTCTCAAAGATATTCATGATACCTATCATTCCTGAAACTTTCATGCAAATCCTAGCAAAATTGTGGTGTCTAAATCGGTAAAAACGCATATTGTTCCATAGCCATATGTTTCCATAGAAATACAGCGCATATTGTTCCATAGTAATACAGACAATTCAAATCGCTATAACTTCGTTAAATACCATTCGATCTTTATGGAAATCACAGGATAGATTAACCTTATAAATAATTATCTGTGTGCTGAATTTCATTGAATTTAAGGGTACCATTAAGATTTTATTCAAGAAAACGTAAAATCGATAAATCATACTATTACTAACAAAGTTGAGTGAATCGGGACTTTTCACGCATTTGTTGTTTTTGCACTCATAAACGCCTACATTCGGGTTTCTTTTCAAATTTTTGGGATGTACTCATAAACGCCTACATTCGTGATTTTTTTCAAATTTTTGGGATGGGAGGTGTCCAATTGCGAGGGAGGGAGATTACACGAAAAGTTCGTACATTTCCCCTGCGCCCCTCGGTACAGGTAAGGCAAATTTAAGACTTTTTTAAAAAGATCTCAATGACACCTCGTTTCGACTACCAATGTTGAAAATTTTTTTTGAGGGGTTCACCTCCCTATATGGGGAGACCCCCTTGAAATCCTTTGAAACATTTTTCCACCCTTGAACTTTCAAAAAGTCACCACTTCTGACGTGTCCACAAAGTTTCATTGCTGTAGCTTCGGGTGATTCATAACAGTGTACATATTTTTGTTGAAAACAAGTTGGGTAAACAGACCTACGCTCATGTCAGAAGGGTTTTGTATTCAATTTACAAAATGCAGTCACCAGATCGAATCACATCAAGAAACATGTCAAAGACGATTTTATTGGAGAAAATATGAAATACGAAGATCATACTATTATTAACAAAGTTGAACGAATTTCGACTTCTGAGGTTTTTGGTATTGGTATACTCACAAATATCTCCCTTGATAATTATTTCACATGTCCAGCCGCGAGGGAGGAAACACATTTTTCATGTATTTACCCCCTGTGCCCCACTGAAAGAAAAACTGTCAGTTTAACAACTGTTTTGAAAAGCTCCCATGAAAACTTTTAGTTCATACTCATATCGGCTACGTTTGTTAATTTTTTTTTTCAGGGGCCACTCTCCTGTACTGTTATCATCGATTAATGGCCAATTTTTTCGAATCCTAGAATGGTTACAATGCCCTTTTGCTAGGAGCTCTCTCCCGCCTCCTTGAATTGTTTCACTTATAAACATTAATTGTAGGTACTGATCTACAGTCATTCATTAAATTGAATCAAGTGTTCAAAGCATGCACCTTAAACGTTGAAGTTGGGAAAAGCTAACTCAAAATTATTCAATCTTCGCATTTAAAACAGCCACTTTCTTGTTTTACGATTACTGATACCACCAGCTCAACCGATTCTCAAAGATATACATGACACCTATCATTACTGAAATTTTCATGCAAATCCTAGCAAAACTGTAGTGTCTGAATCGGTAAAAAGCGCGTGTTGCTCCATAGCCATATGTTGCCATAGTAATACATGCAACGCATATTGTTCCATAGTAATACTGGAAAATTCAAACCGGTATAACTTCGCTAAATATGATTCAATCTTTATGAAACTTGCAGGGTTGATGAATCTTATAAATAGTCATCTGTGTACTGAATTTCATTGAATTTAAGGGCACCGTTTAGATTTTATTCAAGAAAACATAAAATCGATAAATCATACTATTACTAACAAAGTTGAGTGAATTGTGACTTCTGACGTATTTGTTGTTGTTGTACTCATCAAGACCTACATTCTTGATTTTTTTCAGATTTTTCGGATCACAGGTGTCCAATCGCGAGGGGGGGGGGGACACAAATTTTTCGTGTATTTCCCCTCCCTGTGCGGCCCTCGAAGCAAACTTTGCCAAACAAAGACCTGTTTTGGAAAGTCCTCATCGAGACCTTTCATTTGATACCCATATCGGCCACCTTCAATGAAATTTTTTTTTCGCGGGGTCACTCCTCTATATGGGGAGACCCCCCTTAAATGCCTTATAAAATTTTTTTATATTTGAACTTTGAAGAGATCACCACTTTACACCTGCACACAAAATTTGATGTTTCTAGCTTAAGTAGTTTCCGAGAAAAACTGCTGTGACACACGGACGGACGGACGGACGGACGGACGGACGGACGGACGGACGGACAGACAGACGGACAGACGGACAGACAGGACGCGATTTTAGAAGGGTTTTGTAAAATTATTTTACAAAACCCTAAAAAACATAATTTTTGTGAAGATTGAGCTGTAATGTTTATTTATTATAAAAACTTTGCCTCTTACAATTGAATTTAAAACATTACTTTGGGAATATGTCCACCTTGTGCTGCTTTAAAGACTATTGACTTATTGAAGACCAAGTTTGGAAATCGAATAATTTCACGAAATGGACCCATAAATTAGCCGGCGAGATCGTGTGATTTGACTCCTTGTGACTTCTTCCTTTGGGGATTTCTGAAAGATTGTGTCTACACTGATGCTTTCCAGACTACTGAAGTATTAAAAAACAATATTCGAGCCAACATACGCCTAATAACGCCGGAAATGTGCGGAAATGCCATCGAAAATTACAATTATCTGTAAAGCAGCACGAGGTGCATATATGCCCAAAGTAATGTTTTATGTTTAATTGTAAGGGACCAAGTTTTTATAATAAATAAACATTACAGCTCAATCTTTACAAAAACTATGGTTTTTTAGGGTTTTGTAAAATAATTTTACAAAACCCTTCTAAAATCGCGTCCTGTCTGTCCGTCTGTCCGATTGGCTGTTCGTCCGTCCGTCCGTCCGTCCGTCCGTCCGTCCGTGTGTCACAGCAGTTTTTCTCGGAAACTACTTAAGCTAGAAACATCAAATTTTGTGTGCAGGTGTAAAGTGGTGATCTCTTCAAAGTTCAAATATAAAAAAATTTTATAAGGCATTTAAGGGGGGTCTCCCCATATAGAGGAGTGACCCCGCGAAAAAAAAATTTCATTGAAGGTGGCCGATATGGGTATCAAATGAAAGGTCTCGATGAGGACTTTTCAAAACAGGTCTTTGTTTGGCAAAGTTTGCTTCGAGGGCCGCACAGGGAGGGGAAAAACACGAAAAATTTGTGTCCCCCCCCCTCGCGATTGGACACCTGTGATCCGAAAAATCTGAAAAAAATCAAGAATGTAGGTCTTGATGAGTACAACAACAACAAATACGTCAGAAGTCACAATTCACTCAACTTTGTTAGTAATAGTATGATTTATCGATTTTATGTTTTCTTGAATAAAATCTTAACGGTGCCCTTAAATTCAATGAAATTCAGTACACAGATGACTATTTATAAGATTGATCAACTCTGCAAGTTTCATAAAGATTGAATCATATTTAGCGAAGTTATACCGGTTTGAATTTTCCAGTATTACTATGGAACAATATGCGTTGCATGTATTACTATGGCAACATATGGCTATGGAGCAACACGCGCTTTTTACCGATTCAGACACTACAGTTTTGCTAGGATTTGCATGAAAATTTCAGTAATGATAGGTGTCATGTATATCTTTGAGAATCGGTTGAGCTGGTGGTATCAGTAATCGTAAAACAAGAAAGTGGCTGTTTTAAATGCGAAGATTGAATAATTTTGAGTTAGCTTTTCCCAACTTCAACGTTTAAGGTGCATGCTTTGAACACTTGATTCAATTTAATGAATGACTGTAGATCAGTACCTACAATTAATGTTTATAAGTGAAACAATTCAAGGAGGCGGGAGAGAGCTCCTAGCAAAAGGGCATTGTAACCATTCTAGGATTCGAAAAAATTGGCCATTAATCGATGATAACAGTACAGGAGAGTGGCCCCTGAAAAAAAAAATTAACAAACGTAGCCGATATGAGTATGAACTAAAAGTTTTCATGGGAGCTTTTCAAAACAGTTGTTAAACTGACAGTTTTTCCTTCAGTGGGGCACAGGGGGTAAATACATGAAAAATGTGTTTCCTCCCTCGCGGCTGGACATGTGAAATAATTATCAAGGGAGATATTTGTGAGTATACCAATACCAAAAACCTCAGAAGTCGAAATTCGTTCAACTTTGTTAATAATAGTATGATCTTCGTATTTCATATTTTCTCCAATAAAATCGTCTTTGACATGTTTCTTGATGTGATTCGATCTGGTGACTGCATTTTGTAAATTGAATACAAAACCCTTCTGACATGAGCGTAGGTCTGTTTACCCAACTTGTTTTCGACAAAAATGTGTACACTTGTTATGAATCACCCTTTATAGTTTCGGAGAAAAAGTGCTGTGACATACAGACGGACGGACGGACAGACAGACAGACGGACAAAGGTCATGATTGCAATAGGGTTTTGTATATTAGTACAAAACTCTAAAAATCCAAACTGAAAATTTCAAGTTTAATGAAAAAATTTACGGCAATAATGTGGAGGAAAACTATGCCAATATGGATAAATACAGCTAAATAACATTCTTGATCCACACTAGCTTGCATAGGATATTTACTGGACGGGATCTGGAATGGGATTGCTAGTAAAATTATAACACATTTATTGACTTACGAGTATAACTCGAAAGCATGTTGGTTACATTAGAGTACCAAAAAAACCATAAAAAAATTAAAAGTATATCTACTGATTAACTTTGTGGAACAACAAATTTTATGGCATTTTAGTTCACTAGTTATCTGTGAGCTTGTAAATCTCAAAGTTCATGAGGATTTTGAAGTAGCAAACAAAAATTTATTAAATTTATCCAGTGTGAAATCAAACTTCTTGTTTCCCTAAGAAGATCAAGTAAAGCGTATTTTATAGAAGCAAACTCTGTCTTTATAGTGGCGAGACATACATGCAAAGTGAAACTTTAAAGACCGTGTAACAGTGAAAAGTCATAAAGTCTTGTAAGTTCCATATATTCTTGTTAAAAGAATTTCCAAACCATATAATACCTACTCCTGTGTTCATGTACCAGTTGTTTTGAATCAACATGAAGTATAATTTGCATTGCCCTATCCCCCAACACTTGAAATTAAACTCAAGACTTCTTGGTTCATTGATCTTCCCAACCTCCTTTTTCACGCCATATTACCAACCAAGAGTGATATATGACCTAAAAGCTACGGGAACTCATAAAATCATACTTTAAATGGGATAGTGTGTCGCGCAAAAGATTATCTGCAAATGATAACTCCATAAATCGTCCTTATATACCCCACATACTACAAAGATGTATCTACGAAATAAAACAATGTTATTTATCCAAACTATTACTTAGACGAACAAAAGAGAAATGGCTTGAAGAAAGTTTAGAGCATACATCAACAAGGATGACACAATTTATGAGTTGTGAAAAATTGTGCTCATCAATCATGGTGAACTGTGAAGCTTGATTTTTAAGGACTTTATACTGACTAATGAAAACCTATTGAAATCGTGGCCTGTCTGTCCGTTTATCACAGCAAAGAATTCTAGAATTTCACACTAACGTAGGATTTAACTGAGCTCTAAAATACTTTTAATCGTACGTATCATTACTAATTTTTAGGGTTTTGTACTAAAATACAAAAGCCTATTGCAATCATGACCTGTGTCTGTCCGTCCGTCCGTTCGTCTGTATGTCACAGCGGTTTTTCTTCGAAATTGTAGAAGCTATAGCCAAGGAACTTTGTGGAAAGGTCAGAAGTGGTGACTTCTTAAAAGTTTTAGGGTACAAAAATTTTTCAAAGGGGTTTAAGGGGGATCTCCCCATACAGGGAGCTAACCCTTCAAAAAAAAATTTCACCATTGGTAGTCAAGTAGGGTGTCATTGGGAAGGTTTCAAGGTGATCTTTCCAAAACAAGTCTTAAAATTGCCTTATCAGTACCACGGGGGGCAGGGGAAGGGGAAATGTACGAACTTTTGGCGCCCCCCTAGAGATCGGACATATTACACCCGGAAAAAAATCATGAATGTAGGCCTTTATGAGTACAATAACAATAAAAATGTGAGAACTCGAAATTCACTCAACTTTGTTAGTAATAGTATAATGATGAAATAATTGAAAATATATTTCTACTTTGCAAGGAAAAGTCTTTTATTTCAGTATTATGGCGCAATTAACACTTGCATGTCAAAGTCACAGAACGTAGAGAGTTGAAGTTGATAGGGAGCGGTCAAGCTCAGAAAAAGTCAAGACAGAGTTGTATAAAGGCGCGAAATTAAAATTATGATTTTAACATTCTCCCTGAATGCAAGCCTTATTTCATTAATTACATAATAACATACATGATACAGATTAATGATTATTTATAACAATGAGTTCTGCAAGTGCATTCCAAGTTTAGAACTTTTAAAATGAAATTTATCTTTTGACAATCCTTTTGTGAATATATCGGCAAACTGAGAGTCACTGCTAACAAATTTTAATACGATTATTTAAAAAAAATATTTTTCCTTTATGAAGTGATATTTAATGTCAATATGTTTGCACCTCTTGTGAAAGTTTATATTATTAATAACACTGATGGCACTTTGATTGTCTAAATGAAGACACATTGAGTCCTGTTTATATTCACCAATATCACTTAGCAATTGTTTTATCCACATTGCTTCTTTGGTGGCGGCACAAGCCGCCATGAATTCAGCTTCAGTTGTCGACAGAGCCACAGTTTGTTGTCTTTGACTCGACCAAGTCACGGCTGCCCCGTTCTTGAAGAAAACATAGCCAATGACGGAACGACGTGTGCCCAGATCGTTTGCATAGTCAGAATCGCTGTAGCCAATGACTTCAGAAGCTTCTGGTGTATGTGAGTAGCATAGTCCATACTTTCAGGAATCTTTTAAACATTTAAAGATCCGTTTGACTGCGTTCCAGTGACTCTGGTTGTAGCAATTGAGGAATCTGCTCACAAAACTGACTGCGAACGTTATGTCGGGCCGACTCACTGTACCCAGATGCATAAGAGCGCCCACAGTTTCTCTGTATGGAACGTTCTTCTCGTATTCTCCATCTCCCTTCTGTAGCTTCATGTGAGGGTCGACTGGAACAGTATTAGGATTAGCATTATTCATTTCGAATCTGTTTAATATTTGTTCTATGTATTTAGTCTGATGTATGAATATGTAGTTACTAAATCTTTCTATTTACATTCCCACAAAATTACTTGGAGTTTCCAATATTTTAATCTCAAATATATTTTTCAGTTCTCTTATAAATTCATTCAATGCTGATTCATCACTTGAGAATAGGAGACCATCATCAACATAGAGACACAGATAGCATTTCTTGTTGTTGACTTGACCAATGTACATACATTGATCGATTTTACAACTTACAAAACCAAATTTTTTTAGTACAGAGTCAAATTTGGCATTCCAGTATTGAGGAGCTTGTTTTAACCCGTATAGTGACTTGTTCAGCTTACATACCATATTTTCACCATGGTCCAACCCTTCTGGTGGAGTCATAGATATGGTCTCTTCAAGTAACCCATATAAGAAAGCTGTCTTGACGTCTAGTTGCATGATTTTGAGATTATTTTGTACAGCTACAGATAGTAACAATCGTATTGAATCATACTTGACTGTTGGAGCAAAAGTTTCTTGGTAATCAATACCTACAGTTTGTGCATATCCTTTTGCACATAGACGTGATTTATAACGTGGACCAGTTGGTTCTTCTTTTATACGGAATACCCATTTGCATCCAATTGCTTTGGCATTTGGGGGTTTTTCTACCAATGTCCATGTGTTGTTCTGTAGAGCATCCAGTTCTTCAGTGATAGATTTTCTCCATTTTTCTTTGTTTACCGATTTTATAACTTCGGTGTAAGTCGTAGGCACATCTGACAGTACCTCTTTGTGATGACAAAGGTTAGTATTTTCTACGGAATCATCTAGATTAGTCTTTTCCTTATTTTTCTTTCTTGGTCTCAGGGTGATTTTGCTGACTGGAGGACTATCAAGATCAATGCTGGTGTCCGGAATGTATTCACCGTCTGAAGTAGACGGGTTTTCGCGTACAGTGTCATTAGTACTTGTAGTTGAATCCATCTCTGATTCAAAGTTGTTACTATTAACTTCTTCTTTATTTGTTTCAGGTTTCTTCTCAGATATTTCTACAGGAACATAATCTCTCTTCACGGTAGATTCAAGGAATGTAGCATCTCGACTGTTTACCGCTTTTTTTGTATTTGGTATTATGAATCGGTAGCCTTTGGTATGCTCACAGTATCCAATAAAGACCTTTTGAGCGTTTGGATCCCATTTCTTGTGTTTCTCTTTGGGTGTGTGTACCATTGCTTCACATCCGAATATACGCATATGGTTCACCTTTGGCTTTTCACCAGACCACATTTCTTCTGGCGTTTTAAAAGATAAAGACTTCGTTGGAGAACGATTGATTGCATGTGCCGCAGTATGTATGGCATCAGCCCAGTACATCTTGGGTAGATTGGCATTTAGGAGCTTACACTTTGCTCTCTCTACTAGAGTTCTGTTCATGCGTTCTGCTGTCCCATTTTGTTCAGGTGTATACGGTGTGGTCGTTAGATGTACGATGCCAGCGCCTTTTAAATAATCTGAGAATTCTTTGTTGACGTATTCAAAGCCGTTATCTGTCCAAATGATTTTTATACGAGCACCCAGCTGGCTTTCAACTTCATTTCTGAATTCCTTGAACTTCTTCAGAGCGTCAGACTTGTTTCGTAGAAAGTACATGAACACCTTCTTTGAATAGTCGTCAAGAAATGTTATAAAATATCGGGCACCGCCCATAGTCTGCGTTTCCATTTGCCCACAAACGTCGAAGTGAACTGTTTTAAGAAAATTTCTAGCCTTGAAGACTTCACTTTTGAAAGGTAGTCTCGTTTGCTTACCTTTTGTACATGTTACACATGTGATTGTAGGTGCTTTTGTTGAAACAAGTTGGGTAAACAGACCTACGCTCATGTCAGAAGGGTTTTGTATTCAATTTACAAAATGCAGTCACCAGATCGAATCACATCAAGAAACATGTCAAAGACGATTTTATTGGAGAAAATATGAAATACGAAGATCATACTATTATTAACAAAGTTGAACGAATTTCGACTTCTGAGGTTTTTGGTATTGGTATACTCACAAATATCTCCCTTGATAATTATTTCACATGTCCAGCCGCGAGGGAGGAAACACATTTTTCATGTATTTACCCCCTGTGCCCCACTGAAGGAAAAACTGTCAGTTTAACAACTGTTTTGAAAAGCTCCCATGAAAACTTTTATTTCATACTCATATCGGCTACGTTTGTTAATTTTTTTTTTCAGGGGCCACTCTCCTGTACTGTTATCATCGATTAATGGCCAATTTTTTCGAATCCTAGAATGGTTACAATGCCCTTTTGCTAGGAGCTCTCTCCCGCCTCCTTGAATTGTTTCACTTATAAACATTAATTGTAGGTACTGATCTACAGTCATTCATTAAATTGAATCAAGTGTTCAAAGCATGCACCTTAAACGTTGAAGTTGGGAAAAGCTAACTCAAAATTATTCAATCTTCGCATTTAAAACAGCCACTTTCTTGTTTTACGATTACTGATACCACCAGCTCAACCGATTCTCAAAGATATACATGACACCTATCATTACTGAAATTTTCATGCAAATCCTAGCAAAACTGTAGTGTCTGAATCGGTAAAAAGCGCGTGTTGCTCCATAGCCATATGTTGCCATAGTAATACATGCAACGCATATTGTTCCATAGTAATACTGGAAAATTCAAACCGGTATAACTTCGCTAAATATGATTCAATCTTTATGAAACTTGCAGGGTTGATGAATCTTATAAATAGTCATCTGTGTACTGAATTTCATTGAATTTAAGGGCACCGTTTAGATTTTATTCAAGAAAACATAAAATCGATAAATCATACTATTACTAACAAAGTTGAGTGAATTGTGACTTCTGACGTATTTGTTGTTGTTGTACTCATCAAGACCTACATTCTTGATTTTTTTCAGATTTTTCGGATCACAGGTGTCCAATCGCGAGGGGGGGGGACACAAATTTTTCGTGTATTTCCCCTCCCTGTGCGGCCCTCGAAGCAAACTTTGCCAAACAAAGACCTGTTTTGAAAAGTCCTCATCGAGACCTTTCATTTGATACCCATATCGGCCACCTTCAATGAAATTTTTTTTTCGCGGGGTCACTCCTCTATATGGGGAGACCCCCCTTAAATGCCTTATAAAATTTTTTTATATTTGAACTTTGAAGAGATCACCACTTTACACCTGCACACAAAATTTGATGTTTCTAGCTTAAGTAGTTTCCGAGAAAAACTGCTGTGACACACGGACGGACGGACGGACGGACGGACGGACAGACAGACGGACAGACGGACAGACAGGACGCGATTTTAGAAGGGTTTTGTAAAATTATTTTACAAAACCCTAAAAACGACATGGTCAGTGTTTTCTGTCATATTTTGTAGACTATTAAAATTCAGGTGTCCCATTCGTTGGTGCCACAGGTAAAAGTCTGGTTCTTCGACATCAGATATGCATGCATAGCCTTTTCCTGGCATATTCAGCCGGTACATGTTTTGATGACACTTGCTGTTGCTACTATCTCATTTCTTCTGTTGATAATAATACAGCCGGTTCTGTCAAACTTAACTTAGCCACCACTGTGAATAATTTGACTTACGGACAATAAATTTGTTGCGAGTTTGGGAACACATAATACTTTTGTAAAAAGCACCTTCTTGTTTTGACCTTCGTCGTCATAAACATCTAAGCTAACTTCTCCTGAGCATTGGACGAGTAGTACTTTGTTGTCTGCGACTCTTATTTTCTGTATGGCAGGAGCCGTCACATTTTCAAGCATATTCTAATGTCGTGTCATGTGTGAGGATGCACCGGAATCCACGTACCAGGCGTCATCTTGGCTGGATGTTGCCACAAACACAGCAGCATAGGAAGAACTGCTTGTTTTTTGTTGAATATCCTTCGTCTTGGATTTGCATTCAGAGCTTTTATGGCCATACTTGTTACAAGAGTAGCACCTCGGACCCTTAGTTTGCTTCTTATAATTGTTTTTAAATTTCTTAGTGACTGAGAACACTGTTGAGTCACTTTCTGTTTGTCTAACGTCTTGCAATAGTTTTGATTTCACAGAGTCTGAGGTTATCTTCATGCTTAAGCTTTCAATAGCAATTATCATTGGTTGATAGGATTCTGGTAGACCGGAGAGCAGCAGTGTACCCAGCCATTTCTGAGCTTGTGGGCAGTGCACATAATTTTGCTCACATATTCCTCTACGTTTTTACATGCAGTAAGCGAGGTATTACAGAGATCACGCAGCAGCCCAACACGGCGTGTCAGCCCAGAGTTGTCCCATACTTGCTGTGCAGTGCTAGCCTCTTGTATGTGCACATAATTTATTGGGTCAACTAGTAGAATTATCTTAGTTTTTGCCCTTGTACCTCGTTTTGTGTCCACTTTGTCACCTGTGGCGGGTTCTATGCAGTCCCACAGCACCTCATGCTGTAGATATGTTTTTACAGCAAATTGTCAGGTTACATAATTATTTCGACCAGTTAACTTTTCAATTAATGCCAATTGATTATTTGCTGCCATTTTTAAGAACTCTTGGTCCAGTTATCACGAGAAAACAGAGAAAACACTTTGCAATTGTTAAATTAGAAGTCACGTTTTTGCGTTTTAGGTTGTCTTCACTATTTTTCACTGTTATGTTTATTCCACTGAAAGTTTTTGCACTGATTCTATTTTTGGGCTTTGCTGGGCTTTACTGGGCCCATAACCTGATGAAATAATTGAAAATATATTCCTACTTTGCAAGGAAAAGTCTTTTATTTCAGTATTATGGCGCGATTAACACTTGCATGTCAAAGTCACAGAACGTAGAGAGTTGAAGTTGATAGGGAGCGGTCAAGCTCAGAAAAAGTCAAGACAGAGTTGAATAAAGGCACGAAATTCGAATTATGATTTTAACATATAATTTATCGAATAAAATCTTAACGGTATCTTTAAATTCAATGAAATTCAGTACACGAATCGCTATTAATAAGACTGACCTGTCAAAAAAGTTTAATAAAGATCGAATGGTATCAAACAAAGTTATAGTGGTTTAAATTTTCGGTACATTTTGCCTTCCCCTGGACCCCCTAATTCATAAAATGACCTTAATACCTTTTATTTGATACCCCATTCGACTACATTTGATTAAAAAAATTGTTTAAGGGTTAGTTCGTTATTAGAAGAGATCCCCTTTAAAATTATTAAATTTTTGGTAAGACCTTAAATTTTGAGAGACCATCACTTCTGACCATTTCACAAAGTTTGAGCATTCTAGCTTCCATAGTGTTTGAGGAAATTAGCTGTATGGCACGGACAGACGTATAGACGGACAGACGGACAGACTGGTCGCGAAGCCAGTAGGTATTTGTAAAAATTTTTTTACAAAGACCTGAAACTCGTTCAACATCATTCAAAAGATGGAAAGTTTCGTTCACAAGCACATAACAGCTAAGAGTAAACCACTATTTCTTAAATTTTCATCAAAATCCGAAGAAAATAAGAGTGGCATGGTCGATTTGAAATAAAGTATACTATACAGATATGTTAACTAAATACAAACATGTGTTGCTGTTGTAATTCCATGCGATTGAAATGGCAATAACTCACTTAGTTATAATTTGGTTTCCATGAAATTTTGTAGGCATAAGGGTCTTATATCAACCGACATAAATGTAAAACTTTAAGAAGTTTAAGGGCACCGTTTCGATTTTCGGGGGAAAATGTAGAATTTAAAAATCATACTATTATTAACACAGTTCAGTGAATTTTGATTTTTGAGGTTTTGTTGTTGTTGTCTAATAATGACCTTCTTTCGTGAATTTCCTCGGATTTTCGGCTCAAAGGTGTCCAATCCTGTAGGGAGGGAACAAAAATTTTGTTCGTGTATTTAGGATTCAGATCAGTCAATGATTTTCGTAATATTGGAACAAGATGTTGGCTGGTAAAAATGGAGTTCTTCTAACGCAAGAATACATTTGTTGTGCATATCATAAAAGTTTTTTCTAGAATTATACCATTCTATTTATCCACATATTGTGGGTTAAGTACAAAACCCTGCTGACATGAGCGTAGGTCAGTCCACCCAACTTGTTCTTTATTTGAATTAATGCGGTACAGAGGTCTTATAATATAGTAGGTGTTCTGACAAAGTCATTTCACCATCGTTTGAGCATTACATAAAACTACTCGTATGTGTAGTAGAGGGTATAGCGAGAACACGGCCTTAAACCTTTTGGAGCTGATATGCTCAATATGACTTCTGAACGTTACTTTTTTGTCAGATATAAGCCCAAGATAATGAAGATCCTCACTCCAGGAAATATTTTACCCTTAAAAAATTTACTGGTCGCTTGGGTAGGTAAGCAGGCTTATGCTTCCTAGTGAAGAATATTGACTTCATTTTTGCAACATTAATTTAAATTTTCCAGCTATGGTAGTATTGATATATAAGTTCTAACGCCGTATATGCAAATATCGTCTTCGAAAGCGGAAACTTGGCAGTTTGGTAAGGAAGAGAAGTCAGACGTTTAAACGTTATATAGTGATGGGCTTAGGCAGAAGTCTTGTGGAACACCGGCAGTAATACTTTTCGCTGGGGAAGTGCTTTCAGCTACTTTGAGCTAGAACTTCCTGTCAGTTAAAAATCCTTGTACAAGGCTCATCAAGTATAGAGATGTGTTATATTTCTGAAGTTCATGGACAATAGTATCATGCCAGACTGTATCGAAGGCTTTTCTATGTCCAGGGCCACCGAACCTACTGAAAATTTTTGTACATCGCTGCTTTCACATCCTTCGTAACACGGAAAAGCTGATGCTCTGTCGAATAACTATTTCTGGAGCCAAATTGGAAATTAGGTAAGATATTATTGTTAGCCATTACATCGTTTGATCTTTTTAGGATTACTGTTTCAAAGAGCTTACCTAAACCTGGCAGTAGACCAATGGGCCTGTAGTTGTCGGGAGAGTGCAGATCTTTTTCAGGCTTCAAGATAGGGATAACAAGAGCTAGTTTCCAGATCGATGGAAAGAAAGAGAGCCTAAAGCAAGTGTTGATTAGGAGGCGTATGAAGACTATTCCTTTTTTAGGTAAATTTTGAAGATGCTAGATTGTTGCAGAACGTATTGGAAATATTATGGAACTGGTTAAATTTATATGCAAATATATCCGCTTTCCCTTGATTGGAGTAAATATGCTCTTGATTGTAATCTATTATCGAATATTGTAACTTATTGCACCAGTGTCGATTGTTATGGTGCAATGTTCTCCCAGACCTAGTGAGGCAACAACTACTTCACAGTATGATACATTCTTTTCAAAATTCTATTTAAAAACCAGACGTTCCACGAGTTGCAGTCCAGATTTGTTAGCATGTTGTTCTGTCAGAGATTCCAGAGCTTTTTAATTTTGTTCTTAATTGCTAGAGTGAGGTTATTGACACCAATTTTGATAGACATTATGAGGGTTTTTGCCATTTACACCGTAAAAAATTTTGTTTTCTTATTAGGTCGTAGGTTTCTTCATCCAATCCTAAATTATAAGAAGCTTTTGATCGCTTTGGGACACTACAGTCAAATGTTTGCTAGATAGTGTTTGCGAATTCTTCAATTTTCTTTTCAAATATAGAGGGAGTATTAAGCGACTCCATGGTTCTTGATGTTAAGTTCACTCTTCCGTTAATAAAATCCCAGAATTCAGGTCATTTTGCTTTTTTAGGATATTGTACTAAAATACAACACTCTATTCCAATCACGACCTGTGTCTGTCTGTCCGTTCGTCCGTCCGTCTGTCACAGCACTTTTTCTCCGAAACTAAAGAAGCTACAGGCATCAAACTTTGCGAAAAGGTCAGAAGTGGTGACATCTTGAAAGTTTCGGGGTGGTGCAATTTTTCAAAGGGGTTTAAGGGAGATCTCCCCATACAGGGAGGTGACCCTTTAGAAAAGTTTTTCCACCGTTGATAATCAAGTAGGGTGCCATTGCGAATATCTTAATTAGATCTTTTCAAAACAAGTCTTAAAATTGCTTTATCAGCACCATGGGGGCAGTGAAGGGGAAGCGTTCCAACTTTTCGCTTGCCCCCCTTGCGATTGGATACCTTTCATCCAAAAAATCTTGAAAAATCATGAATGAAGACCTTTATGAGTACAACAACAATAAATATGTGAGAAGTCAAAATTCACTCAACTTTGTTAGTAATAGTATGATTTATCAATTTTACATTTTCTTGAATAAAATCTGTGCACAAATGACTATTTATAAGACTGACTTATTCTGCAAGTTTCACGAAGATCAAATAGTATTTAACGAAGTTATATCGATTGAAATTATCCTGTATCACCATGAAACAATATGCGCTGTATTACCATGGAAACATATGGCTATGGAACAACATGTGCTTTTTACCGACTCAGACACTACAGCTTTGCTAGGATTTGCATGAAAATTTCAGAAATGATAGGTATCGTGAATATATTTGAAAATTATTCCAGCTATCTATATCAGTAACCGTAAAATAAAATAGTGGCTGTTTCAAATGCGAAGATTGAAACATTTTGAGTTATTTTTCCCCAACTTCAACGTTTAAGGTTCATGCTTTTAACACTTGATTTAATTTAATGAATGACTTAAAATGAGTACCTACAATTAATACCCATAGATGAAACATGCCAAAAAGCCAGGAGGAAGCTCCTATCAGAAGGGCTTTGTAACCATTCTAGGGTTCGAGAAAAATTTCCTGATGCAATGAATCGATGATTACAGTACAGGGGAGTGGCCTTTGAAAACAAATTTCATCAAAGGTAGCCGATATGGGTATCAAATGTAAGGTCTTTATGAGAGCTTTTCAAAAAAAATCTTAAACTGACAGTTTTTGCTTCAGTGGGGGCACAGGGGGGAGATACACGAAAAATGTGTTTCCCCCCTCGCAATTGGACGCATGTGAGCCACAAAATCTGAAAAAAGTTATCAAGGGAGATATTTACAAGTACAACAAGAACAAATACCTCAAAAGTCAAAATTTTTTCAATTTTGTTAATAATAGTATGATTTTCTAATTTTGCGTTTTCTTCAATAAAATCGTATGGATGCCTTTAAACCCAACAAAATTCAATATTTAAGTAGCCTCACACATGGACCTAATACTCTGTAAGTTTGATGAAATTTGTGTCATATTCACAGAAGTTATATCCATTTGAAATTTCTCTAATTACAACAACAAAAACACATTATTTTGGTATTTTATGGACTTTGCATCGAACTAGACGCTGCAGTTTTGATTTGATCTTCTAAAAATTTTCAGATAAGATCGATGACATAATTGCTTTTGGGATTTCATGATTTGAGTGATTTTTAATGGTTGAAAAGGAAGAAACAATGGATTTTCTTTTAAACGAGCAAATCTATTTGACATGTTTCCTGATTTTATTCGTTGCTGGTGATTGCGTTTTGTAAGTTGAGTACAAAACCCTTCTGACATGAGCGTAGGTCTGTCTACCCAACTTGTTATAACAGTAGTTTATTTTTAAGTACATTACTATTACCTCTCGTCATTTCTAAGGAAAATATTACAGGTATATGAGGAGATGAGAGGGCTTGTAAGACAATCAACTCGGAGGGAGTAATAATTTGGTCACTAAGAACCAGATCCAGAGTGAAACCACTTCAATGGGGAGAGTAGAATGTGGGAAATGCTCGTAGATATTTGCCTCTTTGGTGAGATTAAATAAAATGTGCCCCATTTTGCTGCTTCGTGTGCAATTCCAGTGTCAATGTCTAGCGTTCAGGTCTCCGCAAAGTAGATACCTTTGGTTTGCATTGCTTAACGATTTCAGATCTCCTCTGAAAAGTTGTTTAATTTCGCGCCAGGAAAGTAAGCACCGCATAATTTTATACTTAGTTCTTCGATGATAACGCCAATATTTTCAATAAGCTATGTTGGATTTTTCGGCAATACAGAATGCTTCATTTTTCTATTAACTGCTATGGCTACGTCTGCACCAGCTTTATTAACGCGATCATATTTGCATACATGAAAGTAGGGATGCTTAAAACTATCATTTGGCCTTAACCAAGTCTAGGTTATGATAAATATGTCTATATTATTTTTAATAGCGAAATTAAACACTTCAA
The DNA here is from genome assembly GCA_963969285.1 of Odontomyia ornata. Taxonomy (NCBI): domain Eukaryota; kingdom Metazoa; phylum Arthropoda; class Insecta; order Diptera; family Stratiomyidae; genus Odontomyia; species Odontomyia ornata. The sequence continues at coordinate 342,939,140 of OZ017739.1, read as the reverse complement.
TATGTTTATTTTTAATGCTTTGTGCGTTGCAAACTAGAACATTTAATTGTTTATCCATAGAAAAATTTTATGGATAGCTCCACAATAACATTAAACTGTTCCTGCTTAGTTTCACATTTACTTAAATTAGTAATTCGTTCATGCGGAATGGTCAAAAGAGATTCACGTGAAAAGAGATTACCACATAAACTATTTGTTAATTGTGGGTTTCGCTTGATAGCCATGCTTCAGGACATACCTTCAGTGGTTGTCAACTTTGCTGAATTTTCTATCCTTTGTCCCATCAATGTTGCATCGCTGCTGTCTCAGGTTAGGGTTGGCGTATGTGTCAGAGCTTTTGTCAGCAAAAGGAAATTTGTGCTTGTAAAATTGAAGCTGCTTGTAGTTCTCTAAGCAGGGATTCGGGCGCTTTGAGTATTTTTTCCCCGACTATTCAGCGTTTGATTCTGCTGTATATAGTCCATTTTTGCTATGCAATCGAGTGAATTGACGGACAATGCTTCTTTGCAATTGCTAGAACGAATTTCATTACGTTGCTCTTCTTTTAGCGTACATTTGCTATAATCATGCTCACCACTAGATATAGCGCATCTTACGGGAAGATGGCAGTAAGATGTCCCATGCCCAAAACGCAGACTATTCCTACATTTTGCAGGGCCTTTTCAACTATTTGTGTAGAAGCTCCATTACACAAAAGTGTGAATGATCGTCTTGATTTTGTTTGACTCAGTCATTTTCGCACACTTTTGTAGGTATACAGTCTGTTGAGTAAAAGCGTATCCAGCATAGCTTGCAATCGGTAAGTGATATCAACCTGAAAGTTTTTTTGATCGGTAGAAAGAACCTCTGTCTTTGGCGCTTAGAAAAAAATTCAGTTAAAATCAATCTTCGGTCGGAAAAACACTAAAATCGCGATGAGTGCTTTTTACGCAAAGCGCTTCGAGACCGTGTTCTTTTGCACACACCCTGAAGGACAAAAAATGAACAATGTAGTGGCGGTTAAATGCGTTAAAAAGACTGTATCATTTGTCAAGAGTGGGTTCAACGATTAAAAGAGTCAAAAACCGTCGATGATCTTCCAAATCGTGGTTCGGTAGGAAAAGTGACCAGAAAGGACAAGAAGCAAATCGTGGCTTTGTTTTCGTGCAATCTTGGATTGTCCTTACATCAAGGACAGGCGAAATTGAATCAAAAAGGTCTCAAGTTATCACACGTCACCATTTGGAAACATCTGTGCGCAAACAATTTAAAATGGCTGTGTACTGAATGGAAACGGGAAACGTCTGGGCCTTCATCAAGCAGAAGTTTCGTGGAAAACGTGTTTACACTTTGAAGCAGCCCTCCCGACAATTTTGACTCATTTGGAAGGCATTTCTCCTCGAATACGGCAAAAATTTAGTGGAAGTATGCCTCGGGGATGCTCAACAATAATTGATGCTGGTGGTGATTGAACTATCTATTAAACTAAAAGCGCGTTACCTCAGAATGTATTAAATGTACGTATAAGTCAAAAACTGTTGTTACATAAACCATTTCAAAATTATGTTGGATACGTTCTGATTTAACAGACTTTAAAAGACAGTAAGGGGTTTCGTGATCTTTTAATTTGGGATTGAATTATTTAATATCAATAGCATCAATATTATGTTCTTTTTTTAGAAGCTTGTTTAACTCTTTTGAGGGATTTTATGCAACCCTGCTAAAACTACTTTAAGGGTCATAGATTTGCTCGTTGGAATGTGCAATTTTTCACTTTCGTAGCTTTTAAATACCTTCTCATAGTCTCGTAACCTTCCAGCCTGGTAAGAAAAAACCTCATACCAATCGAAACTATTTTAATTGAAAAATTCGTTGTGTTCGATTTTTTAAGAATGGCGTCTATCGTGACGCAAGGCAAACCCATAAGTGTTTTTGGAGGGACTCTCACTTTAGTTTTTACTTCAGCGTTGGGTTGTTGATTTTTGGGGTTTTGTAAAATAATTTTACAAAACCCTACTAGTTTCGCGACCTGTCTGTCCGTCTGTCCGTCTGTCCGTCCGTCCGTCCGTCCGTCCGTCCGTGTGTCACAGCAGTTTTTCTCGGAAACTACTTAAGCTAGAAACATCAAATTTTGTGTGTAGGTGTAAAGTGGTGATTTCTTCAAAGTTCAACTACAAAAAATTTTTATAAGGTATTTAAGGGGGGTCTCCCCATATAGGAGAGTGACCCCCCGAAAAAAAAATTTCATTGAAGGTAGCCGATGTGGGTATCAAATGAAAGATCTTGATGAGAACTTTACAAAACAGGTCTTAGTTTGGCAAAATTTGCTTCGAGCGGCGCACAGGGAGGGGAAATACACGAAAAATTTGTGTCCCCCCCCCTCGCGATTGGACACCTGTGATCCGAAAAATCTGAAAAAAATCAGGAATGTAGGCCTTGGTGAGTACAACAACGACAAATACGTGAGAAGTCGCAATTCACTCAACTTTGTTAGTAATAGTATGATTTATCGATTTTATGTTTTTTTGAATGAAATCTTAACGCTACCCTTAAATTCAATGAAATTCAGTACATAGATGTTTATTTATAAGATTGATCTACCCTAAAAGTTTCATAAAGATTGAATCATATTTAGCGATGTTATAGCGCTTTGAATTTTCCTGTATTACTATGGAACAATATGCGCTGCATTTATTACTATGGCAACATATGCCTATGGAACAACATGCACTTTTTACCGACTCAGACACTACAGTTTTGCTAGGATTTGCATGAAAATTTCAGGAATTATAGGTGTCATGTATATCTTTGAGAATCGGTTCAGCTAGTGGTATCAGTAATCGTAAAACAAAATAGTGGCTGTTTTAAATGCGAAGATTGAACAATTTTGAGCTATTTTTTTCCAACTTCAACGTTTAAGGTGCATGTTTTGAACACTTGATTCAATTTGATGAATGACTGAAGATGAGTACCTACAATTAATGCTCATAAGTGATACAAGTCAAGGAGGTGGGAGAGAGCTCCTAGCAAAAGGGTTTTGTAACCATTCTAGGATTCGAAAAATTGGCCATTAATCGATGATAACAGTACAGGAGACTGGCCCCCTGAAAAAAAAATTTATCAAACGTAGCCGATATGAGTATGAAATGAACGTTTTCATGGGAGCTTTTCAAAACAGTTGTTAAACTGTCAGTTTTTGCTTCAGTGGGGGCACAGGGGGGGAAATACATGAAAAATGTGTTTCTTCCCTCGCGAATGGACATGTGAAATAATTATCACGGGAGGAATTTATGAGTATAACAATACCAAAAACCTTAGAAGTCGAAATTCGTTCAACTTTGTTAATAATAGTGTGATCTTCGTATTTCATATTTTCTCCAATAAAATCGTCTTTGAAATGTTTCTTGATTTAATTCGATCTGGTGACTGCATTTTGTAAATTGAATACAAAACCCTTCTGACATGAGCGTAGGTCTGTTTCCCAACTTGTTTTCATTGTTATCCGGAACGTCAGCTTATGGTAAGAATCTGTTGGAGTTCGATGAGCTGGATGCTGGAATTTGCGCCATTTTAAACTTGTTACGGAGAAAATTACTAGCCGGGGAAGATTCCCGGCTTCTTTTCCTACTTTGAACAGGATAGAAGATTTCTGATGCACAAGAACTCAATATGTAACTTGAATAAACACCAAAAGATCGTACCCGATAAAGGAAAAGTTACTGTTAATAGTTACTGTGAAACTCAGAATAATAAGCACTACGTAGTCCCTATGTAAATCGAACGTCTACTAAGCTCAAAGGTGTATGCAAAACTCGACTCGTACCTATTAATAAAAATATTCTACATATGGTTTAAGGAAAAAAAAAATTTATTTTCATTTAAATTCAGCATAGTAAAATAACTCATGGTTTATATAATTATTATATAAGGTTTTCTTCTAAACTGTAGTGGATACATACACCGGACACGTTGGGCGATTTAGAAACCATGGTGAAAATTTTCCTTTAACATTTTTTAAAGGCGGTGCGCATAAGAAGGAGGTGAACCTTGAATATTTTTTTTCAAAGTTGTTCAGATATGTCAAATGAAAGGTGTTTCATCACCAAAGTTTTCATTGTATTTCCTAAAAAGTTGCAGGTACGATTCAGAACATGAATATCTTTAAGACCTAGTTTACAAGATAAACAAGGCAATTAAATAGCATTTATTTAATTTATTCATTAACGGCGTAAGGGAATGTGTTTATTTCGAAATTTGTATACAAAACCCTTCTAACAGAAGCGTACTCTTCTATACTTCGCTTATTTTTTGTTGTTGTTTAAAAAATGTCCGTAATTGCTCTAAATTGTGAAGAAAATTTATAAATCAGATGATTAAGCATTTGCAATGAGGGCAATATATTTTATTCTCAAATTTGTTTGATGAATTGATAAGTTAAATAGAAATGACCGACTTAGTGTAACTAGACCAAGTTGAGTAATCGCTCTACGAGACAATCTTGATGATGCAATACATTCACCACCATCTAAAACATTCAAAGTAACTTTGCCTTTGCTTCGATAATCATCATCAATCGAGCACAAAATGGTGTCTCCTTCTCTCAAATTAATATACGAAGAAATCACCAAGTCATATCAAATTACAGCTATTCCTTAGTTATTCATAGCTACTTGGATGAAATAATCTAAATGGTAGACAACGTAGATATGTATTATGTGAAGCATAAATCTTGATCCTGTGAAATGGGAACAAATTTTATTGGAAGTTTTGAGACCATTTATTTCGGAGCCGTAAGTGCCGACACATTTACTTCATGCAAACATTTTTTTCCCCAGTAAAAGGAAGTATTTATCTAGTTATAGAATGTGAACGATTTATTGCGTCTAACATTTTGTGGCAGCAAATTTATAGGTTTCGAGGATAGTGGAATTTATCACGGGATTGTTTTGATGTAGGACACACGTGAAGATGAAACGCGGCCTCTATCGATTATTTAATGTTTGAAAGTACAATTGTTGATTTTTTTGCTCAAATTATACTTTTTAAAGAAAAATAGCTTTATATTTTCCGAAATTTTTAGTATTTTAACATAACGCCAGTTCCGCTCATATATACTGTGGCTTAGAGCACTTTGTTTTTTCTAACTTCTAGAAACACTTAACGGTATTGTTAAGCTTTAAGTCCTCCACGAGAACTTCAGAAGTAGTAGAAGATGATTGATTTGCTATAACCTTTCTACAAGCAGCCCTGTAATATGAAAAACAATCTCTTTACACCATTCTAAAGGGTGCTTTTTAGAGGTATAGAACTTTAAATTGAAATAAAATACGGATATACTCGTATTATTTTTATTGGTATGAAATTGATTTTATTGGAAGGACAATTCTCTGTCATTTTTGTTTAAATATAATTTCAGGCATGTCAGCACCACGATTGGCGCAGAGAAAGTCCAATTTTCAATTACTTTGACCAATAATTGGAGCCATATCTTGCCAATAATCCAAATGGTCAAACGTCCTGGACTTTTCAGCGTAGATGAAGGATTTGATGTATCCCCACAAGAAATAGTCCAGGCAGGCTAGTTTACTGGTTCGAAATGAAAAAATATGTGCTCATCAAAGCTTCTCGCAATATGTCGAAAGTTGCACGAGCTGTATGGCATGCTTCGTCACTTTGTTGAGACTAGATGTCTCCTGCACTATACCAAGTCAATTCCAGAACAAAAAAGTAATTCATCATAGCTGTATAGTGGTCAACATTGACTGTAATGTTATTCTCAGCAGCATTTTTAAAGACATATGAAGTAATGATTCCACTGGCCCATAAAGCACACCAAACCAGTGTTTCTCCAGATGTAACGATGTTTAGACAACCGCTTGTAGTTGCTCATCACTCAAAATTTATTGACTTAGCCAATCAACCAGAAATGAGCCTCATCGCTAAACAAAATTTTCATATGAAATTCGGGTTCTGCAGCAATTTGTTCTTGGGCCGAGTCTACGCCATATCCGGTGGTTGTTTGGCTTTGTTCTTGCACCAGTTGGATTTCGTAAGCCCTTGAATCGAGATCCATCTATTGAACTTTCTATAATATGGATTGGCACAAGTTTTTTGTTGAGCAAGATGTCGAACGGACTCATTTGGGTTTTCAACGGTACTACGCTCTACAACTGCTATGTTTTCTTCATTACGCACTGTTCAACATCTGAATAGATACGCACTATCAGCGATTCATAATTACTTGAATTTATTATTTTGATGGACGATTATGTTGGCCATAAAATTGACGAAGTGGATGATAAGTTTCTCGAATTAAATCTGCCCAATTTGCAGACATTGCTCAGACGTCAGCCTACTTACGATAAAATGGCAAACCAAACTAAATCTAAAACGAAAACAGGTATAACACCATATGTATCAATAAGAAGTGTTCTCACTTTAAAATTTTAAGCTTCCAAAAAAAAATTTTCTCTTCCAACATTTGATGACAACAATTATTATTTATGTGGGGGCCATAAACTCTACCGTAGAGGGTTACAATCTCGTTTGAGATAGAAAAAGGGAACCCTGTTGTTTTCCACACCCACAGCCCCCATGGTTACTCATCCTAAACCCCCCAATTAAATGGTGGTAAATGTTCTAGAGGTTCCTCAATGATGGGACATTAAATGCTGAGAAATGCTAACAACTATGCATACATCTCTGCTACTGAATTCTACTTACACCCCCTTTGTGGGTACGTAAGAAGGTGAACGCGAGCCTCTCGCACCTGATATGGAATCGAAGTAATAACCATGCCGCTAGAATGGGAGTTGAGTAACGGACTAGCTCCCTGTCCTTGGAAAATCTTGTAATGTTTCGCAGCCCGCAGAAATGCCTCGGAATGAATTGGTCCCACGGCAACGGTCTCGTAAATAGTAAAAGGACTATGGCAATGGATCCTAGAACTTCAAATTATTCAATTATTCTGGTGCTGTTAAGGACGTTTCACAACAGACCAGTCAATATCAATTAAAAATACTGGCAATCCAAGAAACAATCAGTCTAAGAATCAAAATGATATTCAAGTCATGAAACCACAGACAATATTTAACGGTGGGAAGCCTACCGGAAAACACGTTATTGATTTTAAGACAATTGATTAACGGTTGTGTGGGATCCACATAAAAGCGCAGTTCCTCAAAGTTAGGCTGACTGACTGATTGACATCGTTTTACTTGCTCCCCACATCGACGCATTCATAAAACGACTTAGTTATCACCGGGAGGCAACACACAAAACTGGATCGCTAATGTTTTGGTCCAACAACGTTGGGCCTGCAGCATACTTGCCGTCCGTACATACCGAGGAGCCAATTGTAACTCAGATCATTACTTGTTCAAATTAACCTATCTAGATTGTATGTCGAAAACATATTCAGCAAAGACCAGCCCGCTTAAAAAAATTGACTTTGAAATAATCCAAACCACGCCTGCGGCAAAAAATTTAACGCAGACCCTCGACAACATGTTGGCTTTCATTTTTCCAGACTAGTCGCTAAAGATAAGCAACAATCTCTGGATGGAGGTGAAAGTGGCTTTTCAGATCGTTGCACAAGAGAAATGAAAGGTTCGATGATGAGTGCCAGCATGCGTTATACATAAAGAAACTAGGACAAAGACAGAACACTATGAAAATCTCAAAAGAGGAGCAAATAAGATAAAAAAAGTTAAGAAAAGAAAACACTATGACGACCAATTGAGAGGTATAGATGTAAGTCTAGCGAGCAACAAAACAAGACAAGCATACAAAGTAGTGAAAAGCCTGAGGCGTGGTTATTAGCCTAAAATCATGCTCTGTCGTGATAACATTGGCAACATCATCGCTGATGAAACGAAAATTAAGGAAAGATGTGCATCATATTTCTAGAAGCTCCTTAACCCTCCGAACAGCTCCAAAACATCATAGCTTATGTATGTCTGCGGAGATCTTTCACTAGCCCAAACAACTCTGCATGAAATTTGCTCCGCCATCAAAGCCCAAAAAAAGAACCAAGCGCCGGGTATCGATGATATTTCAGTGGAGCTCATCAAATATGGTGGCAGCAGTGTTCATAAAGCTATTCACAAAGTCATCCAGCACATTTGGCAACAAGAACACATGCCAAAAGAGTGGAGCCAATCAATTTTTTTTCGTATCCACAAAAAACCTGACTACCTACAGTGCGACAACTACAGGGGCATATCACTACTTTGTACGGCGCACAAAATATTTACAAAGATCTTAGAAAGTAAAATTGGATTATACGCCAAAAGTATTATTGAGCAGTGTTAAGGTGGTTTTAGAGCAGGCAGATCGACAACAGACCAATTGTTCACAGTCAAGCGGGTACTTGAAAAATGCCGGGAGTACAACAAAGACGTACACCAAATTTTTGTTGACTTCAAGCAAGCATACGGCAGTATTTATTGTAACGTACTGTACCAAATAATGCTTTGCTTTGGTATCCCGGCCAAGTTAGTCTGTCTTACCAGAATTACAATGAGGCCGATGACCTCCCAAGTCCGCATCAATAACCTACTTACCGATGTATTTGACACAAATATCGGACTAAAGCAGGGGGATGGGTTGGCCCCATCGCCATTCAATTTGGCTCTGGAGTACGTCATATGGAAGCTACCTGACGATACGCGTGGTGCATGCGGAAGCTACAATGGGCTGGTCACATGAATCCTATGGGTGAAGTTATTTGTTGGGAGAACTAAAGGCCAGAGACCCGTGGGGAACCCGAGGAAACGCTGGTCTGGTTGATGAAGGCATTTCATCGCTGCTCGGATTAAGCAATTCGAGGTCGCGGTCAATAGATCGAGACAGTAGGAGGTGCTATTTGCAGGAAGCGAAGGCCAAAGAGTGGCTGTAGTGGTACGAAAAAAAAGAGTGTAGGCTATACGATTATTTGTAATACCTAAAACTATATATATCTGAAATCCTTTATTGGAGAAATCAAATTTTTTACTGCATTGTTTTAAATAACTTCAATCACATGTGTATGACTTTTAATTTAAATTCAAAAAATTAGAACTGAAAAAAAAAATGGAACACCAGCATCTAAAATTTTTTCAAACAGTAAGAATTGAAGTAAATTTCTTCTTCTTTGTAGCACTACAGCCCCTCTTGGGCCTTCGCTTAGAGATAGCTAGGGTATGTTTCAGCTAAGGATACGTATTATAAGTTATTTTTGGCAACTGTATCGTAACTGCGACTCTACTGGGTTGAAACAAAATAACGCGATAACAACAGCTACAGAGTGGTCTTTTCTACGTCTAGCATGCATTGCATACAGACGTGTTATTTAATCGGTCCTGTCATAAGCTCTCCAAAACTAAATTAATTATTTTAAACGTCAGTCCAAAATTAATTTTTATTGGAAAAGGCTTCTATATTCAAAGTAATCGACTCAAGGAATTCATATCGAATATTACCTTACTTTGATGTACTCGTATCAAGAAAAGCGAACAATCTGAAAACGATTTCGAGACTGCCAGTATGGAGGAGCCCGACGGCGTCCCACCATTGGAGGAACCCGGGGAGATACTGGCGGCAGTCGTCAACAAAAAAGACATAATCAGGGAAACTCCGCGGATAGCGGTGGTAAAATGCAAATAATTGAAGGAGAAAAAGGGGTGATCAGATTTCGAAAAGAAAATCATGAATTAGGCTATCAATCTATTCAAGAAAGGGATGAAGATCCAAGACCCGCAGCTGCAAAACCAGAAAAACTACAAAACAAACTATCCTAGAAGAAATCGTTAGTGCTGGAGACACTAACGGTATTCTGCAGTGCTGGAGAGATTGCAAGAGAAAATGGAAGTTGAAGGGAGTATTGAAGGTCCTTCTTATAAGGATAATGATATAAAAAACTCGCAGTCTTGCTGACCCCTCTGAAAAAGCCACCAACAAGGTAGATAAAGTTCCGAAAATAAACTAAGTAATTTCAAAATTAAAAGAGTAAATGCGAAAAAATTAACTATTAAAATGTAAACACTAGTTAATTTCAAGTCAGCTAAAGACGTGCAGAATCTCGGAAGGTTCCATACTTCACCCATACCCCAAGTGAAAAAATCAGATCTTTTTGTTGAAGAGTCTGGACTGTGGGAAGCATACGGTTAATCTCCGTCAGGTGCTTACGTGAGCTGTACCAAAAATTTAATTTATCTCCATCAAAATGTTTGCGGCTAGAAGATCGACCGCAGAAAGCAAGAATTTACCACTTTATCTAGTACAAATCTCGAATAAATGCAGTCAAAGTGTCCTTCAACAGATAAGGTACTTGAATTTCAGAGTGATGAGGTGGGGACGCCTCCAGAACCGAGAAATCAACAAGTGTTATCGGCGTCAAAGATTTTGTCATTCAGCTGCCAACTGCGCCATGCACTCTCGATGCGTAAAATGCGAACAAATTTATGCCCTCGGTGAGTACAAATTGGCTAAAGAATTATTGTACAATGTTAACTGCGGTCACTCAGCATCATATCGAGGATACTTCCAATATCAAGTTATAACAAGTTGGGTAGACAGACCTATGCTCATGTCAGAAGGGTTTTGTACTCAACTTACAAAATGCCGTAACCAGCAACGAATAAAATTAAGAAACACGTCATGTTCGAGGATCATACTATTATTAACTAAGTTGAAAGAATTTTTTAATTCTGAGGTATTTGTTAAAATTATACCCATAAATATCTCGCTTGATAATTTTTTCAGATTTTTTTAGATCACTGGTGTCCATTCGCGAGGGAGAAAACACATTTTTCATGTATTTCCCCCCCTCTGTGCCCCCACTGAAGCAAAAACTGTCAGTTTAAGAACTGTTTTGAAAAGGTCTCATAGAGAACTTTCATTTGATACTCATATCGGCTACCTTTCATGAATTTTTTTCAGGGGCCACTCCTCTGTAGTGTAAGCATCGATTCATGGCCTATTTTTTCGAATCCTAGAATGGCTACAAAGCCCTTTTGCTAGGAGCTCTCTCCTGCCTCTTCGACTTTTTTCAATTGTATGTAGTCATCCTCATGATATCTATCATTCCTGAAACTTTCATGCAAATCCTAGCAAAGCTGTATTGTCTAAGTCGGTAAAAAGCGCATATGGCTCCATAGCCATATGTTTCCATAGTAATGCAGGGCACATTGTTCCATTGTAATACAGGAAAATTCAAATCGCTATAACTTCGTTAAATACTGATCGGTCTTTATGAAACTTTCAGAAAAGATCAATCCTATAGATGGTCATCTGTTTGCTAAATTTTATTGAATTTAAGGGTACCATTTAGATTTTATTCAAGAAAACATAAAATCGATAAATCATACTATTACTAACAAAGTTGAGTGAATTTCGACTTCTCATGTATTTGTTGTTGTTGTACTCATGAAGGCCTACATTCCTGATTTTTTTCAGGTTTTTCGGATGGAAGGTGTCCAATCGCGAGGGGGGGGGGGGGGGGGGGTACGCGAAAAATTCGTACATTTCCCCTTCCCCTGCCCCCCTCGGTCCTCATAAGGCAATTTTAAGACCTGTTTTCAAAAGATCTCATTGAGACCTTTTCAATGACACCCTACTCGACTACCATTGGTGAAATTTTTTTTTTGAGGGGTCAACTCCCTATATGGGGAGACCCCCTTAAACCCCTTCGAAAAATTCTTTCACCCTTGAACTTTCAAGAGGTCACCACTTCTGACCTTTCCACAAAGTTTCATGGCTGTAGCCTCTATAGTTTCGGAGAAAAAGTGCTGTGACATACAGACGGACGGACGGACGGACGGACGGACAGACGGACAGACGGACACAGGTCGAGATTGCAATAGGGTTTTGTATTTTAGTACAAAACCCTAAAAATTAAATTTATAAAAAAATAAACACACATACTCCGCAGTTTAATACCTCCCAAATTTGTCAAGCCCGCACTCACCGCTAGAAGACCAATAGATAATGCTGTAAATAATTTAAATAAGCTGAGCTGCTTCTTCAAATTTACGAGCTACTTACTTCTTTATCGGAGAGAACCGATGTACAAGATCAAAATAAATTGTCATCCAGTCACATACCCATGGATAGGCTTCATCTCATCTTTATCAACGTCAACTCCATGTTACTCTAAAGTGTCGTAACTCTCTCCTTTATTTCATTGCTAAGCAAAAGCCTGACATCCTTCTCCACCACAATTCATGGCACTTCATGACATTCAAAGATTTTGAATTCGTTAAAAATGGTCGGGTAAACATTGATGTGAAAGTTGGCACCGGGATATTGGTTGAAAGGCCCTTTTGTTTCCAAAATATTGAAAAAGTCAAGTTCAAAAGCTTCGAATATCTTGAAGTGCCCGTTATCAAAATTTCAATGCCAGGTGGGGATAATATCTTTTTTATCTCTACTTATGCAACTGGTCGAAGCGTTCTCAAGTTCAAGCAGGAGCTCAATCCCTTGTTTGAAATACTCGAATTGAATAGACTGCATAGTTATTATATTCTTGCCAGTGACCTGAATGTCCGACTAACATCATGGCTGAACAACAACAATAATCGAAGAGGTGTATTCCTGAAATTGTGGATGACAGAGAGCCAAATCAAATACAGATGCAATCTATATGGGTCGGAGTTCCCAACAAACCCTAGGGAAAATTCATATTTGGACTTCTGCATTGCTGACGCAAGACTTGAATCCAGCTTTAATAGCCCTCAACTTAAAACGCAGGTGCTTCCTTATGATAGCAACCAAAATGCCATCGTGATGGAAACCAATCATGAAAAAGATGATGTCTTCCTCATTCCAGTTCAACATAAAAACCTTCGGTTGAATTTCACGAAAACGGATTGGAGAAATTTCCAAAAGAAGTTTAATTGGGAGTACCAGTTTCATCCGACTTAGATGAACTTTGACATCTTGGGTCACCTTTTTGAATTGTTGGCGGCAAAGCGTTTGAAGCTTACTTTGACTGACTGTAAATTTTTAAAACAGAAATCAAATACTTGGGTTATTATGTCTGGGTCGATAATACTCGTTTAAGTGATCGTCATATTGAAGCTGTTACTGAGTTTCCACCACCGACTAATGAGCATGACCTTAGAAGTTTCTTGGGACTATAATTTTATTTTAAAAAATTCATTTACATTATTGGCAAAATTATTTCAGAATTTAACCTAAGGGAATGGTATTATTCACGCCTTTAAGTTGATGAAAGGTGAATTGACATCGTGACCTCCCGGCTTTTTACTTTCTCAGAGGAGGGACCAAATTACACACAGATGCTTGTTTTTCTGGACTCGGCGCTGATTAAATACAAAAGTTAGATGCGGATTTTTGCATTCAAACTGCTGATTCCGAATCCTGCTACTATAGTCATGAGCTCGATACGTTAGCAATAGTTCACATGCTCCAGAGTTTCCGTGTTTATATGCAGAAAATGAAGTTCATAATATTATAATAATTAACTGCAACTCAGAGAAACAGAGAAAATTTCTGAATAATGTACTCGAACTTTGCTGGTAACTATATACTCTAAATGGCAACCATTCTCTCCTTGGCATCATGCTCTCTTCCCAAGGTAATTGTCTCTCAGCTGTATAAGTAGATTGAAATTTTGGCAATAAATAGGACACCATGTCTGATTTTTTTCAAGCAGTCTCGATATTATCGTTATTCGAAAAATGCCATGAATGCCAAATTTGCTTGGAGCGATCTCTTAATAGTACCTAGAAAATCCAACATTTCTCTAATGCCTCTTTTATACATTCTTTTCTTTATTGTCCCTTTTTACTGCATTTGCAACATAGGGAACTTCTATCGGGTCTTTTGCATACTTGTGCGGTAGAACCATAGCCAAGGCCGTTGAAACATTGAAGTGGCGCTGCTCTTCACCGTATCCTACAGACAACCTACTCTATTTTTATTTTGCCCTTATTCAAAAATTGTCTGGCATCCTTTTTGATCAAGTCAATGATGGCCATGCTTCGTCTTCTATGGCTTTCTGGTGTCAGTCTCGGTTTGATCCTGCCCATGATCCCTTTTGATAGCTTCTACTACCTCGACCAGGTCCTCGACGCTGTCAATGTCTCTTATTTTGATCGTTGCCGTTAGTTTAAGTGAGGCTATAGTTGCGCTTTAGCTGAGAGCTTTCTTCACTGCGTTACAGGATGCTTTTCTATTGTCGGCCTCTGCTCCGAATTCAATCAGTTTATGGCCACACCGCGTTGGAAGTACTGCTTTAATAGCGGTGTTTGTATCTTTAGGCCTTACGTTTTCCCTGATATCGCGCAGTACTTCTGCGTAGGATCGGCCATCATGGGGTGTTATGGGCAGTGCCTGCTGCCGGGGTTTTTGGCGGGGCTTCTTTCCCTCCAGTTTTGTCCCAGGACTTTTTTCTTGTAGGGCATCTGTGCGAACTTTATTTCCTGGCATTTTTCAAGGAGTGTTTTTGCGGCTTTCTTTGCTCCTTTGTCAGCACTATTTGGAATTCCTGATCTACCGTTCTACGCCCATGAAGTGCATCTTCCTTTCTTCTCCTATCCCGATCTCCTATGATTGGGCTGGATGGCGTTCTTCTATTAATGTTTGATGGTGGAGCTTTATGTGCATGGCTTTTAGCTCTAAGTGTTTAGTTAACCGTCTGCTCTCTTTCGGTGTCCTGGTGCTTTTCGGCCTTTAGCTAGCTCCTCCAATAGTGCCCTATACGGTCTAGGAGCTCTTTTAGCTCATGGAGCCCAATCGTTACTCCATCGCTGATTTTTGGCGAGTCGCATGCAGATTTTATTCTTTCTAAAACATCTTCCACTTTTTGAGTTAATTCTTTCTTCTCTATTTTTATAAAATTGTTTGTGGTTGGACTTTGAAGAAAGCACCACCAATCTACGTACAAAATTGGATGCTTCTAACTTAAGTTGTTTACGAGAAAAATGCTGTGATACGTGGACGGACAAATAGTCAGACGGGTGGACAGACAGAGGGTGCATTAAGTTATATGAAGGCGAGGCAATGCAACTTGCTACATTCCCGTCGATTCAAATGGTGGAACAAAACTAACCCGACCGGTTTTAGATGACCTTCCATGCTAGGGAGTTGCGCAAAAACCAGCCGGGCGAAACGTTTCGTTGCTTTGCATTTATCTGGTCCATTGTCCGAAACGGTTGGTTTTCGGGACATATGTAAAAAAAAAGAAGAAAAGAGTGGAAAATTTTGTTAGGTGGTTGTCGTATGCTCACTGTCTTCACTCGTAAATGTAAATTTACGCTTCAAATCTTCATTTTTTTTGCAAAAATATTGAAACGTAATAGTGATAGTGAATCGTTTAAAGTGCACTAAATATATAAATAATGAAATTAATTTGCCCTGCCCAAGTTCATTTAAAGCTATAACTAATTTAACGAAGTACGAAGTGTGAAAATTAAGTAGTGAGACTGATTCCATGAAAACCGTATATTTAAAAATTATTCTACAACTCTGCCATTTCCTTCAAAGCAGTCCCCTTAGGTAGCTACAGAACACTTCCATTGCGCTTTCCATGCTTCGTAACATTTCTGGAATGCTTTGACTGAGATGTCCACAAGTACCCTCGTCAAGGCCACCTGGATGTCCGTAATCGACTCGAAATGGGCTCCTTCGGTTTGGTTTTCGGGTCGTATCGGAAAAACCAACTCTCATTACCTGTAATAACTCAATCAATCAGCATGGGATCATTTCCCACTTGTTCCAAACAGTCTTCTGTGATGGTCATTCGATGCTGCTTCTGCTCCTCAGAAAAGTTCTTTGGAACCAACTTTGCGCACAACTTTCTCATCCCAAAATCATCGGTTAAAATTTGTCTGACTGATTCACGGTTCAAACACAGTTCAGAGGCCAACATTTGAACTGTTAAACGCATACACTGCGCATTTGCGCCAGTCCACACGTCGACTGGTCTCCCGCTCCGCGCCTCATCTTCCACGCTTTGACGCCCCTCCTCAAACTTTTTATGCCATCGAAACAATTGGGCACGACTAAAAGCACTATCACCATGCATTTTTACAATTTTAGCGTACGTTTCCGAAGCTGTTTTGCCCAATCTGGCGCAAAGTTATATCGCAACGCGTTGCTCTTGATTTCGTTTCTCTTTTTTCGGGACGAGCACCGCTAACAAATGTCTACTTAACACAACACAGCTGGCAAACTAAACAAGCCATAGCAATGGTAAATATATCAATAGAAAGGAGAAGGGTGCCAAGGAAGGAGAAGGGAATTTCAAGGTCACAAATTCACCACAAATGCGGCAATAAAATCAGTCTCATTACTTAATTGTCACTCCTTGTAGCAGTTGTCTTGCGAGAGAGGAGTTTCAGTGACGTTTTTTGGGCTTTACATGGTGACCCCTCTCGATCTAACATCCTCGTACTATTGATTTGACAGTGTATTAAAAGACGCTGGAGATTGGATTAAGTAAGTGCGAACGTCAAGTGTGATTTCACTACTTTCAAGCGAGATGTGGAAAAAAGTAGTTTTAGGATTACTAACCGACGGACTACGAGCATGCAAATGTTGGCAAACTTTTTCTAGCGCATGTAGTGACTGACGATAAATGGAGAAAAGTGATGAATGTTTTGATTAATTATAATTGGTATGAAGACGAGACATAAATGAGTGTTTCGTCTAAGAGGAAAACCCTAAACGAAACCTTTGTATTTCAATATTTGTGCCTTCTTGACGAGGAGCTTGATACAGGGAGTGAAAACATTTGAGTAAGCGGTGTTTAATCATCTTTCTTCCGTTAGAAAGTGAAACATGCTATCATTGGAACTGATTTGCCGGGTGGCAAATTAAATGAAACTCTGTTGGATCTCATCACACATTACTACAAATTGTGTGCAGTTCTGATACAGAACACCAATGCTCAAATTGTTTTGGGTCAATTGGTAGCTACAAGCATGGGCAAACTACAGTTGCAGGAGATTGACATTAGATAATGAAGAATAGATGAGTGCAGAAGTAAATGATCAACAAAGTCTTTGCCCCAAATTTCAGCTGATCAAGGCTGGCCTTGACGCAAACTTAATCAATCAATCAATGAACTTATAATCGTTCGGAAAAAAAGAAATTAAAATAGCAACAAAAAAAATCGTTAAATGTGGTGATGTTCAGCATTATACAGAAAAAAAACTTTTAGAATAAAAAACCGACTTCGAAATGCCCTAAAAAGGATGAAATAAATTTTATGGAAGCGGTGCCATATCATATTTTTGCCCATTCTTTTGTGATGGTGCAGATGTTGGAAGTATCTATATTGAAATGGGGAAATTGATTTGGCACCGCTTCAATAAAATTTATTTCATCCTTTTTAGGGCATTTCGAAGTTGGTTTTTTTTTCTAAAAGTTTTTTATTTCACGCTTCTAAGTGTCAATTTTTTTATTTCATACCTTCCAAAACTCAGTTTCTTGAATAAATTTTTACTACAATGCAAAAATCACTGCGGCTAAAATCTGCAGCATGTATGTATATATATATATATATATATATATATATATATATATATATATATATATATATATATATATATATATATATGTATATATATGTATATATATATATATATATATATATATATATATATATATATATATATATATATATGTGTGTGTGTGTGTGTGTGTGTGTGTGTGTGTATATATATATATATATATATATATATATATATATATATATATATATATATATATATATATATATATGGATGTATTTATATATGTTAACATAAAGTTTGCCCCGCAATCAATCTCAAGGAATTTAAAAGATCCTTCTTAGCCTTATCACTCGTTCACGTTTATTCGATACCCATCGCCTACGTTTTCAGTTAACTATGGCACCTAAAGTTTCAAGATAATTTAGCCCAGTCATATTAGGGCTTTCACCTCGGAATGAAAGATAATAAGCTGCAAATTGGTATGAACCTTTGTTTTGTCATTCTAAATGTTGTCTCAAAAGTCTAAATCGTTATCGTGTTCGCGTCTCAAGATATTCAAGGTCAAAGGTCACAAAAATCGGTTTTTCGCGAATATCTGGCTTCCTATCGGTTAAATGAGATTTGCATTTATTATAAAAGTTGTAGGCTATAAAATTCCCTACAACTTTTGTTTAAACTTTTTTTTCATACGACCAACCGTTTTGAAGGTAGAGCGCGAAGAGTGCACATCGTACAGTCATATACGGCCTAATGCAAGGTCAAGCGTGAGTTATGGTTATCAGTACGTTATAAAGTCAATTATTCACTTGGAAATTATAATTATTAAACAATGCCTATTATTTATGTACTAACTATTAATTATTTATATTTAATTAAAGTAAGTAACTTGATTATTTATATATAATTATTCATATTTAACTATTTGACAAAACAAAGGTTCATACCAATTTGCAGCTTATTATCTTTCATTCCGAGGTTGACCCCTTTTTAGGGTTTTGTAAAATAATTTTACAAAACCCTTCTAAAATCGCGTCCTGTCTGTCCGTCTGTCCGTCTGTCTGTCCGTCCGTCCGTCCGTCCGTCCGTCCGTCCGTCCGTCCGTCCGTCCGTCCGTGTGTCACAGCAGTTTTTCTCGGAAACTACTTAAGCTAGAAACATCAAATTTTGTGTGCAGGTGTAAAGTGGTGATCTCTTCAAAGTTCAAATATAAAAAAATTTTATAAGGCATTTAAGGGGGGTCTCCCCATATAGAGGAGTGACCCCGCGAAAAAAAAATTTCATTGAAGGTGGCCGATATGGGTATCAAATGAAAGGTCTCGATGAGGACTTTTCAAAACAGGTCTTTGTTTGGCAAAGTTTGCTTCGAGGGCCGCACAGGGAGGGGAAATACACGAAAAATTTGTGTCCCCCCCCCCTCGCGATTGGACACCTGTGATCCGAAAAATCTGAAAAAAATCAAGAATGTAGGTCTTGATGAGTACAACAACAACAAATACGTCAGAAGTCACAATTCACTCAACTTTGTTAGTAATAGTATGATTTATCGATTTTATGTTTTCTTGAATAAAATCTTAACGGTGCCCTTAAATTCAATGAAATTCAGTACACAGATGACTATTTATAAGATTGATCAACCCTGCAAGTTTCATAAAGATTGAATCATATTTAGCGAAGTTATACCGGTTTGAATTTTCCAGTATTACTATGGAACAATATGCGTTGCATGTATTACTATGGCAACATATGGCTATGGAGCAACACGCGCTTTTTACCGATTCAGACACTACAGTTTTGCTAGGATTTGCATGAAAATTTCAGTAATGATAGGTGTCATGTATATCTTTGAGAATCGGTTGAGCTGGTGGTATCAGTAATCGTAAAACAAGAAA
Source organism: Odontomyia ornata (assembly GCA_963969285.1). Taxonomy (NCBI): domain Eukaryota; kingdom Metazoa; phylum Arthropoda; class Insecta; order Diptera; family Stratiomyidae; genus Odontomyia; species Odontomyia ornata. The sequence goes on along the minus strand of OZ017739.1, from coordinate 342,919,810 downwards.
GTGGCTGTTTTAAATGCGAAGATTGAATAATTTTGAGTTAGCTTTTCCCAACTTCAACGTTTAAGGTGCATGCTTTGAACACTTGATTCAATTTAATGAATGACTGTAGATCAGTACCTACAATTAATGTTTATAAGTGAAACAATTCAAGGAGGCGGGAGAGAGCTCCTAGCAAAAGGGCATTGTAACCATTCTAGGATTCGAAAAAATTGGCCATTAATCGATGATAACAGTACAGGAGAGTGGCCCCTGAAAAAAAAAATTAACAAACGTAGCCGATATGAGTATGAAATAAAAGTTTTCATGGGAGCTTTTCAAAACAGTTGTTAAACTGACAGTTTTTCCTTCAGTGGGGCACAGGGGGTAAATACATGAAAAATGTGTTTCCTCCCTCGCGGCTGGACATGTGAAATAATTATCAAGGGAGATATTTGTGAGTATACCAATACCAAAAACCTCAGAAGTCGAAATTCGTTCAACTTTGTTAATAATAGTATGATCTTCGTATTTCATATTTTCTCCAATAAAATCGTCTTTGACATGTTTCTTGATGTGATTCGATCTGGTGACTGCATTTTGTAAATTGAATACAAAACCCTTCTGACATGAGCGTAGGTCTGTTTACCCAACTTGTTTTACCTAATATGACTGGGCATACCTTATAGTTCAATGAAAACTCGGCTATGTATTTTCATCTTCATCTGTGGAGTAATGATCAGTTATAGAAAGAAAAGTATTTCCTTTCAGGTTGCGATTCTCGCCGGTCTTTAGTATGGAAATTACTAAATATAGATTTCCGGGCATATGTTATAATGTATAATATTAACTGGAAAGTAACGAATCAACTCTTTAATTTACAATCACTCAATCCTTATTATTTCTTTGGGGAATTTTATAAATCCTATGTGTAACGTTTACATCTAAGGATGTAAAAAGGATCCCTTGCTCAGCTCATCGGTAAGCAAAGGATGAATTCGGAAGAGAAAAGCATCCTGAAATGCTCCCTCTAACTATTTTTGAGTTGTATTTATGCCCCGTTTGGAAGTAATTTATTGGTTATTTCCGGTAGAAATGATTGACTAAAATGTAGCAATTATGCAGAAAATTTAAGGGTACTGATCATTTTTATCATCCATCATCAAAGGACTCGGTATCTCCATCAAATCCTTGAAGAGTGCCAACTAATTGGCACTTTTCGTGCGAAACATTATTTAAATTCAATTTCTCGACATAAATTTATCATATTGAACTTTTAATATCTACAGAGTCCTTGAAAGGATTACAATTCTGTTCCAATGTATTTTAGATCAATTTGTTGTCCTTCATTTGAAACCTCTACAATCAAAATCCTTGCAGTCATCGATCAGTTATGCTGAAAAATCCGGGTGAAAGTCGGAAATTTTTTTTAGTTTTAAGGATAAAAGTCATTTACCATAACTTGAATTTCTCATCGTTTAAACGTGACATAACTGAAAGGAAGACGTATCATTTGCCAAAAACAGGACTCTTCTATCTATCTCCGTTTAAAAGTTATGCGTGAACATACAAAAAAAAATCCCCGTTGGCAGCACCAGCGGGAAAGGTAAATTTCTCGTAAGTAGCGTAAGGCTTTGAGAAAGAATTTGGCTTGCCTACTACTGGGCTTCTTACTGCAATTTTTGTAGCACTACATGGGAATTTATTAACAAAAAGAATCTGCCACCGTTTGTATTTAAACCCTTCAAACAGGCGCAAATATTTTACTAATTAAACTCGCCCTTCTCACATTTGCTGTTTATACATTTTAACTGTGGTTACCACACAAAGGTGATAACTTTTTGGCTTAAATAGCTCAAATAGTTAATTTCAAAAAATTTCCATAAAAGTTTGATCAGCACTTGCATTACCATTAACATATACATTTTCGATTCTTTTCTGAACCATCAGGGGCCGTAATTTTGAATTTTTACTGAACGGCTGCTAAAAATATTAAGCTTTAAATTTTCGAATTTGTTATTTATCATCCGATTTGCATAATTAAATTAAATTAACTTGCCTTAATAACTTATAATTTCAAGTTTTATCGGGATCTGTTGAGAAACTTGGCCGCTAGAGGGCTTAAGAAATAAAGATACTTATAATTTCTATCCAACTCCCGAATTTCATAAAAATCTGTTGAAAGCTTTGACCACTATTACAACAACAAAATTTGCACGTTTTTCGACCTTTGAGCGGCCGCCATTTTGTTTCTGCCATACCGACTTTGGATTTTTTATTGTGAGGTTCATCACATACATCAGTGAACCTTTGTACTAAATTACATCCAAATCGGAGCTATACTTTGGTCAGAACAGAAATCACGATTTTTCGTCTAAAATGGCCGCCGTTTTGTTTTTGCGTTTTTGCCCTGCCGATATAGCTGGTTCACGAACTTAACCGAGATATTTACTTAATACACCTTTCCTGAAAATTTGGTGAAAATCGGAGCAAAATTGCAACCTCGAGCGTGGTCACAAATTTCGTTATATCCCATATACGAGTATATATATACGAGTACTCGTATATGGTTAAAATTTCTGGATTTGACGTAATTGCAACACTTAAAGCATCAAAAAATTTAAAGACCTAAAGAAAACTGAAATTGTTTCTGTAAATTTAATAATTGCCTTAAGAATAATTATTATAGTCAAAATTGTTTTCAGCCCCTGCCCACACCCTTGAGTGCTCGTGGACATGTAGGTGAGTACATGATTTGTATTTATTTCTTTGTTTTTTGAAATTTATTGTATTTAATCATTTTAACAATACCTTATTAATACCGGTATCTGTCCGTCCGTGCGTCAGTGCGTCACACCAAGTTTTCTCAGGAACTACAAAAGCTGCAGTGATCAGCACAAATTTTTTTTTTTTAAAAACACTGAAAATCAGGAATTCATTCAATACAATCCCTCCCATATTTTTAGGGTTTTGTAAACTTATTTTACAAACCCTACTAGATTTGCGCCCTCTCCGTCCGTCCATGTATTACACCACTTTTTCTGGCAAACTACATAAGCTAGAAATATAAGATTTTGTAAGTGAGTGTATCTTAATGCCTTCTTCAAATTTTCACCACAAAAAAAAATTGTAAGGTGTTTAAAGATGGTGTCCCAATATAGGGGAGTGCCCCTGAAACAAAATTTCATCAAATGTAGCCAATATGGGTATCAAATGAAAGTTCTTGATGAGAAATTTTCAAAACAGGCCTTAAAATGATAAGTTATGCTTTGAGGGGTGCAGGGAAAGGGGAAATATGCGAAATTTTGGTGTCCCCCCCCAAACTTTGACCCAAAACATCTGCTAAAATTCACAGAGGTAGTCAAGGGCACCAAATATCTCAAAGCTCAAAATTCGAACAACTTTGTTATTAATAGTACATTTTATAAATTTTACATTTTTGCCCATAAAATCAAAACGGGACCTTCAAATCCTCCAAAATCTCCAGTAGTAGTAATTGTATGCGTTCTGAAAATTTCACAATAATTGAACAATGAATAGCTAAGTTACAGCGGATTGAATATTTAACAATTTCAACAATATCAGCACATGATACTGGGGAGATACATGTTTGCAACGGACCTAGACACTATAAATATCTAGGAAATTTGATAAAAATGTTAAAAAAAGTTTGTAATATTGATGTATTATCATGATTAATCGAGCAACGGGTTCAAAAAACTTGAAGCAAAATGGCGACGAAATTAAATGCATAACAACCAGGATGTAATTTTTCGAACTCAATTTATGGAATGTTTCTGTATATTAGTCAAGTTTAGATAGGCAGAACATATTGTTTGATTTCCTAATTGTGTGACAAAAGTCTTCCTGCTACTTCAACTTATTTGATAAGCAATTTGTGAACGAATTACATTATTTTATTTTACAGCGGATGAAGAAAATCCATTTGAAAATCGTTATTTCTAAGTACGACCCGCAAACATACCTTCATAGTTTTCTTCAAAATTATAACCTTATAATTTAATCAATACAAGTCTTAAGGCTGATCATAAAAATTAAGATGTGAAAAAATCATTTCATTCAATCGAAAACCGCGATTTTTCATTAAATATGCTGTTTTGGTGCCCATGGTGCCTTAACTTTTAAATGTTAAATGTGTTTTTAAATGTAATTCTAAAGAGCTTTACTAATTTAAGCTGTTAATTTTCATCAATATAAGCTTGAAGGCTATAATTATTCCTATTTAATTCAATATGAAACAGACTTGAATAAATAAGTTCTTACAACGTATTAAAGAGCTCAATAGCTGCCATGCAGAAATGGTTGGGGCTATTGCGGTTAAAGGGAGAATTTAAACCAACTTTCGAACTTCATATTGCATATCACGAATATTGATGATGCGGGCAGAACCATTTGTCTGTTTTGATAAATTATCGGTCTCATAAACAATGAGTAAACTCATCCATCAGTGCATCGACAGGCTGTTGCCAGCACCACCAATTTTCAGTATTAATTCTAGATACATAATTGTGTTTGAGAAGTGGTAGCCATGTGGGAGAATCATTTTTCAAGGGACAATAAATCTAAAGAACTTTTTGCTGTAGTGAAAAGTCATCCGATTTTATTTATTTCATCGAAATTCATTGACAAATGTGTAAATACTAACCAATAATTGAGATTTTTCCGTTCAATGGCTGTTCCTCCCATTTCACAATTTTACTCGCTAGTGACTACTTGGTAAGGAATTAAGTTTTAGGAAGGAAAGATTATAGTAGATACTCTGCTATATTCAAATTAGTTTTACTAGCCTGTACGGTGTAGCTTGTATTACGTAGCAAATTTTTTGAGAAAATTTCTAACTTCATTGAAGTGGAAAGTTACTCGAAACCCCCATCACGTTGAAAACTCAAGCCAGGGATAAAATTTAAAATGAATTTCTTCTTAAAGATAAGGGATCTCCCCCTCCAAAAGATATTTAATGCATAGTAAGAAGGAAGTTCCTCCTCAGTCAGAAGCGGAAACTAGGGTAACGCTTGTGCTTTTAACCATATAGCGTCTTTTATATTTCAAAAAAGAATAGGACGATATAATAAATTTTAAAGCGTTGTTCATACATTCATCAAATAGAATGTTTTTCTTCGATAATATAGGGTTATCCGTTTTACGCTTGGGAAAGTAAAGCTGAAGAAAACACATAAAATATTCAGCCAGAAACAAAATTTTTTATTCAACATAAAGATTGAACCTTGCCATTATAAGCGAAATACAACATCATTCAAATATTTTCCACGTTTCAATCCTTTTGAGGTAATTTTCAATGACTTTTCGGCACATTTCCGGCAATATCTCGGCCATCACTTCACGAATATTAGTTTTCAATTGCTCAAGATTTTGAGGATTGTTCGCGTAAACACGATCTTTCGCATAGCCCTAAAAAGAAATGCAAAGGTGTTAGGTTGCAGGATCTTGCGGGCTAATTGACATCACTCAATCCCGAAACTACGCGTCCTGGAAATTTCTCTTGCAAACGTGCTCGATTAGCCTGTGTTTTGTGGCTTGTGGCTCCGTCCTGTTGGAACCACATATTCTCTAGATCAGAATCTTCAATTCCTCTCCAAAAATAATCTGTTAACATCCTTCCATAACGGTCAGAATTGACTGTAATGGCTCTTCCTTGATCGTTTTCGAAAAAATACGGGCCAATAACACCACCAGACCATAATGCACACCAAACGGTCACTTTTTCCGGATGCAAAGGCCTTTCTGGGATCACCTGAGGATTTTAAGAGCCCCATATTCGGCAATTCTGTTTATTTACGTAACCACTGAGCGAAAAATGAGCCTCATCTCTAAAGAAAATTTTGTTCGAAAAATCGTTATCAATGGCTTGTTGTTCAATCACCCAATTCGCATACATTCCGCGTGGTGTATGGTCTTGAGGCTTAAGTTCTTGAGTGAGTTGGATTTTGTATGGCTGGAGATGCAAATCCAAATGCAAAATCCGCCACAATGAGCCATAATACAAGCTCAAATGTTGAGCACGTCGAGGAATCGACAAATTTGGGTCTTCCCTCACACTTTAAGCAACGACAGCGATATTTTCAGCAGAACGAATGTTGCGATGATGCACAGGCCTTGAAATATCAAAAACCGATCCATCCTCTTGAAATTTTCTCACTGTGTTCGAAATTGTTTGCTGTGTAGGTCGACTATGTTGATCGTAATTGGCTCGTAAAGCCCTAAATGTTGATACAGCAGAATCACCATTTTTATAATAAAATTTAATAATTTTAACGCATTCTTCGACTATCAAACGATCCATATTTCTAAATGGCAAACCTTCAGCTAAAAAAAACACGCTTTGGATGACATTTAATTTTGACGAATGTCAAATGGCAGGGTTATACTTTCCCAACCACGAAATGGATAACCCTGTAGTTGAAAATATTGAAGATGGTTTTTTAGTAACACGAAAGAATTTTTTAAGGATGCAAAATAAACAAGTAGGGAAACAGACCTACGCTCATGTCAGAAGGGTTTTGTATTCAATTTACAAAATGCAGTCACCAGATCGAATTAAATCAAGAAACATTTCAAAGACGATTTTATTGGAGAAAATATGAAATACGAAGATCACACTATTATTAACAAAGTTGAACGAATTTCGACTTCTAAGGTTTTTGGTATTGTTATACTCATAAATTTCTCCCGTGATAATTATTTCACATGTCCATTCGCGAGGGAAGAAACACATTTTTCAAGTATTTCCCCCCCTGTGCCCCCACTGAAGCAAAAACTGACAGTTTAACAACTGTTTTGAAAAGCTCCCATGAAAACGTTCATTTCATACTCATATCGGCTACGTTTGATAATTTTTTTTTTCAGGGGGCCAGTCTCCTGTACTGTTATCATCGATTAATGGCCAATTTTTCGAATCCTAGAATGGTTACAAAACCCTTTTGCTAGGAGCTCTCTCCCACCTCCTTGACTTGTATCACTTATGAGCATAAATTGTAGGTACTCATCTTCAGTCATTCATCAAATTGAATCAAGTGTTCAAAACATGCACCTTAAACGTTGAAGTTGGAAAAAAATAGCTCAAAATTGTTCAATCTTCGCATTTAAAACAGCCACTATTTTGTTTTACGATTACTGATACCACTAGCTGAACCGATTCTCAAAGATATACATGACACCTATCATTCCTGAAATTTTCATGCAAATCCTACCAAAACTGTAGTGTCTGAGTCGGTAAAAAGTGCATGTTGTTCCATAGGCATATGTTGCCATAGTAATAAATGCAGCGCATATTGTTCCATAGTGGTACAGGAAAATTCAAACCGCTATAACATCGCTAAATATGATTCAATCTTTATGAAACTTTCAGGGTAGATCAATCTTATAAATAAACACTGAATTTCATTGAATTTAAGGGTAGCGTTAAGATTTTATTCAAGAAAACATAAAATCGATAAATCATACTATTACTAAAAAGTTGAGTGAATTGCGACTTCTCACGTATTTGTTGTTGTTGTACTCACCAAGGCCTACATTCCTGATTTTTTTCAGATTTTTCGGATCACAGGTGTCCAATCGCGAGGGGGGGGGGACACAAATTTTTCGTGTATTTCCCCTCCCTGTGCGCCCCTCGAAGCAAATTTTGCCAAACTAAGACCTGTTTTGAAAAGTTCTCATCACGACCTTTCATTTGATACCCATATCGGCTACCTTCAATGAAATTTTTTTTTCGGGGGGTCACTCTCCTATATGGGGAGACCCCCCTTAAATACCTTATAAAAATTTTTTGTAGTTGAACTTTGAAGAGATCACCACTTTACACCTACACACAAAATTTGATGTTTCTAGCTCAAATAGTTTCCGAGAAAAACTGCTGTGACACACGGACGGACGGACGGACGGACGGACGGACGGACGGACAGACCGACAGACGGACAGACTGGTCGCGAAACTAGTAGGGTTTTGTAAAATTATTTTACAAAACCCTAAAAATTCAGGAATTTACGCAGAGATCTTGCCAGATATTTAAGCTAATGTTACTTGCATCAAGGGGCTTATGGAAAGGGGAAACGTTTGAAAAATTTGTATGCCTACTCTTCACAATTGAACACTCCTGATTCGAAAAATCCCTATTGGCAGCACTAGCCGGAAAGTTAGATTTCTCGTATGTAGCGTAATGTTTCGAAAAATAATTTTGCTTGCCGTCTATTAGACCTCTAACTGCAATTAATGTAGCACTACATGGGTATTACCATAAAAAGAATCTGCCAACGTTCGTCTTTAGAGACTCTTTATAGAAGCGCAAATATTTTGCTTATTAAATTTAGTTACACACGTATGGATCACATGTTGAAAATCGGTGGATAATTAATTGTTATAAACATATAAATACAGGTTTTGCCCTTCTCATGTTTGCTGTTTACACATTTCACAGTGGTTACGACACAAAGGTGATAACTTGTTGGCTTAAATAGCTCAAATAGTTAATTTCAAAAGAATTCCATAAAAATTTAATCAGCAATTGCGTTGCCATTAATATATTCATTTTCAATTCCTTTCTCAGCCATCAAGGGCCATAATTTTGATTTATTATTGTTAACGGCTGTTAAAAATATGAAGCTGTAAAAATTTTTTAATTTTTAATTTGTCATCCGATTTGCATAATTAAATTAAATTAACTTTCCTTAATAACTTATGATTTCAAGTTTTAGCGGAATCTGTTGAGAAACTTGGCTGCTAGAGGGCTACAGAAGTAAAAAAATTTTTATGTCAACCTCTTGTATGGGAAAACCCCGCTTAAACACCTTAAAATACTTTCGTGCACTGCCAATGTTAAGATACACCACTTTTGACCTACATAGAAAATTTCCTCGTTCTAGCTCATGTGGTTTGCGAGAAAACTTGTTACCACGCACGAACAAACGGACGGACGGACAGACAGACAAGTCGAGATTTTATAATTGTCTAGAGTATTGTTATAAATATTTTACAATATCCTAAAGATGGTCTGCTTTATGAATACTTGCAAGTTAAGTCATTTAAAATGTTTCCATGAAAAATATTCATTATTTCAGTTGCTACTAAAATTGTGAATTTCGCTTGCTTTCAGACCTTTGGGGGCCGCCATTTTGAATGCAAGCATTTGATTTTGGATTATTTTAAATCTTTGTGTGCTAGGACCGCATCAATCAATGTGCCAAATTTCGCTCAAATCGGAGTTTCACTCTAGACAGGGCAAAAGTATTCAACTTTTAGTGAAAATGGCAGCTACAAATGTTAAGTTTTAAATGTTCGACTGTTTTACCTTTCATTCGATTTTCATAATTTTTTGCGTAATACCAGAACTTTTTACAGAGATCCATAATCTCAAGTTTCATCAAAATCCGTTCGAAAATCTGACCACTAAAGGCCCACAAAAACCTGAATAAAACGCATAATTAAACGGCCGGCATTTTGAAATTTTCACATGCATGATCACCAAAATGTCAAAATCTCTACACCTGATTGGTTTCTATCTTTTAAAATCAGATTCATATACGTTGAATCAAAATTTCGACTTCTAGAAGCCTTTGAAGTTTTGAGCTTCAACTGGCTGCCATTTTGTTTTTTGCCTCTAGATCTCCAGTTTTTTTACATACTTTTTAGACACCTATAGTTTCTATTTAAACGCCGAACTTCATGAACATTTGTTGAAAGCTTTGACCACAATTACAACAACAAAATTTTGTGCTATTTTCTACCTTTGAGTGGCCGCCATTTCGTTCCAGCCATACCTTCTTTGGATGTTTTATTGTGATCACACATCACATACATTAGTAAACCTTTGTACCAGATTTCATCCAAATCGGAGCTATACTTTGGTCAGAATAGAAATCACGGTTTTTCGTCTAAAATGGCCATCATTTTGTTTTCGCCTGGCGGATATAACTGGTTCATGAATTTAACCGAGATATTTACTCAATACACCTTTCCTGAAAATTTGGTGAAAAAAGGAGCGAAATTGCAACCTCTAGCATGGTCACACATTTCGTTAAATCCCATATATATATATATATATATATATATATATATATATATATATATATATATATATATATATATATATATATATATAAAGATATATATATATATATATATATATATATATATATATATATATATATATATGCATATTTAATATATATATATATATATATATATATATATATATATATATATATATATACATATATATATATATATATATGCATATGTAATATATATATATATATATATATATATATATATATATATATATATATATATATGTATTGTTACATGTACAAATAACTCTGCAAGCTACTGTCCCAATTGTTTTCACAACCATTAAGAACATCAACAAACGAATGTATTCGAAAATCCACCAAGCATGATCAACATCTGAAAGTGACGTCACTGCCCATTCGTTAAGCTGCTCGAATATTCCAGGTAGTTCGCCAATGTACGAGAAATAGATTGAATGACTAGAGACCCTATATAAAAACGAGCTGAATGAATGGGGGGATTCATTACAACTGCGATATAATAAAACTGCGATAGTGTGGAGTGAGAATTAAGAGCGATATTGATTGTGAAGTGATAGATAGTTGAAGTAAAAATTGATCGAAATAATTAAATTAATAATTGTGCATTCTCAGTAAATAAACTCTTTTAACTTAATTTGAAAGACATTGCGTTTTCACTTTCCCGGAACATTAAAATTATTGGCCGCGAACCATAAAACGCGACAATATATATAAATATATATATATATATATATATATATATATATATATATATATATATATATGTATATATATATATATATATATATATATATATATATATATATATATATATGTACATATATATATATATATATATATATATATATATATATATATATATATATATACATATATATATATATATATATATATATATATATATATATATATATATATATACAAACATATATATAAGAGACTTTCCGCCAATCCGACATAATTAATAATAGCATGATATGTGAATTTACTGTTTTTTCTTAATAAAATTTCATAGTAATGATAATCGCGCACTAATCCATCTTGAACCTTAGCGTTGGTATTTGTTAGGGAGTTTCATTTCATGCCCATAATGGTATTCGAGTTGATATCGTCAATATAATACTCAACGAAGTGATTATTACCTGATGGACAAAAGCTTTGTCACTATAGAACTTTGAGCTCAGGAGCTGCTGCCAGGCTAAGTGCCCCAAATTGCTCCACCACATGGACTATACATTCTTCTTCTTAGCACTACAGCCCCTTTCGGGCCTTCACTTTCTGCAAACAGCGCCTCCAACTGTCTCGGCCCGTCGGCCGCGTCTTCTAGTTCCGAAATCCGAGCAGCGATGAACTGTTTTCTTCGACCAAGTCAGACCAGCGTTTCCTCGGTTTCCCCACTGACCGCCGGCCTTCAGTTCTCCCAACGAATACCTTCTTGGATATCAGTTGTTCGTCCATACGATTCATGTGCCCAGCCCATTGCAGCTTCCGCAGTCTTACAATCGTTGAGACCTGCAGTTCGTCGAAAATTTCACACAGCTCATGGTTGTATTGAATTCGCCATTGGTCCCCGTCTAGCTTCGCTCCGATTATTCGCCTCAGGACCCGTCACTCAAAGGTGTTCAATATATTTTCGAATGCTTTGGATAGGGTCCATGTTTCACACCCAAAGCATAACACAGGTCTTATCATACACAAATTCGCTAACATTTTCAATACTATATTCGCTAAGTGTGATATTTTGGTTATTTGGGGTATTTTTCCTCGACTGCGTCATGAACTTCGTTTTTTTTTTGTTGATTTGTAGCTAGTTTTGCTTCGCTGTCGAGTTGCAGGAAGAGTTCTTTGGCAGTTGTAAGTGACCGTGACAGAATGTTGATGTCGTCTGCATAGGCCACTACTTGGCTCGACTTATATAGTAATGTACCTCACATATCGACAGGTAGCTTCCGTATGACGTACTCCAGAGCCAAATTGAATAGCAGTGAGGCCAGCCCATCTCCCTGCTTTAGTCCGATATTTGTGTCAAAGGCATCGGTGAGTTGGTTATTGATGCGGACTTGGGAGGCTGTCGATGTCATTGTCATTTTGGTAAGACGGACTAATTTGGCTGGGATGCCAAAACCAAGCACTATTTGGTACAGTACGTTACTATCAATACTGTCATATGGTTGCTTGATGTCAACGAAAATTCGGTGTACGTCTATGTAGAGCTCCCAACAATTTTCAAGTACCTACTTGACTGTGAACAATTGGTCTGTTGTTGATCTACCTGCCCTAAAACCACCTTGATACTCCCCAATAATACTGTTGGCGTATGATCCGATTTTATTTCCTAAGATTTTAGAAAATATCTTAAACGCCGTACAAAGTAGTGATATGCCTCTATAATTTTCGCAGCTTGTCATGTTTTTTGTGGATAGGGAATATAATTGATTGGCTCCTCTATTTCAAAGTATGTATGTTCTTGTTGCAAAATGTACTAGATGACTTTGTGAATAGCTTGATGAACACTACTGCCACCATATTTCTCCACTGCTCCACTGGAATCTCATCAATGCCGGGTGCTTTATTATTCTTTTCGGCTTTGATGATGGAACAAACTTCATCCAGAGTTGGTGGAGCCAATGAAGGCTCTCCACAGACATCTATAGGCTTCGATGTTCTGGAGCTGTGCAGAGGATTATGGAGGTTCTTGAAATATGATGCCTATGTTTCCTTAATCTTGATTTCATCAGCGATTATATTTCCGCTGTCATCACGACAGAGCATGGTTTTGGACTGAAAGCCACGTTTCAGGCTTTTCACAACTTTGTATGTTTGTCTTGTGTTGTTGCTCGCTAAATTTACATCATACTTCACAATTGGTGGTCATAGTATTTTCTTTTCTTAATCTCAATCATCTTATTCGCTACCCTTCTGAGATTTGCATGGTGTTCTCTTTTTGTCCTGGTTTTCCTACCAACATGTTCTTTGTACGCCTGATTCTTTTAATCTAACCCAATCTGGCACTCATCATCGAACCAATCATTCCTCTTGCGCCGGGCTTGATGTCCGATCGTCTGTTCTGCCACGGTTCTGATAGCCGCTTTCACTTCCATCCAGAGCTGGTTGCTCGTCTTCAACGATGCGTCTAATAAGATGGGAGCCAGCTGATTGTCGGGGGTCTCGATGACATGTTTGACCTCAGATGCCGTTTGGAGCCTTTCGATGTCAAATTTTTGTAGTGGGCTGGTCTTCGCTGAATACGGCATCGGTAGATTAATTTGATCAAGTAATGATCTGAGTTACAATTGGCTCCTTGGTATGTACGGACGTCAAGTTTGCTCAAGGCTCAACGTTATTGGATCAGAACATGATCGATCTGGTTTTGTGTGTTACCATCCGGTGATACCCAGGTCATTTTATGAATGCATCAATGTGGGAAGCAGGTCGAACGTATGACTAAATTTTTGCTACATGCAAAGTCAATCAGGCGCTGGCCGTTGTCCTTTGTTTCATCGTGGAGGCTATATCTTACAGTTGTTCCCAGATGAGATAGCTCATTGCCAACGTAAGCGTTGAAATCACCCAGAATTATGTTTCTGTCACTTGTGGGTCATAAGTCGACCAGTCTTTCTAGATGATTTGATAGCGTTTTCTTCGTTTCTTTGTCCTTTTCTTCGGTTGGGGTGTGAACATTGATCAGCCAGATTTTGAAGCATTTCGCTTTTATACGGATTGCAACCAACCGTTCATCGACTGCTTTAAAGTCAATAACGTGCAATTTGAACTCCCTATCCACAATGAAGGCCACTCCGGATTCTCGTTTTCCAGTAGGCTTCCCACTTTTGAATATTGCGTGTGATCTCATGTCTTCATTGTCGTTTCCAGTCCAATTCGTTTCCTGGACTGCCAGTATTTTTAATTGATACTGACTAGCCTGTTGTAAAAGGTCCTTAACAGCGCCAGGGTAATAAAGTGATCGAACATTCCAGGATCCAATGCCAAAGTCCTTTTTGCGTAGATGTATATATATATATATATATATATATATATATATATATATATATATATATATATATATATATATATATATATATATGTATGTATGTATGTATGTGTATATATATATATATATATATATATATATATATATATATATATATATGTATATATATATATGTATATGTATATATATATATATATATATATATATATATATATATATAGATATATATATGTATATATATATATATATATATATATATATATATATATATATATATATATATATATCGACAATATAATATATTAGGTTTGTAAAGGTCCAAATAAAGATTTCCATTGCTCAAAATGGTTTGTTTTATTTAGTAAAAAATTTATTCAAAGACAAACTTAGGTAATTAATTTTTCGCCCCCTTGGGATATAACAAAATTTGTGATTACGCTAGAGGTCACAATTTCAGTCCAATTTTCACCAAGTTTTAGGAAAAGGCTTATTATGTAAATACCTCAGCGGAGTTGCTTAACCCTAGACACCTAACCTTCGTCGATTCGACGACTACGTGACTTAAGAATCGCTATCTCTTTCTAGCGCTTGCAGCGATCATTGCTACGTTTCTGGCCAAATTAGTGCTTGTTGAGCTCTTTTGTTAGGCATTTGAGTTGTGCAGGTCAGTGTAATATTTTTTGGGATTTTATAATTGTGCTCGTCGTTTTGAGGAATTGTTAGCATTTACGTATATTCTCTTGCAGCTTACGGTTTTTCATGCTTGCAGTTTTTATTATGTGTTCACGGCGATCATTGACTATTGAAGAAATCGCACGTTTGTCATTGGACGAGGAGGATCTCAATACATCAGCTAGTGATAGTGAAACTGAAGATCACGTTGAGGTTGATCATTTTGAAAGTGATTTACAGTCAGAAGAATTGAAGGCGTTCAAGAACGTGTTTCAAGTGCTTCAGTGGATAACGTGATGGAGCCACAAATGCCTTCTGTTCTCCATGGAATTATCTTAGGTATTGATTCCAGTATACATTCTCAAGCAGCACAGTTTCTTGTCAGT
This sequence comes from Odontomyia ornata, assembly GCA_963969285.1. NCBI lineage: Eukaryota > Metazoa > Arthropoda > Insecta > Diptera > Stratiomyidae > Odontomyia > Odontomyia ornata. Next base: position 342,904,703 of record OZ017739.1, on the reverse strand, counting down.
CTCATCATATTTGGGCTACAAGTAAAGGTCGAACATGAAACAGAACAGCAGCAATAAACATCGTCCGCGATGCCAGAGGACCAGACCGCGCAGTCAAGGGTATTGCCGACTCACTTCTGTTATTTGAACAGTTCATGGCTGACTTAATAATAGAAGACGTTGAAATCGCAATAAAAAGAAAAAAATATATCCAAAATACATCGACACTTGCAAAGGAGAAATCAGAGCTGTTTTGGGTATTCTCGTGTTAACTGCAGCCCTGAAAGGCAATTATCTGACCTACAAGGAAATGTTCAATACCGAGTACTGTGGCAGAAGATATGCACCGTGCATGAGCAAAGAAAGGTGTAAGTTTCTTCTGCCATGTCTACGTTTTGATGATATAGCAATCCACTTAGAAAAAAAGAAAAACAACCCTTTCACACTTCTAAGGAATATATGGGAGAAGCTTATAAATCAGTGTCGCCAAAACTATATTCCTGGAACAAATGTCACTATTGATGAGCAGCTACTAGCATTCTAAGCGAGGTGTAAATTTTGGATGTATATCGTAAATGAGCCTGCCAAGTATGGGATTAAGCTTGAAATGATGTGTGATAGTGACCCAAAGTATATAGTCGACTGTATGCCAAACCTCAGAAAAGGAACAATTACATGCAGTATGCCTTTAGGAGAGTACTTTGTAAAGGAACTTACACGCAGTACACATGGTACGAACTGAAATATTATGACCGGCAATTGGTTTACGTCAGTGCCACTAGCTAAACAATCGCTTCAGCAGCCTTACAATCTGACTATTGTAGGGACATTACGATCCAATAAAAGGGAAAATCCAGAGGAAATTAAAAAATAGAAAAAGCGACACAAGAAAAATCAACAAAGTAAAGTAAATATATCAAGAAACGTTAACACGCTACTTCTTCCATACAAACCTAAACCATCAAAAATAGTATACATGCTTTCATCTTTTGATGAAGAGGGCTCAGTCAATTCTGAAACAAAAAAGCAACACATGATTGTATTCTACAATAGCACAAAGGTGGCGTAGACACCTTCAATCAAATGTGCTAAATAATGTCCTGCAGTAGTAAAACTAATAGACGGCCAATGAGTGTTTTCTATGGCATGATGAATATAGCATGTATCAATAGCTACATAATTTACTGCCACAGTTGTTCCGTACGTGGTCTAAGCATAATGAATAGGCGTAATTTTATGAAGAAGATGCATTCACAACTTTTAAACCCCTGGTTGAAAGTTCGATTGCAAATTCGTACCATGCTGAGGCGCATTATGCAAAAAATAACGGATATATTACCTTAAAAAAATGACAAAGACCAAAGGCCAAGTCAATCATCTTCTTGTGATGACCTGCAACTACCAGTGACATCAAATAGTAGAAAAAGAAAAATCTGCGGTCTATGTTCCTATAAAAAAAAAGCCGAATGACAAAGTCATTCTGCATTAAATGTAACACTGCAATTTGCGGTGAACATAATGCTGATTTTTGCACAACATGTACTTCAAAATATTAGTCTTTTGCGTTTTCTCAATTTATAGTATTATGATGAAGACATGCCAAAGAAGAAAAAGCTGTTTTTTTATTCTTTTGATTTTCATTTTTATAAATATATTGTTGTTTTAATCATTAGAAGAAGTGGATTACAATAAATGTTTCATAATAAATAAAAACTTGAATTAAATAAAAATTTATTGTTTTCTTTTGAAGAATTGCAGCTAGTCTTTATAAATATGCAACAAACATTACCAAAAGTATATTCTAACTTAAAAATAAAATATATTCCTAAATGCTCGTCGAATCGTCGAATAGGTAGGGTTAATGGTGGACAAGCGAACGTTAAATCGGCCCAGCGAAAACACAATGACGGCAATTTTAGACAAAAAATCGTGGCTCCTATTCCGACGAAAGCACAGCTCCGATTTGGATAAAATTTAGTACGGGGCTTCATTTAACGGTGTCATGAATTTCTTAATCAAAAATGCAATGTTAAATCGTCTGAAAGTAAATGACAGGTCGAAAACATTGCGAAAATTTTAAACAAATTATGATAAAATTCGATAGTTTGGTAAAAATTGTTTGAGTCTGAAGAACAATGTAAATCACTAGAGGTCAGGCCTCAAATGACAAAATGGCGGCTTGTTGAATTTTGAAAGTGCAAAGGCTTCTAGAAGTCATAACTTCGATTTGATTTGGATGAAACATGAAATTAAAGTATAAAGTAATTATATATAAAGATTTTGGAATTTTGGTGATCATCCAACAGCACATTTTAAAATGGTGGTGGCTTAAAAATGCGATTTTTTCAATGGCCCTCTAGTGGTCATTTTTTCGTGGCCCTTTAGTGGCCATGTTTTTCAACGGATTTGGATGAAACTTGAGATGATGAGTACTTATGTTAAGACCATCTTGTATTATATACAGAAGTCAAAGTTCAGGAAATAATATTTTTAAGCTGATTACTTTTGCGTTGTCTAGAGTAAAACTCCTAAGACAGATGCATAAGTTCAAAACGGTGGCCCCGCAAATTCAAAAAATAAACGCAATTCCCTATTTTAGTAGCTACTGATACAATGAAAGTTTTCCATGGAAATGTTTGAGATGGCTTAAATTGGAAATTATTAAAAAATAGCTTACCTTTAAGCATTGTTTGACTTTCAAAATAGCGGTCAATAAAACGATTTTAAGGGTTTTGTAAAATAATTTTACAAAACCCTTCTAAAATCGCATCCTGTCTGTCCGTCTGTCTGTCTGTCTGTCTGTCCGCCCGTCCGTCCGTCCGTGTGTCACAGCAGTTTTTCTCGGAAACTACTTTAGCTAGAAGCATCAAGTTTTGTATGTAGGTGTAAAGTGGTGATCTCTTCAAAGTTCATCTACAAAAAAAATTTATAAGGTATTTAAGGGGGGTCTCCCCTTGTAGGGGAGTGAACCCCTGAAAAAAAAAATTTCATTGAAGGTAGCCGATATGGGTATCAAATGAAAGGTCTTGATGAGAACTTTTCAAAACAGGTCTTAGTTTGGCAAAGTTTGCTTCGAGGGGCGCACAGGGAGGGAAAATACACGAAAAATTTGTGTCCCCCCCTCGCGATTGGACACCTGTGATCCGAAAAATCTGAAAAAAATCAAGAATGTAGGCCTTGATGAGTACAACAACAACAAATACGTGAGAAGTTGCAATTCACTCAACTTTGTTAGTAATAGTTTGATTTATCGATTTTATGATTTCTTGAATAAGATCTTAACGCTACCCTTAAATTCAATGAAATTCAGTATACAGATGTCTATTTATAAGATTGATTAACCCTGCAAGCTTCATAAAGATTGCATCATATTTAGCGAAGTTATAGCGGTTTGAATTTTCCTGTATTACTATAGAACAATATGCGCTGCATGTATTACTATGGCAACATATGGCTATGGAACAACATGCGCTTTTTACCGACTCAGACACTACAGTTTTGCTAGGATTTGCATGAAAATTTCAAGAATGATAGGTGCCATGAATAACTTTGAGAATCAGTTCAGCTAGTGGTATCAGTAATCGTAAAACAAAATAGTGGCTGTTTTAAATGCGAAGATTGAATAATTTTGAGTTATTTTTTCCCAACTTCAACGTTTAAGGTGCATGCTTTGAACACTTGATTCAATTTAATGAATGACAATTAATACTCATAAGTGAAACAAGTCAAGGAGGCGGAAGAGAGCTTCTAACAAAAGGGTTTTGTAACAACTCTAGGCTTCGAAAAAATTGGCCATTAATCGATGATAACAGTACAGGAGAATGGCTCCTGAAAAAAATTCATCAAACGTAGCCGATATGAGTATGAAATGAAAGTTTTCATGGGAGCTTTTCAAAACAGTTCCAAAACTGTCAGTTTTTGCTTCAGTGGGGGCACAGGGGGGAAATACATGAAAAATGTGTTTCCTCCCTCGCGAATGGACATCTGAAATAATTATCAAGAGAGATATTTATGAGTATAACAATAACAAAAACCTCAGAAGTCTAAATTCTTTCAACTTCGTTAATAATAGTATGATCTTCGAATTTCATAGTTTCTCCAATAAAATCAATCGTCATTGACATGCTTCTTGACTTTATTCAATCTGGTGACTGCATTTTGAAAATTGAATACAAAACCCTTCTGACATGAGCGTAGGTCTGTTTACCCAACTTGTTTGTTTTAAAACTAAGGATACCTACGAAAAATTTACCTTTTTGGCTGGTGATGAGAGCGGTATTTTCCAACTCTACAAAATTTCTCTCAATTTTGACACATTTCCTCCAACAATCCTCTGATAATTTTATACCATCTTTGTCATGATTTTTTCGGAAGGTCTGCGAATTACTATTCCACGGCTGCAATAGATTCTTCATTTGTTCAAACAATTTCCACGAAAATTTTTTTTTTTTAAACCCCTAAAGAGGTAATAGTCAGGGGAAGCCAAGTCCTGCAAATATAATGGATGTTTAAGCAATTCGTACTTTAATAATTTCAATTTAGCTATCGTCAATGCATTTGTGTGAGGACTTGCGTTGCCTTGATGAAAAATGATTTTTCCTTCTGTAAACCGGGTCTTTTTCACGAATATTTCTATGTACCTCGTCCAAGAGGTTTCAAGAATACTCTGAGCTAATTTTTTTGCCTTTTTAAAGATTATCAATCAACAAAATCCCTTTTGAATCCATGACCTTTGCTGATCCTTCTGACTTGACCTATTTTGAAGCTGAACAACCAGCTTCAGCTCGCTGTAATCGTTCTCGTTTCAGTTAAAAATATGATTGTAAGTTTAAATCTCATCCACAATTAGAAAACTATGCACAAAGTCGGTGTCATTCTACATAAAACGCTCAAAACTACGCTTACAAATCGGTTGTAGATTCAGTTTTCGTTGAATTGTTTACGAATGCGGCATTTTCTTTCCGAGTAGCTTTCTCAGGGTAAAATTTCATGTAAAATATATCGCACGTATTTATTTGAGATCACTATGGTATCAGTAATTTCACACGTAGTCACACTCGGACTTTTACAAACAGTATAGACTTGCTCAATGATTTTTTATGTTGTTACACATTTTGCAAATCTACTACGTGGTTAATTTTCAAGGCTAATACCACCACGTTTAAACTCTAAAACTTATCGATGCACAATTGGTAAAGAAGGAACAGGTTTCTTCCACACGTTCACCATTTTTTTATGAATTTCTGTTGCTGATAAACTTTACAAGACAAAAAAAATTATCAGTGCATAATATTCGGTTTAATTCGTTGTTTAAAAATTGACTGACATGTAAACTTCAAATGGCTTGTCAAGGCAAAATGAATTGACGGATAGAAATAATCTTTTGTGCACGTTCATATAAAAGACGATGTATTAAAACGGCGTGTTAATTTTGATTACCGTTATAGTCAGTAAGTGTCGATCTCCAAATATTTCAATCAACCTTTATTTTGAAAACTTTTCAGAAGCATTTTAGATGTAAACTTTGATATGGGCAATGCACACTAAAATTATGAAATTGATAAAAGTTGTTGCCCTTATGGTTAATTTGGGATAAAAGCACCACTTGTGCTATGTATCAAGTGAAATAATTGTTGATTTGCAAGTGATATTTTGTAGATAAATGATATTTCAAAACGAAGACTCCAATTAGCTTCCAACATCATGATTTTGAATACATTAAATGGGATTTTTTGGCTTTGTTAAACAAAATGTTTTTGTTGGTACTTATGTAGTAATCGAGCAGTCACCCAAGCAAACTGCTCGACAACCTTCCTATCGCCTATTCGAAATTTTAAAGGCAGATTTAGAAAAATAATTAATTATTTCCATTCATAATCCTCATTTGTAAAATAGTTTTCTTTCTTATTATTATTATAAAATGTAACTTTATATCAATTTTCTTCTATATTAAATTTAAACATTTCCCTTTCATTATTTTTTTCATGAGATTTTATTTTTATTACTATTTAAAATGTTCTTCATTTTTCTTTACTTCAGTTAAATTTTGTTTTAAAATAAATGTTCAAATCTGCCACATAAAATTTACAGTGTACGAACGATGATCCGGTACACCTTACCGGTGTACTAAATTGAGAATGAAATGGAAGTGAAATGGGGCGGATGGTTGTCAAATAATTTTTGTGGTTAGGATGAGTAATGTTTTGCCGTCCGTGAAGTGTGTCGTTTAGTTTTTCCTACCGAATGAAATATTTTTCATTGAAGCCACGCTACACCACCGTATTTATTTATGTAAGCGTAGGTATTCTCTGAAATAGTTTGTTCGTGAAGTAAATTTATAATTCAATTCTCGATTCCCATTCGATACGAAAATTTATGCTTTTGAAAGGCTACATTGCGAGATGTTATCTACGCTTCATTTCCAACTTCTGTGGCTACAAAATATCCGCCCTGGGCAAATCAGATACATTTTCACGGTTAATGAACACGTGAAGGAAATTACAAACCATTTGCATCCGAAGCGTCTTGAAAAGCTATCATAATTTAAATGTAATGTTGACCACTGATTAAGGTACTTCTTTTCTACGTGAGCTCCACGCATCTTCATTATGCTCAAGTAAATTATGCTAATTCTACTTATATCTCTCGTTTAATTAGCCTGAGTTTTCCAGCTAGTTTAAAAAGGTTCAAATTCCAATGTTCTCTCGACGGTTGGGCTAGCTGTCAAAAAAGAAGCCCGATTCGAAAGCTAATCCAGGAGTGAGATCGAGATTTCGCTGCAAGGCTGTGTCATCGTACATCAAGTGGCTCGAGTCGACCGAGTGTGTTCGTGTTAGTTCCAGCCAACTTCAAGGTGCAGCCTGGATAGATTAAGTCATAAATGATGGTAAAATTTCTAAAGAAAGTCCCGCCACGAGGTTTGTGAAATTGATTTCGAGAGAAAGAATTTCCTGGACAAATTTGCGAACTTTCGCAAAACAAATGTAGGGGATAGTGCCCTCCGGTAAAATTTATGCAGGCAAATAGAGAAAATTGAGACCTTCATGGACAGTGAGCCTAGACAAATTCCTTCTCCTGAATTGAGTAGTTTCGATCCTACTTTAGAGGAAAACAGTTTAGAGTGAAGCATTTGCTGGAGTTCCTTACTATAACTAGCCTTCAACTTTATTACAAAACCATTGTGATTTTGGTAATGCGTGGTTACTCAGTCGCCAGATACCGGAAGGATGTATCTGCGTATATGTAAGCCGTGCCCCGAGTGCTGTAAGCTAGGTATTTCCATGGATGTATGCATTGATGACGGATTTCTATCTGGTGGTTTTTTATATGACCGTTTATTAATATTTTACGAGAAATGGTGCAACACCTTTGCTCGCGTTTTATTTAAAATATTTTATTTGGCACGAAACCTATCCGTAAGAATTTGATTACAAATCTTGCGCCAAATACAAATTTCATTTATAGCATTTAAGTTAACACACATTCCTTAAACCCTATCACCTTTCCATATTTCCCATCATCGCACATTCTTCCTACATCTGCATGTTGTCTATTAACCGTATACGCGAGCATTTTTCTACACGCGCGGCGTCCTATTTCGCTCTGTTAACGCGTACTCTGTTTTAGTTTCCCACATTTTGTAAACTCATGTGTTTTATTGTCAGCAAAAATATAGAATAAATTCAAATGTAACTTAGAATCAAGTTTCAGTTGTTCGAGGTTCAATAAAGTGACTAGTTAAAATTAAAGTTAGTGTTTTTTTTAACTTAACTTAGAAGAAATTCCATAAGTGGTGCCCGAGCAGTGCAAAGTGATAAAATTAAGTTTTAAAATAACCTAAAACAATCAGTGGACTTAACTGAGGCCCTTATGTCCTTGAATTCTCGCAGAGGCCGGCAAGGAGCTGATTATATAAAAAAAAAGTAGTGCAAAAAGTTTACTATAAAAAAGTGCAAAAGTAAAAAAGCACACGAAAATAAAAAGTCGATACTCACTATAAACAGTGGGAAAAAATAAAACTATAAACTGTGGAAAAATAAGTGAAAGTTATATCAGAACATTGGAATATACCAAGAAAGGAAAGGAATTGAAGCGAACAATTTTCTAGAGGAAAATCTAACCAGATACAGGCTTGTGACCGCACCCGTGCCGCAGTACGTTTCCGCCAATCCTGAAAACGATCAACGGCGGGATCCGAAATAGAATATCACGGACCGTCCAATATGCTAGTATCTTACTATATAGTAAGTGATTTCTTTACAAAAATTGGAAGTTAAATTAAATACAAGATATTTAAATTAAAATTCATTTTCAATCCAATTTCATTCAATCAAATTCAAATATTATTATCCTTAAATACTTAACTTTATTTTATTATTTTCCTTAAATATTTAACTTTCAGCACGTGAGTGATAGTGTCTTAAAGTGAAAGTGATTTGTGAAAATAATTGTAAAAAACGAAGTTCGCAATCGCGGATTCACACGTTTGTAATTTTTGATTCATTTTTAATCCTTAATTCGTTTTGCTAAATCCTTTTGTGTGTTCTCGCCCTGCCTTATTATTTAAAATGGAATTTCACGATACCCTCGTTCAACTGACCGGGGCGGTGAACGCTCAAATAGAGCAGCTTAAAGCATTCGAACAAAGGCTCGCTAAAATCGAACAAATAAATTCGCAAATTGAAAAACTTCCAAAACTTGAAACAAAGTTTCAGAGGATTGAAGCACTTATTTCGCGTGATAGTGAAATCGGTAATTTCGCATCAATTTCCGAACAAGCAAGGCATATTGAATGTATGCTTAAATTGCTGGAAGAGGGTAGCAGATCAGTGCCTCAGCATGCACCTACAATTTTAAGCACGTCCTAGTACCGTTGAAGATCTTGACGTAATTAAAAAACTTCCCGACTGTGTAAGAGACCTTCAACCGTTTGAAGGAAACCCCGTGCGATACGTGTCGTGGATCCACAATGTGAAGACAATCCTGCAAGACTATAAGATAGTCCAGGATAAACCAATTTATAGCGCCATCCTCAGGCACGCAGGACAAATAATACGAGGACCGGCAGATGCCGCCCTCATTTCTTACAATATTTTTGACGAGGATTGGCAGAGCATCAAAAGATGCTTATCATTACATTATGCTGATAAGCGTGATGTAAGGACGCTCGAGTACCAGCTTCATGCTTGACGAATTTTATGCGAACGTTAATCACCAACTCTCGTTGCTGATTAACAAAATTAAAACTGAGGATTATTCCGCAGAAACAATTTCCGCTTTGACTGGGAGCTATCGAAATCGAGCTCTTGACGTGTTTATACGAGGTTTGAATGGACATTTATCCACAATGCTCGTTTTTCAGAAACCTCAAACCTTACCCGAGGCATATGCATCTTGCCTCGAATTCCAAAATTTGAATTTCAGAAACTCATCAATTCATAACAGGATCTTCAAAAATACAGTGTCTGCACCAATCAATCAAATATTTCACCCACAGCCTGACAATGCCAGGCAACCTATCGTTACTCAACAACACCAAACACTTTCTGATCGAATCAGAGCTTACAACATCCAAAGGAATACGTACCTCCAAAAACAGCTTGTTTACAATAGACCACCGCCTCCAAGGCCGCATCAACCAAAACCTCCCGTACCAATGGACATAGACAAGACTATTCAAACTCGACAAATAGACTACCAAAACAGACCTACAAATTTCCAGCCAAACAAACGCCCTAACGGTTCCTTGCAGTTCCCGCGGAAATCCCAGAAGCTTTTTAATATTGAAGCCCCAGAAGAGGACCAGAACACCCAAGCTGATTTCGAAATACCGGAGGACACCTACATTGAGGCTCTGCCCGAAAATGAAGTTCATCAAGAATCTGCCGAGGAAAATATTGATCTAAATTTTATGATGGACGCCTATCCAGCGTACCATACATAAAATATCGCGCTAAGGATGGAAGAATACTTAAATTTTTGGTGGACACGGGGGCCAACAAAAATTTTATTAGTTCTTCATTATCGCAAGAGGCTGACCTTTTAAGTAAACCCATTGTTATTAATTGTGCAGCAGGTGCTATCACAATAAATTCAAAAATCAGTGGAGCTTTTTTTTAGAAATGTTGGGAATGACACAATACTTGATTTTTACGTTCTTCCTGGTCTCTCATCCTTTGACGGCATAGTTGGCGACGATACACTTAAATCATTAGAAGCTTTTATTGACAGAAAACATAATATCCTCTATTTAAGCCCTAACATAAAAATTCCTTTAAAACCTAAATTTTCTAAACAGGTGAATACTATTGAAATAAAATGTCAACACCTTACTCCCGAGTTAAATTCTAAATTAAACGAAACCCTCAAGGAATTTCCAAATATCTTCGGTCCAATATCCAACAGTGAAATGATCGAAACTAATGTCCGCGCTGAAATAAAAACAACTACTTCAGACCCAATTTATACCAAATCTTAACCTTACCCCTTTAATTTGCGCCCGGAAGTCGAAAAACATATCGCCAAATTGCTTGAAGATGGCATAATTCGCAAATCAAAAAGTCCTTACAATTCACCACTTTGGGCGGTGCCAAAAAAGGCTAGTTCATCTGGGGAGAAACAATATAGGCTTGTAATTGATTTTAAGAGATTAAATGCTGTCACCGTCTCTGATACTTATCCTATTCCAGATATCACTAACACATTAGCCAGCCTTGGAAGTTGTAAGTACTTCACGACCTTAGACCTCACGTCTGGTTTTCATCAAATCCGCATGAAGGAAAAAGACATCCTCAAGACAGCATTTTCAATGGCAAATGGAAAATATCAGTTTACTCGGCTCCCTTTCAGGCTTAAAAATGCACCCGCTATTTTCCAACGAGCAATAGACGACGTATTGAAGCCTTTCATTGGCAAAATTTGTATCGTGTATATCGATGATATTATCATCCTGGGCTAAAATGAGGGCGAACATCTAATGAATCTTCGTACAAAAGTTACAAAAGGCAAATATCGAAAAATTTGAATTTCTTCAAACTCAGGTAGAATTTCTGGGGTACATTGTATCGGAAGAAGGTATTCTCCCGGATCCAAGGAAAATTAGCGCTATCCAAAAGATTAAACCTCCAGATAATCTCAAGGATCTCAAGGCTTTTCTTGGGCTTGCTTCTTATTATAGGAAGTTTGTGAAGGATTTTGCTAAGGTAGCAAGGCCACTAACACAACTCACAAGGGGTTATAACGCCCAAATCAAGGCCGGCCAGTCCAAGAAAAAGAAAATAAGTCTAGGAGAATCGGAATTAAAGGCTTTCAACCACTTGAAAGCACTTCTAACTTCCACCGAAATTTTGGCTTTTCCCGATTTCAATAAACCATTCATCCTGACGACTGACGCATCTAATCACGCGATTGGAGCGGTTTTGTCACAAGGCGAAATCGGTAAAGACATCCCAGTAACTTACATATCGAGGTCCCTAAACAAGATTGAGGAAAGCTATGCGACTGGAGAAAAGGAAATGCTGGCGATTGTTTGGGCACTTGATAAACTTAGAACGTATTTGTATGGCGCAAAGAAAGTAAAAATCGTCACGGACCACCAACCACTCACATTTGCCTTAAGCAATAGGAATTTCAACGCGAAGCTAAAAAGATGAAAATCTCGTATAGAAGAGTTTAATTATGAGCTGCTCTATAAACCAGGGAAAACAAATCTTGTAGCTGACGCTCTTTCCAGAGTACCCTTAGAGGCTAACATGATCACCAACGACTCCCTGACGGCTCACAGTGCTCAGGAGGACAATAGTGACCTGATCCCATGCTGTGAAGCACCGATCAATGTTTTTCGGCGTCAGCTTATATTTTCAGAGGAAAATAACATTATTGCTCATGAAGAGCCTTACCCCAACTACCATCAATATTACATCCGACTCTCCACTATTAATAAGGAAACTCTCAACCCGAATGTTATAAACGGAATCAAAACTCCTGAGGCTTACATACAAAATTTGCAAGAACTTTACCAGGACCACTTCCATAATTTCAATATCCATATAACCCAACGTGTAGTCGAAGATATTTCAAACGAGGATAATAAATTAAAAATCATACGCGAGATTCATCGTAGGGCTCATAGAAATAGTAAAGAAAATAAGGAGCAAATTTTGGAAAATTATTACTTCCCGGCCATGTCTCGGCTTACCAAATCTTATATCGCGGAGTGTGAAATCTGCAACACATGTAAATATGATCGTCATCCTCTTAAGCCTGAATTACAGGAAACTCCAATTCCAAAATACCCAATTGAAATCTTACATATGGACATATGTACTATTAACGGGGAAAAATTCTTAACATGTGTGTGAATTAAAAATAAATCAGCACCTTATCTCCGCGACAAAATAGCCAGGTTGTTGCACTACTTCACTGTCCCCAGGATACTTGTTTCGGATAATGAAGGAAGCTTTATTAGTCCAACTGTCTTAAACTTCATTGAGGCACTCGGCATCCAAACGTATTTAGCTCCACCACAGAAAAGTGAAGTCAACGGTGCCATCGAGTGTGCTCACTCTACCATTTTGGAGATCATTAGATGCCTTGAAAAAGAAATGCCAAATTTGGGTCTAAGAGAAATTGTAGAGATCTCGGTAGATCGCTATAATAACACATTCCATTCAGTGATAAAAACCAAGCCTGCAGACATTTTCTTTGGTAGATCAGAACGTATTAATTATCAAAATTTGACAGACTACAAGACCCAACTGGAAGAAAATATAAAAACAGAAATAATGAGGAAACAGAAAATTCAATTAGAATTCCACAATAAAGATCGTGATAAACCCAAAAAGTACGAAGCAGGTGAGGTAGTGTTTAAACGCAATAAACAAATAAAAGCTAAAACTAAACCCCTCTATGAAAAAGAAATAATCAACAAAGACAATCGCGTTACTGTGACAACATCTACAGGAAAACGAATCCATAAATCCCACATTAAAAATAAACCCCTTAAGTCTCCCAAGTCCTAAAAAAATGCATTTTCTCTTTTTTTAGAGTCATCCTCTGCACAGCAGACTCATTGGTCACTGTTCACGAGTATAAGGGTCCGCTCATGACAATGCACCAAGGCTATGGCAGAATTATCGACGGAAGTTTTAAAATTATTCATACCGTTAATATCTCCACATACCATGATATCCTCAACACTGCACGGCTAACCATACATCGAGATGTTAACAGGTTTAGCATACTCCTTCCACAACTACATCAATCCATGTCACAAATCAACGACCTATTGGACCAGTTAAGTTCAAGCAGGCCAAAGCGATCAATTAATTGGTTAGGATCAGCTTGGAAGTGGATTGCGGGTAGCCCGGATGCAACAGATTGAGACAGTATGCTCAAGAGCCAAAATAATTTAATTGACAATAACAACAAACAGTACAAAATCAATCAACACTTAACACATCTCTCGACCAAGCTAATTGACAATTATAACAGAATAGTTTCGGACATTGATAATCATAACCATGACAAGTACGAGCAGTTACTGTTCAACCGATTAAATTTTCTAAAGGACGAAATTAAAGAAATTGTTTTGGCCTGTCAGCTTGCGAAGCGTGGTATTGTAAATTCGAACCTTTTGAATCATTTAGAACTTCAAGAAATTATGTCTCGAATCGAAACGTACCGTATGAAAACGAGGTGCAGGCCATTGAATATACAGACCCCCTGGTTTTGATTAAGGAGTCACTTCTTCTCTATGTAATTTGCCTCCCCACAACAGGAAAAACTACCTTCAATAATATCTTGGTCAGACCTACAGTTTCACAAAACAAAGCCATTCTTCTGAAGTTCTCAAATTTATTTGTTGCAGATGATTCACGGTACGGTTTAAAAGAAGGTTGTTCCAAAATTCAAAATGTTACGATTTGCAACAGGAATCAAATTCAACGATTGGACAAAAACGATTGCATCTCGCAATTCCTTGACGGATCACACGCCTGTGGTACTTATCAGTACCATGAAAAACAAATTGTAGAAGTCATAGGAGATAATGCATGCTATGTTAGTAATTTCGCAGGTAAACTGCAGTTCCAAAATAAAACACGGCTCCTTAACGGATCCTTTATAGTAACCTTTCAAAATGAAACAATCCGTCTAAACGACATTACATATAAAAGTAGTAACATCTTTACATCTTTTACCTGAAATATTCCTAGAAAATCTTACCGAAAAGGATATCCAACTCGATCTCCATTATTTGCATAAATTACATTTAGAAAATGTGAGAGCAATAGAAAATTTTTCAACAAATAGCACAGTTTCATCATTTCAATATACCTTGTTTGGAAATCAAATCGTTTTAACGCGAAAACGCAAACCCAAATTTCTTACACTTACCCAAATCTTGTAGAAATCATCCCGAAAAAATTATAAATCTGTGCGACACAGATTTTTTAAGGAGGGAGGAGTTAACACACATTCCTTAAACCCTATCACCTTTCCATACGAGTATTTCCCATCATCGCACATTCTTCCTACATCTGCATGTTGTCTATTAACCGTATACGCGAGCATTTTCCTACACGCGCGGCGTCCTATTTCGCTCTGTTAACGCGAACTCTGTTTTAGTTTCCCACATTTTGTAAACTCACGTGTTTTATCGTCAGCAAAAATCTAGAATAAATTCAAATGTAACTTAGAATTAAGTTTCAGTTGTTCGAGGTTCAATGAAGTGACTAGTTAAAATTAAAGTTAGTGTTTTTTTAACATAACAGAAGAAATTCCATAAGTTTTATAGCATCTCATTCAATTTTATAAGGGAGCATTATTTTTGTACATACTATATATTGAGTTTATTGAGATAAGACAAAGGAGGAAAATTTATTTTGTTTTTTTTCCGATGTTTGTTTTATTTTACGATTATAGATTTTAGTTACCTTCGTAATAATGCAAGTTTCATTTGAAATAGTGGAAGGAAAACATTGCGAACTTTTCACTTCCTTATATTTCGAAGCCGCTGATAATTTAAACATTAGAGATATTTTCTCCAAAACACATCGGGTTTTTGCTTTAGGTGATAATCTGTCACACTTTTTATTTTAAGTAAGAAAAACATTTTTCTTATCGTACAGAATCGCAATAATATTTCCCATTCATATAAGCGATACTTTTTGAGTATTTAAAAAGAACAAGCAAACGACCTACAGAGTCAACAGCAATTTGAATCGCGATTTCAGAATTCCCACCATTAGGCAGGCTATAATAATTGATAAGATAGTCGTTTGCTGAGTCAAATTCTGAACCTATTTCTTACGAGTAAGTCCTTCATGCTATCTTAAACCATTGCCGGTAAAGCGATTGTTCTCGAAATGCGATATGAATTCATTCGCAAACCCTCAACGTTCGTGTCTTTATTTTTTTAATTTTTCGATAAGAGGGATAAATTTCTGGCATTTTCACAAATATTGAATACTTAAATTTTTGATACTTTAGTTTTTTGCTCAAAAACAG
The DNA here is from genome assembly GCA_963969285.1 of Odontomyia ornata. Taxonomy (NCBI): domain Eukaryota; kingdom Metazoa; phylum Arthropoda; class Insecta; order Diptera; family Stratiomyidae; genus Odontomyia; species Odontomyia ornata. The sequence goes on along the minus strand of OZ017739.1, from coordinate 342,889,217 downwards.
CAAAATTTAAGAAGCAAAAAAGTAGAGACCAGCCATTGTTATCAGAAATTGTATTTCTTATGTATTAGCTGTAGGAAGCGTTTATGTTTGAACTTTAAAATTGTGTAAAAATAGTATCTTTGTCAAATGATTATTGATTATTTTGTAAAAAATCATATAATTTTAAAAAAGTTTAAAAGCTCTTCTTGATGGGAATGTTATTTTAAATAATTGTCATTGAATGAAACAAGTAGAGATATTTACAATCACCTTTCATTTATCTTGTAAAACATATTAGTTGCCATTGGATTCATAAGAATATAACATTAATTCCGGGTATAGGACCCGCAACGATGGCAGGCTCTCCCGCTAATATGGACTAGCCATCGGGCGCGCTCCTCCGTTTTTTGTTGTTCAACAGAGGCTCTTGCCAGGTAGAGTCGCCTTCCGCTCACGTGCCCTTTTATGGCATAAGGTTATGTGATTCGATCACATTATTCTATAGCATAAGTTGATCACATCTATATCTCTCATTTGATGCGAAAGTTCACGCAAATTATGTTTGTATGAGTTTTCCACTCAAATGGGGAATATATGGCCACGTCTACGCTTGGATCTTGATCCGGTTGGGAGGGTGTGAGGGTGCATCACCTTCATCTGGATGCCCCACTCTTATTTGTGGGCCATAAGGATTGTCGGGTAACGACGAAGTCCTCCTAAGTCCGTCTGTCTTCCCCAGGTCCAGTTAGTCCTTTTTCGTCTGCAATTTCCAATTTTTTTGACTTCGGTCGACTTTTATTTGACCCCGGAATTCGTGAATGCGAAATTCTTTTGTAGTGGCTCCTTGTGCTGGTGGAAAGAACACGTCCCATGACACCGCAGCGCTAGTCTGCGAGCGCATTCACGCGCCCCAGACAAGGCCAATCTCAGCGGATCTCAACATAATCTTCCGCTGAAGCAGGCCATCGCTGCAATCCTGCGCGGACAATTAATCATACCGAATACACTTCACTTTAGCAACAATTTTAATACTCGAGTATAGATATTTGTTAATAAAGGATATCTTAGTAGAGGTGCAGAGCTTTAAATTGTAATAAAACAAAGAAAATGTTTTTAATATCTATGAAATTGGCTTTCTTTCAAAGATATTTTTTCGTTATTTATATTTAAAAATGATTTTGAGCACATGGGCGAGCTGCATCTGATACATATGTGGTGTAATCTAGAGGCCCAATTTTCATACACTTTTTGTTGTAGATCAACTATATTTCGGCAATAACGCGTCAAATGCTGACTCCCAAGTAATCAATTGTTATTGATTTATCTTCTGGCTTACCTCTAACTTTAAATATCTTCAATGAAAGTAATATAATGCGGTGGTCAGTTAACAGGACCGTTTGGTGAAATTAATCGTTCGTAAAATATGGCCTACAGTAAATTAGTTATATCGTGCGCTGTGTGAAATGTAGCACACTCTTGCTGAAACTATGTACATGTCGGTAATATCAATGTCTTCCAATTGAGGTACCAAAATGTTATTACTCATGTTTTTATACCATTCACCATTGACTGTGAGAGTGTGACCATCATTTTTTTTAAAGACATATAGATCAATTATCCTAACGGCCTACAAAATGCAACAAGCAGTGACTTTTTCTGAATTTAATGGTATTTCGACAACTGCTTGTGGGTTATTATTGTTCCGAATGCGGCAATTCTGTTTGGTGACGTTGCCCTTTCACCAAAAGTGTGCTTCAAACAAAATTTTCGAATGATATTGTGGATCAATCAACCTTTACTTCCTTCCATACAGCAAACATATGGTGCGATCGATAATCATGTGTACACATAAGCCAAGATTTTTAGGCAAAATTTATCATACAGTGGATGCGTACAAGTGTCGTTGATGTTGATGATGAATTGATCATCATTAATATTGCGCTGCACATCAGCAATCACTTGTTCTGTTCGCACTGTACAACTTCTTACGGGATCCATTCTATCATTTAGAGTAAACGTATTGAGAAAATGATCCATAGTTTCTCGAACAAAGCACTGAGATAATTGACTGTGAGTATCATAAAACGCACGTAATGCCGATGTGTTTCCCCAATTGACCCTGTTTTTCAAAATAAATTTGAGCAATTTGCAAATGCTGCTACAGTCGAAGTCTATTCAAGATGAATCCTCATTGGAACTATGTAACTTTAAAACAACCGAGAACCTTGACATCGGCTGTCTCTGGGAATAGTGTTGCTATTTTTAAGTTCTCCGCCTTCTAAAAAAACATCTTTTAGTATCATCACATCCGAAAATGTGAACTATTAGTGAACTTATCATTAACTCAATGAAAATAATAATTTAAAATAATCTTTACATTCCACCTCATACCACCATAAGGTTAACAAATTATAACGACCTTTTGGCCTACCAAGAAGAGAATAGAATTCCTTATGACCCAATTTTCGCTTTGAAAGTAGGGGAGTCCTGTTACAGCATGACTAACATACGTGAAATATTCGGGACTTGGGAGATGCGAATAGATCTCCCTTATCGTAGGTAATGATGTAACTTCAAACTTTATGTTCACGTCAATCAAACGCGACGTGTTTTACAAGCTGTTACATGTAACCAGCAGAGTCGTGGAGCGACCATGCATGAACACCACCCGAACTTGATGTAAAAGTTACCGCATCAATAAAACTTTCATCCCATCCTTCAAGCGAAATAGGCATAAACGTGGAAAATTGCAGATGTATTCACCCACTGATGGTATACGTGATACAGTCATAGTTTGAGTTATTCATGGAATTCACGTCATTTTGAAAGTTCGTTTCATTCACTCTTGATAATATTCTGCAGACACATCAAAGAAACTGTTGAAGCTGAAGTTATAAAACTAGAGATTATTTGGTGAATGTGCTCTACATTCAAAGTTTTCCCTAGTAAATCAGATTTGTGTCAACAGGTGACCTTGAACAAAAGATATTTGAAGATTTGTTGATGAGTTCTTAGAAAGCTGAAATACGTATCCAACTTTAAAGCATCATTATCTTCTTATTGTCTTTGCTTTGTAAATTATTTGTATTTGAAATGTGATACTGGTGAATTTTTCTCGGTCAAGGATGTATTTAATTTATTTTATGGAAAACAATACTCATTTTATGCCTTGTTGAGAATTTGAATTGACTTAAAAGTTTTTTTGCAGCTGGAAGTCACAATATAGTTTTGGGTTTCAAAAGTCGTTGGAATAGCGTTTGTTGCGATTGAAGAAATTCAAATAAACGATTGAGGTGCCAAAGTATTCAAATTGCGAAAAAAGAATAATTTTGTTTCGATAAATCAACCGTGCATCACGTTGCGTTCGAATTGAATAAGACCATTAATCATACGTGTAAGTGAAAATGTCCATCGACCATCTAAGATGCTTACAAAGGTTCCAATTAGCAAGTGTTCTGACTTGTGAGTTTAGATATCTGCATTTCTGCAATCTTTTTCATTTGTTTTCAGCCAAGGTTTAGCTAACTTTGGGGTTGTCTCATTGACGAGAGCCACAATACACAAATTCCCAAAGTATCTTTATTAAGTTTCTATCGACTAAGCCTTCATCATGTGGTTTGCTTCATTATCAATGTCTATATTTATTCCCTGCAGAGGGACTGCTGCTCGACAGGAATAGTCTTGGAGGCTAGCATTTTTTGGGGAGTGCCGCCCTCACTCACCCGAGGAAATTTCCGCAGGGGGATTCCGGTCGATAGGAGTACTCTCAGAGGCTGGCATTCTTTGAGGAGCACCGCCCCCATGGACCCGGGGACATGGTAGTCACCCTGAGGTTCCTCCTGGGATGACAGGCAACGACCGTGACTGAATCTAGACTACGCTTTGGATAACGAACAGGAATTGGTGAAACTCGTGCGTGGACGGCTCCAATTCAACTATCATACCGATTGGCGCTGATCTGGCACTGAGAACTTGTCCTCATAAAGAATATTCAAGTGGCTGGGGAACATTTAAAGGCCATCGAGGATTCGATGGTCACTGCGGCAATCGCTACTGCAGCGACCAAAGCAAGGCTCTTAAGTCCTGAGCTAATAACGAAACACTCTGAGGCCCACAATGTGTTCACGGTAGAAAAAGGAAGGAGTGACCAGGCGAATAAAGCGCCATTGTGTGATTTCACCCACCGTCGAAAATGTTGCTGAAGTACTGTACTCGGAAATGGCGGCTGATAACCTCTCCTAAGTAAGTTGGTCGCGTCCAGTGACATCAAGAAGAAAGGCTTATCCAAAAAGTGGAAGATGTTCTTAAAAGAATAAAATCTGCATGCGACTCACCAAAAATCAGCAGAGGAGTAAAGAATGGACTCCTTGAACTAGAAGAGTTCCAAGACCACATATGGCATTACTGGAGGAGTTGGTTAAATGCCGCAAAGGACCAGAAGAGCCAAGAAAATCAGGAGGCTAAAGAAGCGCAGACAGCTCTACTATCAAACATCAATAAAAGAATGGCTTGTAGCCTAATCAAAGGAGAACGAGATAAAAGAAGGAAGAAAGAGGCACTTGATGGGTGTGGAAAAGTATTGACAAGTATTGACAAAAGAAGTGAAGAAAGCCGCAAAGAAACTCCTTTAAAAAGTGCCAGAAAATAAAGTTCGCACAAATGCCCAACAAGAAAAAAGGTACGACGCGAAACAGAAGAAAAAGAAGCACTGACAAAAATCCTGGCAGCAAGCACTGCTCGTAAAATCTCAAGATGGCCGATCGTACGCAGAAGAACACCAACACTGCCATTAAAGCAGTATGACAAACGCGGTCAGGTCAGATACTGATCGGAGCAGAGGCTGACAAAAAGGAAGCATTCTACGATGGAGTAAAGAAAATTCTCGGCAAAAGCGTAACTAAAGCCTCCCTAAAGCCAATAGCAATGATCAAACTAAGAGACGTTGACTGAGTTGTGGACTTAACTGAACTAAAAGAGGCCATCAAAAGGGAGTTCCCTAGTGTAAGCAAGATCATAGCGAGGCTGAAACCAGAAAACCATAGGGGACAATACACGAACATCATTGACATGACCAAAAAGGATGCCGAACAGCCTCCAAATATGGGTAAAGAAAGAATAGGATGAGTTGTTTGCAGGATAAAGCAAAGAAGAGCACCTCTTCAATGTTTCAAATGCTTCAGATATGGCCACACCACACAAGTGTGCAAGGCACCCAATAAGATTTCCCTATGCTGCAAATGCGATGAAATTGAACATTAAAGAACAGAGTGTACAAGGGAGGCACACTGTATCCTTTGCAAGAATGCTGATTCAAGACTGGGTCTTGGGTACGTCTTGAAATCAGGGGAAACGTTGGGTTTTCCAGGAAGTCCTAGCTAAGGCAAAATTAGAACTTTGATGAATCCCATCCTGCAGCTAAAACTACACGATTTTGTCCCGATACAGGTTCTATATGGCCTCAACAACCTTCGAGGATCATCTAGCACTGAAAAAATTCTTCCCTTCGTAAGCGTTCAACTGTTTCTATTTATTACGAGAATGTTCGTGGCTTAACAACCAAACTTAGACTTACTACTCGTGTCTCAATTAACTAACGACTTTGTTATCTGTTTAACTGAAATGGGGTTGAACGAAAATATTTCAAATGTGGAAATATTACCAGATTACTTAGTCTACCGATGTGACCGTGACCTTAACATCACTAATAAATTTGATGGTGGGGGAGTCTTGCTTGCAGTCTGCAAAACCCTTAATAGTTTACTTTGCGCTGACTTCAAATTTGCTCATGCTATTGAGTATGTAATTGTTAAAATCCCTCTTCTTCATAACTCCTCTTTATTAATTTTCTCTGTGTATACTCCCTGTAATTCTCCCTTAACTTTTTCGATGAACTCTCTGCCTATCTTCTTGCTCATCACCCACATTCTAAAATTATAATTTGTGGGGACTTCAACCTACCGGCAGAGGAATGGGGTTCCTTAACAACACCTGGCATTTCCTCAACAAATAATCCTTCTTTGTTACTTTCTGCCTTTTTTTGTCTTTGTTATTTTTCACAGTTTAATCATATCTTTAACCCTAATGGTCGCCTTCTGGACCTTGTCATGTCAAATGTTCAAACTGGGTGTCTATCAATAGCTCCAGTTTTACATCCTTATATTCAACCTGATCTCCATCATCCACCTTTGTCCCTAGCACTAACCGTTGATACCCTAAAACCCCAGAGAATTGCCTCAGTTTGTCGTTACAATTTCTTTAGAGCAAATTATGAGGCAGTTAAAACCAATCTGGACTCGGTTAACTGGTGCACCTTCTTCACTCGTCTTGACTGTGATCGTGCTTCGAATAAATTTTACAGCTACCTTGACAATCTGATTGCCCTTTATACTCTATGGCAAGCTCCTTGCAAAGCAAAAATGAAGCCTTGGCTTGCTCGAAGAAGCCTTAAAAGCCAAAGACAAGGGGTATAGGCACAACAAATTGGCCGAAAATTATGATGCCAAAGAGAATTTTTGTAGACTGCGTTCTTTGACAAAAAAAAGGGCTCAAAACGGCCATGAAAAACTACTTCAGCAGTTTAGAGGATTCGCTTCTGACAAATAACGCTAAAACCTTTTGGTCTTGCATCCGATCCTTTAAATCTTCCTCTACCATCCCGCATACTGTTGGAATAACACTGAAGCCTTCTCCCCTCAAGATATTTCTAACCTATTTTCCGAATATTTTCCTCTCTTTTTTCCTCTTCTGATACACTACACTGCAAACTTATCCAGCATCAAGTACATCCTACTTCACTGATCCTTCTGAAGTTGAATCGAGCAAATTAATGCTCGATTCGAATATTAGTCCTGGTCCCGATAGATTGCCCAATATATTTGTAAAGTCACTTTGTTCCTCTTTCTGTTTTCCTCTATCTCTTATACACAATCTCAGCCTTGGTATCAGCACCTTTCCAACGTACTCGAAAGATGCAAATGTGGTTCCTATCTTTAAAAACGACGACCCATCATCTGCCTCAAACTATCGTCCCATATCACTCTTCTCTTGTTTCTCTAAACTGCTGAAACGACTTGTACACAACAGGCTTCTTGAGTCATTGAGTTCAATTGTCACATCACAGCAACATGGATTCTTGAAGGGTCGTTCAACTTCTTTGAACTTGGCTAAGTTCCAAGATTAGATTGCAAGAGCTTTAGATAAACAACTTGAAGTTGATGTCATAATCACGGACCTTTCCAAAGTTTTGACTCCGTGAATCATGTTCTCCTCTGTCAAAAGTTAGCTTTGTTCGGCATATACGGTTCCCTACATTCTTGGATTTCATCGTATCTATCCTCTCGTTCATGTCGTGCGTCTCTATGGCACAATTTCCTTTTCGTTCAATCATACATCTGGCGTCCCTCAGGGGTCAATCATTGTTCCTCTTCTTTTCGTATTGTCTATCAATATCTTCCCTCTGTCATTTCCTCTCCTTGTTTCCTGTTTGCTGATAATTTCAAGGTATTCCGGATAATTAGATTCCTGGAAGATTGTCAGCAACTCCAAATTGATCTCTTTAACCTCGATAACGGGTGTAATGCAAACTCCCTTCGTATCAATGTTTCCAAATGTTTTATAATGACTTTTACTTTAAAAATTGTTCCTTTAACTTACAATTACACCCTTTGTGATGTTTTTCTCTCCTCTGCAGACTCAAGTAAAGATTTCGTTGTAATATTTGACCCCAAGCTTAAATTTGGTGCCCATATTTTAAGTATAATTATCAAGGCATCAAAAGTTTCGGGTTTTATTATGCGACGTTTGCACAAGTTTGCAAATATTGCTACCGCTGTTCGCTTGTTCACATGTCTTGTCCGCCCACTTCTCGAGTACTGCTCAGTAGTGTGGTCTCCTAGACATTTATATCTTATGAGTTAACTAGAAGCTATTCAGCGTAAGTTTACCCGTATTTTGTGCTTCAAATTCAACTTAGCCTATGAGTCTTATGAGCGTCGTCTATCCATACTCCGCCTCCCTTCCCTGTCGTCCCGTAGAACCTTCTTAGATCAATGTTTCCTTTATAAGTTGCACCACCATCAAACTGCTTCCACTCCAAGCGAAGACTTGCACTACAGACTCTATGCGTGTTCTGGTTGGTCTAATAACATTCTCGAGGTTTCTTACGACAGTCGTTTATGCCGCAAACCATCAGAAACCATAACAACCTCGAGCATGGTTCTCTATCCACGGGATACTTTGTTTTTAAAAATAAACTTAAAACATCACTTTTTGTGGCTAGTGATTAATGTTTCATTATCACTCAATTTTTTCAAACTTTAATCTAGACTCTAATTTCTTTTCTTACATATTTTAATAAATTGTTTTCTGCTTGATTTTGTTGTTTAAATGTGTCTTAGTTTAAACCATATTTAATTGTCTAAGTCAATTTTGTAATTAGATTTATGTCTGTTAAATAGATTTAAATATATAAATAAATATACTGTCATTCAACCGCCTAAAATCTGCTTGAACAGTTTTAAAGGACATTTTGCAACTGAGTAAGCAGCACTATGATGAAATTCTGAATCATAATATCCTGATGAAACTGATACTGCCGCCATCGAGGGTCGGGCGATTGATTTCCAAGCAGAGAGCTATGGATGGGGAGTTGGTTACGTGTGGGTTCGATGTTCAGGTGCCACTTTTTTTATGATTACCTAATGCCGAATGAACCGACATCATTTTTCGAAGCCAAGTTGAATGCTCTGGAGGGTGCTGTCTCGAACGCAGATGGTAACGTGCTCAATGGGGGACCTTCAACGCTCAAGCAATCAAATGGGGCATGCCTCCAATAGATCCGCGGGGAAATCTAGTCGTAAAAATGGCAGCCAGGACAGCACTTGTTATATTAAATACCCCAAATTCGCTGACATTCCGCCATATTGGTTGCGAAAGAACCATACTGGATGTGATATTCGTTTCGGAGTCCTAAGTACGGAGGAGACACAATTCGAGAGTATTAGAGGACTACTCAGCCAGTGATCATCAGTACATTCTGCTTGAGATAAACGATGTTGTCTCCCAACTTTCTGCAATTGGGTGGAACATTGGACGCATGGACGTTGAAAGGTTCGTCGACGATCTCACAGCAGGTGCTCCACTGCAGTGTAATTCACAGGTGACAGAAAGATTGAGAGCTCAAGATATGGTGAACTCAACTATTACGATTCATTACGATTGCTTACAACGCTTCTATACTCCATCGAAAACCCCGACATGGCAAACCTCAGCGTACTGGTGCTCAGCTGAAAAGCGAATTGAGTGCCACAAGTTTTGGCATGAGACTCCATGGGCATGGAACCGTGACGAACCATGCAACCGGTTAGATCTGGTGGCTAATGTGAACAAGGATCCATGGAACCTTGGCTACAAGCTAGTTATGCGGCAGCTTGGTGCCCTACGGAGGTCTTGCATACATCATACGGAAAAGATAGAAGAGGTAGTGCGGGTACCCGTCCGTGTTGTCACTGTTCATGGTGAAACAGCAGTTGAGTGTCCATTCTTCATACAGCCGAAATAGGATGTAGTAGTCCTTTCTTTCAAGGCCAGGAAGACTCGAGGTCCAGACACTGCTGGGAAAGTGCTGGAAAAACTCATCAAGGGAAGACTCACTGACGCAATTCATGCTTCTGGAAGTCTATCTCCTTGGCAATATGGCCTTATAGCTGGACGCTGCACCATTGATGCGATTGCAGAGGCAGTGAGCGTGGTCCAAAAGGCAGAGGTATATAGCCGCACAAAGTGACGGATCGTCCTGTTGGGATGCTTGACTTTAGAAACGCTTTTATCTCCGCTAAATGGGTGAATATTCTCAATACGCTGGAAAACCCTTTTCAAGCTCAAGAACATCGGATACGGCTTCTGAAGGACTATCTGAAGTAACAAAGCCTGCTTTATGATAACATACAGGTACAACACAGTGCAAACGAAAGATGGAAATTACATTGGATGGTTTCCCGGGATCTATCCTTGGTGCAGACCTCTGGAAAGTGTCTTACAAGGGGGCTAGTGAGACTGAAAACGCCAGATGAGTTACGTTCGATCGGCTATGTGGAAGATGTTGCGACCCTGGTTCTAGGATACACCGTTGAACAAGCGGAACTTAGGCTAGGTATGCAAATGTGCCATATCAGAGACTAGATGACTACTTGCAGGTTTTGCCTAACACTGGAAAAAGCCTAAGTGGTCGTCTTGTCAAAAAAAGAATCCCTAAAATAAAGATGATCAGTATTGGAGACATACTAATCGAATCAAAGCCAGCGGTGAATGACCTGTTTGTTTAATTTACTAATTATTTTGTGATGCTTGCACTTGTTATCTTTAAAGACTACCTGAAAATAATATTCCGTATGGCTCCATTCGTCAACCAATCAAAAAATCTCTCTAATTCCTCTTGTCTCTTTTTTAAAGTTCTCGATGCAGTCTGTTCCATGTTTTGCATACCACATTGTATGACAGGCATTGTTCTCTTCTTACTGTGATAATAACATAAGTCTTTTGTAAGTAATACTGAAAACACCCATGTCTGCTCAAGTTTTTGGTCAGGTAGATGTCAGTCTTGCCATGTGTTGAGCCACAGTGTTAAATCAAGGATAAAGCGCATTGTCTATCTTTCCCTATTCTGTCGACCCAGGACTGCTTTTAGTCATTAAGTGAGCGCTATCCCTTTGCGTGTAATTTTTTCCTCGTATTCTTGTTTTGATGCAGGTGAATAGTACGCCAATCTCAAGCAAGGATAGCAGTAAGTATCGCGTTGCAAACTGTATAAAAAAATTGATTGAAACATATATTCAAAACTGGATCTCAGATATTGTACCTACTTGTATAAGGTTATATGTATTTTCATTTACCGCCAATTTTATTTCAATCGGTTGAGCTCATTATATAAGTAACCAAGTTAAGATATCAATCTTAAATACAATCTTAAATACAATCTTTAATTTTCATGGCAATTCTAACATATCTGTAGTATCTATGTGCTTTGCAATCGTGTATCTAGACAGTATCACAGTGCCTTAATTTTCATGATTTCTAGTTTAAGCTTGGTTTCAACACAGAAAAATTGGTGCGTACACTGTCTGTTTCATCTCCGTAGCACTACAGCCTCTATTGGGTCTTCCCTTCCCACAAAAAGTACCTGCGACTAACTCGGTCCATTGACCGCGTTCTCTCATTTTGAAACCCAAGCATCTATGAACTGTATTTGTCAACCGAGTTAGACCATCGTTACCTCGACTTCCTACTAGACAACGTTCAGTTCTTCTAACGAATACCTTCTTGAGTATTTGTTGTTTGTCCATAAGTATCACGTGGCCAGTTCATAGCAGCTTCCACATTTTGCAATTATTGAGACCCCCGACTCGTCGAAAATTGCATACACCTCATGCCTATATTGAATTCGCCCCTTGTCTTGCTTTGCTCTATTTATTTACCACAGGACCCGTTTTTTAAGGTGTTAACCATGTTCGTGGATGCTTGAGTTAGGATCTATGTTTCACATCCATAACATAGCTTAGGTCTCATGATAAATTTGTATACTTCGAGCTTTGTTTTCTAATGTCTTCAGCTGGCTTTCAAGCTCGTCAAAACTGAATAAAATATTTTATTTGCTAGCTGTATTTTTCAGCATATGTGGGTCAAAATCACCAAGGTGACGAATTCGGAAATATGAAATTTTGTTAAAAAATATAACGTGATGGGAGTCCAAAAAATAACTAGCAATATACAAAAGACTCTCAACAATGGTGCTGTAAAAGAAGCGCGCAAAATACTCATATTTTCATTGTTTATCCGGGTTTTCAAAGAGACTGGGTGTATCCTAACATCATTCAGGGAACGTATTTTAAAACGTGGATATTTTTGTTAAAAATATAAATTTCATAAAACTTATTTTGAAAGCACGATATTTCAATAAATGTTGAATAAAATATATTTTAAGTTGTACTCAACATGGTCTTCTGTTAGCTTTTTTTAATAAAAAGTAACATTTATGAAGCACATGTTAAATATTCTTCAACGAAAGTTCTGTTTATTTACAATGGTTTAGGTTTTATTGTTTTTTTTCTAGAAAATTGTTTATTGTAGTACTTAATTTTAATTGCAAATGAAGAAGATACATTTTATCTTGAATTAAATAATTATATATTTACTACGTTCCCATAAATGACGAAACGTTCACTGAATGATCGCGACGTTCACGAAATGAAAATAGAATTTCGGAAATGACTTAGGTAACTAGTTTCAGTATTAAAGAAATGACAAATGTTAAAGAAGGAACTTTATTTTTAAGAATTCAAACTGTTAGACTTTATAAAGAAGTATAAACTATGCTAAAAGTAAACTTTTGCTGTGAATAGTTTTAATGAAAAGTATTGCAAGAACCTTACGTTTAAAACTTTTAGATGATGCAATCATTGATCTAAAGATTACATGAGAACTTTAAATAAAACAAAATGAAATTAATACTTGTATAACAAACTTAAACAGTCACTTCAAAAACTTTAAAGTAAGGAATAGAGCAAAATCTAAAATTAAACAAATAGTAGAGCACACATTAGTTCATGTATTTAAAATCAGCTAAAGTTTCTCATAAATATCCATCTCATTTTCAAAATGATAGTATGGATTGTGACTTGCTCTTTTATTGACTGAGGCTTAGGAATAATTTTTAAAACTTGCTCGTATGTAACGTAGGATACATCCTTGTAGTCAATTTTAAAGTCTCTGGCACTGTTACGAACTGACTTTAGGAATGTGACCTTGATTTCTCCCTCATCGTCTACACTAGTTCCAGCAATCGCAACATATTTGTAAAACAGATTCCTACTTTTCGTTGGAACATTAATCAATAAAAATGTTCCGGGAATTATTTTGTTAGGATGGATATGTTCATCTGCGTAAGACGTATTAGCACCCATGTCTCGTTCTTGTTCTTTTTTACGACGCACTGTCATAAGATCTTCATCCTCAAAAGCGGATGAACTGTACACCTCATCATATATGCTTTTTCTAGGTTTCAAATTATCTATTAGCTTGAAGTCTAGGGGTGTCATATATTTAGAAGCTTCCGTCTCTGTATCAAAATGTTGTTTTCTCAGTGTGGTGGATGTATTTCTAATGGGTTGTTTTTCCATTTGATGTATGTTTTCTAAATGAGTATTTGATAATATATTTAATTTAACTGCTCTTTGGTTTTGACCGTGCTGGTCTAGTTTAATCACATTCCCTAATGCTTTTTCCCATGTAATTTTGTGATATTCAAAATTCCAGGAACTGGATCAATTTTTTCGGGAACTGTATTTTTGATGCTTATGATTTCCTCATTCGTTATTTTACGCAACATGACAGCTGAATCTTTGAAAATTTCAATGAAATCATCTGCATTTTTGACATCTTTCCCCATTAGTACATGCTTGTCTGCAGTCCTTTTCAAATATCCTCCTATTCCGTCCATCGGACCTTTTCCATGTCCTGGCTCGCTATAAAACCAAGCAGCTTTGGTTATTTGTTCACAGCACTCTACTAAGGTTCTCAGCCACAAATAAACGTTGGTGCGATTTCTATATTGCGACGTAGGCCCATCTGAGAAAAAGAAAAGCGTATCAATGTGTTGTTTATCCACAAGAATTTTTCTTAATATTGGTTTCAAGTGACCCCATACTGCATGGGCTTGATGGTCTAGACAGTCGCTAACAGTGGCAAATGAGGATGTCTGCAAATTGTTCTTATCATCTTTATGATAATAGACGCCAGTATGAATTGTTATCTGCATTTTAGATGCACCAAAATGTATTGATTGAATTTCTCTGTCATATTTTGTGACATAATTTTCTAAGAAATCTATTTGCAACATAAGTTCATTGTTCTTTAAATTCTTTCTCACTCCTTCTTTAACTTTGTTGTGATAATAAATACCATAAATATGTTTTTTCATAACTGGAATCTCCTCTGCTAGTTTGAATTTTGATTCTTTAATGGTGCTGGTAGCAAGAACTTTCTTCACAATTTTCACGATCTTCTTTTCACCTCTTATTTATCTTTCCTCTTTCGTAGATTTCCATTGAAAATAATTAATTGAATCTTCATCACTCTCACTAGCGGTCATTGGTATTTCTTTACATTTATCACATCGGGAAAACATGCAGTCATAAGATGTCTCATCACAACTGACGTCCTTGATTAGTTTTGAAACTTTTCCATAGTTTAATTCATTTACTCTGTATAATTTTTTGATCATGAATTCGAAATTTTCATGTCGCACGCACAAACAGGTATTCCAATCTTTTGCCGTTGGGTTAACAACCCAAAATGGTTTTTCCCTCAGAAACGTATTATAAGATAATTTAATCCCTGTGGCTTTCATAAACTTTGGATGCAAATCTTTAATTGTATTTAAGAGAATACGTTTCTGCTTTTTAGTTGCACCTCTCCTAATGAAATCTCTTTTTCCAGGACACATTCTGCTTATTTCATCTTTTCCATAAAGTTGACTATTTCAGATCGGATTTCTGCTGTTACAACACACACTCTTCGTTTTGCATCAGCCTTAAGAATATTTTTATTATCTCTATTCTTAGGTAAAAATTTTTTGGTCATATTCAACATACGGTATTTTTTAACGATTGTACCGCTCACACTTTTTTGGAATGCTTCTCGTTCTTTAGAATTCTTAGATAAACTATCAGCAGTTACCTGTAATTGTGAGGTCATAACCTCTGCAAATAAAGGCTTTTTTCGTACGTCAGCAGTCACATTACAGTCTCTGATTAAATGGTCAACTTTGGTGTTTGGTGATGTCTCATTTTGGGAAGCTGTTTTCAACATTGCTTCTCGTCTTTTCTGGCGTTGAATTTTTTTCTTCAACGAATCGATTTTATTTTGCATCTTCTTTATTTTAGAATTTTGCTTAGCTATAGTGCGATAAGCTTTGGCTCTTACTTTTCTGACCACTTTCCTGCCTTGGTGTTTACGTTTTGTTGAACGTGGAGTTTCATTGTTTATGTTTTCTTCTTTTGAAAGTGGTGGAGTATTATCTACTATGTTGGCTAAGTCCTTTTTCTTCTGCCTATATTTTCTAGAGTTTCTTTTCCACAGAGCTCTTTGCTTACGCTTCTCTCTCTCTCTGTCATCGCATTTATAGATTTTGCTTTATTTGCAGCCTTCTTTTTTTGATAATATTCTCTATCCTTCGCTTTTTTCAACTCTCTCTGTTCTGCAGTTAAATTATTTAAAAATTTACGTTTTCTTGCATTCGCTTTTTGGCGTTGATTTATGTAAGCTGCGCTATTTTTATTGATATTTTTTTTGGAAATCTTTTTCTTTCTGAGTTCTTCGGTCTCCATGTTCCTAGGCTAAATCTAAAACAAATGTAAAATTAACTGTAACAGCAAGTCAAACTCTTTATTTTAAATAAAACTTACAGCTGCTCTTCGAATGTCGTACTATACTAAACAACTACTATTGGCTTTTGTTCCAGACGAAAAACCAGCAAAAACGAAAATTTTGAAATTCGGCTTAGATTACGTTTCTACAACTAAAGCAGTAAATTTCAAGTCACTTCAATTACTACTATAATTCATAAAATGAATATGATCATTTAATAACACAAATTCACAAAAAAAGCAATTACAGGTTAAATCTTAATAAAAATATAATTATGGGAATATAGTTGTCATTACGGGAACACATGTCATGTTCGACAGCGTTCTCGAAATGATCGTTGCCGAAATGATTTTTCAACGCTTCGTAATGTTTTAAATAGTCATCGGCCATCTTGTATGTCACTTTATCATACCGGCGGAAAACGATCAGTATTATTCAATGGTATTACGACTAATTATCTTCATTTATTGGTACGTTAATGACTTAGTAGCGTTCCCGTTATGATGCACTATTGATGAACGATACCAAAATAAACAACTGAAATAATCTTACCTTGAAAATTATTTGAAAATCACCACAAAACAATCGAACGCTATCTCACTTGATATATTTCAGCTCGCGACCGCACAGCCGCGCTAGGTGTGCCATAATTGGACACTCCTTTTTTGACAGAATAGAGAGCGTGCACGAAGTGACCTACAGACTACCGGACAAAGTTGCGTGTAAGATAAAATCTCAAGTTGGTCACATTATCTTTATAAATTATTCTGATTATGATATTCTACTAAATGTATCAAACGTGCTGGAAAATTTAATTTTTCAGTTAGTATTTCATTGTTTCATGAACATGTCATATACGGAAATGGGTATTGGGAGGCGTTCCCAAAATGACTCCATCCCCAGTTTCATGAGAGAAAAAAGAATCTTAACATCTTTTTGCAAATAAAAATGAAGGGTTTAGATAAAATTAACTAAACCTAGTGGTTAAAGATGATTATGACCCAACTATTTCAAAATTTTATAGGTGAAAATGGTGTCGGAACCAAATTTGCCACCTTGGTGATTTTGAGCCATGTCATCCCTTTTATTAAAACTTTTTATTATTTTGGCGCTTAAATACCCAAATTCATTCACATTTTCGATATTGTATTCTCCAAGTGTGATATTTTGTGTGTTTGAAGTGTTTTTTATCGTCTGCTTCCTGAATTTTGTTTTATTCTTATTGATTTGTCGCCCTACTAGTTTTGCTTCCCTGTCAAGTTTCAGGGAAATTTCTTTGGCCGTAGAAATTGCATAGTCTACAACTTGTGGCTTGACTTGCATATGGATGCACCTCGTGTATTGAAAGACAGCTTTCTTATGACTGGAATATATCATAAGAAAGCTTTCTTTCTTTTTCTTGAATAGGAATGGGGCCAGCTCATCTCCCTGCTTTAGTTGGTTAAAGTTTTTTTTATAATGAAACTTTATGGAAGGTATCACTATTCATTCACTTACAAAATTTCGTTATCCTAGCTCATATAGTTTGTGAGAAAATTCGCTGTAAAATATGGACGGACGAGCAGACGGATAAACAGGTCGCGGTTTCAGTAGGATATTATCTTTAAAAATCCTTAAAATATAAGGTGAAGAAACATTATATTGCTGCTTAAATCAGTACTGTGATAATTCTTAAATTACATGGCAATGATCAATCACAGCAAAATCTGACATTTCCATTCATGCCAATGCACATGAAAGTGGTTTTTAAGCACATTAAAGTGCTTTTCAAACAAAACAAACCCCAAAGCGTACACATGTTAATAAATTTTGGCCCATATATTCAATTTCTACGTGACAAAATTTCTGTAGCACACAAATGAGCCAATAAATTTGGAAGTATTCACAAAACTCCCTTGATATGACCTAATGTTAACCATTCCTTCCACCGTCACAACTATCAACCATCTTCAAATTCAGCTCTGATTCCTTGTTCAACCGTTGTTGCTTAAAAGTCCTAACCATACAGCATACTCGTATAAAGCAAAAAACTTTCATGTGGCAATTCAAGAGAAAAAGTCCCGCATACAAATCGGAAAATGGAAGGCAGGCAGGCAAAGTGGATACGTTGGAAAATCGTAAAGTGGATACCCTACCCTCCACATTCCAATAAAATTCAACATATTTCATACCCTGAATTGAAACTTATCTTCAAGCGAGTTGCAAGGATAGTCGAGACGAACTCTTTTTACACTTTATTCAATTTTATCGCCACGAGAGGAGTTTAAGGGATGTGGATGAACGCGGTTGGTGGAGTTTAAATGCAAGTCAACTATTGCACTAAATCATGACTTTTATGAAAGTCCATGACTGACTTTTGGTTTGGGGTGAGATTTTAAATTCATTTTTTGACGTAATAGGAAAGCAAACGCAATTTTATGAGATAAGTTTTCATTTCATTTCTGACCTTACTCATATGATTCTGCTTAACTGTTTACGATGCACTTGAATTTTTCCAATATAGTCAACAGATATGTAGGGTGTTTTTCCGATTATTAAAGGATCACGTTCAAAATAAGGCTCAATTCTATAGAGCTAAATTATTTTTTGTTTACTTTATGAATAAGATAGTGTAAGCTTTCCCCAAAGTGATATTTTAATGAGCATTCAATTATAATAAACAAGTTAAGTAGACAGAAGTTCATTCTTGTCAGAAGGGATTTGTACTGGACGTATGAAATGCAGACATTTACGTTGCATTATTACTGCACAAAGGCAAGAAATACTTCTACGTTAAGTATGTATGTTAAATTGTAAAGTTCAATTTACAACAAAACTTATTGCAATTTTATCCTCAATTCCCAAACACCAAATACAAGACGCGTGTAAATGCTTTGCAGGAAACAGATCTACGCGTACATTTCCCCTTCCCCTGCCCCCTCGGTTCTGATAAGACAATTCTAAGACTTGTTTTGAAAAGATCTCATTAAGACCTTTTCAACGACACCCCACTCGACTACCAACGATGAAATTTTTTTTTTGAGGGGTCACTCCCCTATATGGGGAGACCCCCCCTTAAACCTCTTTGAAAAATTTTTCCACACCAAAACTTTCAAGAAGTCGCCACTTCTGACCTTTCCACAAAATTTCATGGCTGTATCTTCTATAGTTTCGGAGAAAAAGTGCTGTGACATACAGACGGACGGACGAACTTTAGTACAAAACCCTAAAAAGGAGAGCTTTCAATAGGACTCCGTGTCCTTTTCATTCTGACAATTTGTAGTGTTAGTAGGTAGAATAAATGTCCGTGAAGGACTGCAGCGGTGGTCTGCTGCCTCGGCGAAAGAGGATGTTGAGATCCACCGGGATTGGCCTTGTCTAGAGACGCGTGAATGCGCTGGCAGGCTAGAGTTGCAGTGTTGTGGGGCGGGTTCTTTTCCCCTAGCACAAGGAGCCACTACAAAATAATTTCGAATTCACGAATGAAACAGGTCAACATACCAATCACCTGGTGTCGAGGCCGAGGTAACCTACTAAGGGTTGAAGTGCTTGTTCAAAGAACAAATTGGGCCGGGAAAAACGGACGGATTTGCAGAGACTTCGTCGTTATCAATGATATTTATGGCCCACAAATAAGATAGGCATCCAGGTGGAAGCACTTTTCCAACCAGATCAAGATCCAAACGTAGACGTGCCCATGTATTTCCCATTTGAGTGAAAAACTCATACAAACGTACTTTGCGTGACTCTTTGTATCAAATGAGGAATACAAACATAACTAATTTATGTTAAGGCGTTATGCAATGGAATCACATAACTCTATATCATAAAAGAGTACGCGAGCGTTAACGAAAGAGCCCACCCAATGGCTAGCCCATGTTAGAGGAGGAGCCTGCCATCGTTGCGGGTCCTGTACCATGTTAGGTTTTCAAAAAGGAAAGACTGAGTTTCTGTTAACATTAATTCAACATATTTCATTATTTTTAACTTCAAAATAAACTAAGTTCTACATGTATAATCCAAAAATAACCGCGAAAATCCTAAATCCAAATTTAACATTAATCCATAAATACTAAAATGTTTAGAAAAAGATAAAAAAAAAATCCCCGTTGGCAGCACCAGCCGGAAAGGTAAATTTCTCGTATATAGCGTAAAGTTTCGAAAAAGAATTTAGCTTACCTACTACTAAACTTCTTTCTGCAATTTCCATAGTACCACATGGGTATTTATTAACATACAAAAAATCTGGCCACGTTCGTTTTTAGAAACCTTTTATCGGGGCGCAAATATTTTGCTAATTAAATTGAGTTGCATGCGTATGGATTACATATTGTTGTAAACATATAAATACCGGTTTCACCCTTCTCGTATCTGCTGTTTACACAGTTCACAGTGGTAACCACACAAAGGCTTAAATAGCTCGAATAGTTAATTTCAAAAGATTTCCATAAAAGTTTAATCAGCACTTGCATTGCCATTAATATATACATTTCAATTTTTTTCTGAACTGTGAGGGCCGTCATTTCGATTTTTATTGAAATCGGCTGCTAAAAATATTAAGCTGTAAATTTTCGACTGTTTTATTTGTCATTCGATTTGCATAATCAAATTAAATTAACTTGCCTTAATAACTTATAATTTCAAGTTTCAACGGAATCTGTTGAGAATCTTGGCTGCTAGAGGGCTACAGAAATAAAAAAAATTGTATGCCATCCGCCTGTATGGGGAGACCCCCTTAAATACCTTAAAATATTTTCTTGCACTGCAAATTTCAAGAGGCACCACTTTTGACCTACGTAGAAAATTTCCTCATTCTTGCTCACGTGGTTTGCGAGGAAACTTGTTATGACGCACGAACAAACGGGCGGAGGGACGGACAGACAGACAATTCGCGATTTTATAATTTTTTAGGGTATTGTTAAAAATATTATACAATATCTAAAAAATGATCTGGTTTAAAAGTTCTTTCAAGTAAAGTCATTTAAAACGTTTCAATGAAAAATATTCATTATTTCAGTTGGCACTAAAATAGCGAATTGCGCTTGCCTTCAGACCTTTGGGGGCCGCCATTTTGAATGCATGCATTTGATTTTGGATTTTTTTAAATCTTTGTATGCTAGGACCTCATCAATCAATGTACTATCTAGTTCAAATAGGAGTTTCACTCTAGGCAGGGCAAAATAATTCAATTTTTAGTGAAAATGGCAGCTAAAAATATTAGGCTTTAAATTTTTGACTTATTTATTTTTCATTCAATTTTAATAATTTCCTGCAAAATACAAGAACATAGTACAGAAATTCATAATCTCAAGTTTCATCAAAATCCGTTGGAAAATGTGACCGCTAGAGGGCCACAAAAACATGAAAAAAACGCATATTTAAACGGCCGCCATTTTGAAATTTGCACATGCATGATCACCAAAATATCAAAGACTGTAGGTGTAAGTAATGTTTATCTTGAAACCAAGTTTCATATATGTCGGATCAAAATTGCGACTTTTAAAAGCCTTTGAAATTTCGACCTTCAACTGGCCGCCATTTTGTTTTTTGCAACCTGACCTCCAGCTTTTTTATGTAATTCTTTAGATACTTATAGTTTCTATCAAACTACCGAATTTCATGAAAATCTGTTGAAAGCTTTGACCACTATTACAACAACAAAATTTTGCACGTTTTTCGACCTTTGAGCGGCCGCCATTTTGTTTCTGCCGTACCGACTTTGGATTTTTTATTGCGAGATTCATCACATACTTCAATGAAGCTTTGTACCAAATTTCATCCAAATCGGAGCTACACTTTGGTCAGAACAGAAATCGCGATTTTTCGTCTAAAATGGCCGCCATTTTGTTTTTGCCCGGCCGATATAGCTGGTTCACGAACTCAACCGAAACAATTACCCAATACACCTTTCCTGAAAATTTGGTGAAAATCGAAGCAAAATTGCGACCTCTATCGTGGTCACAAATTTCGTTATATCCCATATATATATATATATATATATATATATATATATATATATATATATATATATATATATATATATATATATATATATATATATATATATATATATATATATATATATATATATATATATATATGATGCTCTCCGCAATAGGTAAATTTCTCTCGAGAAATTTACCTAATACAGGAGTAATTAAACAGCTTTCTTCATAAATGTCAATTGGGCAAAACTTTACGTTTGCACATATTAAGCTTGGTCACGCATTAAGACGCAGAACAAATATTTATAATACATATTACGAAAGGCAAGTACCTTAAACTAAATTTAAATAAAATTACCGCCTGATTAATTAATTTCAAATCTAAACGTTTGTCCTATTAAGATGGCTTGCAGTTTCATCAAATCAATATTATTGAAGATATTGAGGCCTGTGCGTTTTGCCTGAGGCTCTAATATCGCCGTCAGAATAAAGGATATGCAAAATTTTATACTGCCCATTAAAATGAGGTTCTTCACTTTATTAGGGTATTGTAAAATCATTTTACAATACCCTACTAAAATCACGTCCTGTCTGTCCGTCCATGGGTCACACCACTGTTTCTAGCAAACTACATAAGCTAGAAACACAAGATTTTGTAAGTAGGTGTAAAGTGATGCCCTCTTCAAAGTTTCATCTTAAAAAGAAATTTATAAGGAGTTTAAGGGGGGTCTCCCCGTATAGGGGAGTAGCCCCCGAAAAAAAATTTCATTGCATGTAGGCAATATGGGTATCAAATGAAAGGTCTTGATAACAGCATTTCAAAACAGGTCTTAAGCCAACAAGTTTTGCTTTAAGGGGTGCAGAGGAAGGGGAAATGTACAAAAAAACCCTTTGACCCTGAGAAAAATCACAGACCTGAGACTTAAGGCGTACGAGGGCAACAAATACCTTAGAAGTCGAAATTTGATCAACTTTGTTAATAATAGTACATTTTATAAATTTTACATTTTGGCCTATAAAATCAAAATGGGGACCTTAAATTTCCCAAAAACTACAATTTAAGTTTTTTGAAAGTAGTTATGTGTTTTCTAAAAATTTCACAATAATCGAACAATAAACAGCTAAGTTATAGCCGATTGAATATGTAACAATTACAACAACATTAACATGTCATACTAGGGAGATACACGTTTGCAATGGACCTAGACACTACGAATATGTAGGAATTTAGATAAAAATTTTGGAAATGATTTGTAATATTGATGGGGTCAAAACACTTAAAAAAAATGGCAGCGAATATAAAAATATAATAACCATAATAATTCTCAATTGATGGAATCGGTATATGAGTCAAGTTTTGATATGCAGAAAATATTGTTTGATTTACTAATTGTTTGAAAATAGCCTTCTGGCAGGAGCACTCTCCTGCTATTTTTTTTTGACATATACAAGTCCACATATGATTTACAAAATAAAGCAAAGATGACGCAAATAACGGATATACTAAAAATGAGAAGAGTTTACACCGAACTAAAATCATGTCGAGCGCAGCACTAATTAAAATTTGGGGTTTCTGCGACGGTTAATTTGAAAATTTTATATGATAATTTAAAATGTTAACAAAAACTCTTGGATTTTATAATGTTTCCCATTTACTTGTTAGTATCAAGCGTATACCCTTTACTTCAAGCAACTATTTCTTTATAGTCTGGGCTAGACGAAAGTATTATGTGTAATAATCGAGGAGCTATGGCTCTAAAAGCCAGCGCAAACTCAATTTAACAATGGGTAACCATTCGGTCGCCTTCCCCATCGCATCACTCGCTCTTTTTTGTTTTTTCGCATGAAAAATAAGTCAAGAAAATTTCTTTTGTGCTTAACTCCCGGGAAACAAAATTCTAAAACTGTTTAATATCTTTAATGTGTAGTGATTTTATTACAATATCTTTTGAAGATAATTTAACGAATTGCGGTGTAACGCAGTATACAAATGCTTAGAACGAAACGGTTAACCCCTTTAATTATATGAACGATAAAATCATTGTGTCACTTAAACCCCTCAAAAATTGTCAAATTTTACCCATTCCAACCATAATATTAATTAAAAATTGTTTTGTTTGTCGGTAATTAAAGTGTGCCTGTCTAATTCTTCCGATTTTTTCCCACCTAATTACGCCTAATCATTATAAACGAAAATTGCTTTCAATTGATAACTTAATCGAATCTACAAAAGGCGACGGAAGTTTGAAAAACAACCGAAACGAGTGTGCGTCGAATTGTGGCACTGTGCGTGCCCTCTCAAATCTGGTATTTTTCTCTGAGGCGACTCGGACTGATACCTTGTGCTCGAGATCAGCTACCCGCCACCAAAGAGGATTGAAGCTGTGGCCGCAACAGCGCGATGATAATTTGGTCTTTTTCGCGCGACGGGAGCAATTTGCGCGCGGATGAGATCTCACGGGGAGTCTGGTCGAGATGGCGCACCGATGCGGACGCCGCAGCGGTTCGGTGTGATAATTGTAGTACATCTATTCTTGAAGTAAAGTTTTCTGTTCTGATAGTTAGTTGTCCCATGTGTAATTGAATTTATTCAGAGAATTAAGTGTGAAAAGGCCGAAAAACTAAGAATCGCCGCGACAGTGGAACCTCTTTCCAAGACTTGTAGTTGTTCTAAATACCCTGATTGATGCAATTGCATTGCCTCCTATGCGAAACTCGTTTGATGGATGATTGTAATCGAGTCGTTATCATGGTTGTTTATCAGTGTGAGAAAATCGATAAAGTTAAATTGCTGCGATTGATTTTTTTATGGATACGGGTGGTGAACGCGCAAAGAAAAAAGGAAATGTCGCTCTAAGTTCTACGACACAACAAAAAAATAGAGAAAAACAAATGCAACGGGACTTTCCGAAAGAGTTTTTGTGTGAAAAGTGGATTAAGCGAAAGTGCGAATAGAGTGTAGATAGGAATCGTGCTACATTAATTTTCGAATTTCCTAAAATATTTTTCTTTTGATTTGATTTTACCCCATAGTCTGGGTGAAATATTGTTGAAGAGAGAAAAAAAGAAAACTTGGAAAAAGTCGTGGGTAGTAATCGATATACGTTTCCCGTGTATTATCGGATAATAACTTTTGTAGTATTTTGGATAATAATATTTAGTAGGATTTTCGCATGAAACCAAGTCGTTTATTTATGTTGAAACGATTATCGTTGAATTTAATTTTGGATTCAGTACAAGTTGGGAAGTTTTCTTACCGAAGACCGAGATTAGTTGTTCTATATAGGCTATCTAAATTTTCGTTGAAAAACTGTGAAGAAAATAACGTACTGTCGAGTACAGTTTTCGATTTACATCAAAATTAATTTAAAACGTGTACGGAATCAACAAAAAAAACTAAAAGTTCTCAGTTTTTAGCTTGTTAATGTTTGAAATTCATTCATACCCGTTAAAATTATTTTTCCTACGACTAATATAGAAAACAGTTAAATTTTAAAAATCCGTTAGGTGTGGAGTGTACGATCGAGCTTTCAAGTTTATGATTATTTACGGATCACATCAAGAAAAACACAAGTCGGCCGATGATTTAGCGTGTAGTCAGTGCAGAAAGCGTTACCCAAACTAAACATAACTAAAATGGCTTGATAGATGTGCATAATGAAGTAATGCCAAATTTCTCTGCATTAAGTGTAAACGCCTCTCCACTTCTCGAAAACGCTTGATTCGAAATAAAGAGGAGAACTGTCAGGGCATTGAACCATCTTTTTAAAAAGAAAAGAAATGCATAGTAAAATCTGATTCAATTGCGGTTGGTCAGGACTTATTCAAATGTATTGCACCGCTTACAATTACTTATTGGAATGAAAGTTTTGCTGATTGATCCCCTGAAAATACAAATTATTTTAAGCCAATCCTGCACATGCACTCGTATAAGATGTAGTAATTGTCTATTTAGCCGTATCTAAAATAATTAATACTTTCATAATCCAATATTTTTTAATTCAACATCACAGACTAAGAATAGTAGCTGCTTAGCATGATTCGAGTAAAAAAATAATTAATGCAATACACTCATCAGAGTACAACAAACCTATTAAAAATTTAATTACTTAGTATGTTAAACAATTCATGAACTTCAACCGCTTACCGCGCTCGACGGACCCTGCAGGTGAGTACCTTTTTTCGAATTTATATACGATTGTATTTAAAGATATAGATTTTACTGATGTCAATGAAACTTATCATAATTCCGAATTATATTCTGTAACAAACGTTGGTTATTTAATAACAAGTCCAAATCTTGATTTTGTATTTTATAAGCTATTTTGATCGCGTTCTATGTTCTATTTCTGAATAGAAACGCTTACAATTATTAAAGAAATCTTATTGCGATTATATTGATATAAATATAAATATTAGGAACATAACTATAAGGGTTTAGTATTATTTAAGGAGAAAAGGAGATAAATATAATAGTAAAATATATGAAATTGTCAAGTCCATTTTTTTGAAAATAGATGATTTATTTATTTAATAATATTGCATGCAAAATGTGAATAGATTTAAGCAGCTCCTACATACACACAAACCAAGCTATACGAGAACATGTTAGAGTAATTTGCATTTATTCATCATTGGATTTGGAAATTTTCAATCATTCGAAGTTTAAAGAATAAATAACAAGTTGGGTAGACAGACCTATGCTCATGTCAGAAGGGTTTTGTACTCAACTTACAAAATGCCGTAACCAGCAACGAATAAAATTAAGAAACACGTCATGTTCGAGGATCATACTATTATTAACTAAGTTGAAAGAATTTTGAATTCTGAGGTATTTGTTAAAGTTATACCCATAAATATCTCGCTTGATAATTTTTTCAGATTTTTTTAGATCACGGGTGTCCATTCGCGAGGGAAAAAACACATTTTTCATGTATACCCCCCCCCCCCCCCGCCCCCCCCCCCCTCTCTGTGCCCCTACTGAAGCAAAAACTATCAGTTTAAGAACTGTTTTGAAAAGCTCTCATAGAGAACTTTCATTTGATACTCATATCGGCTACCTTTCATGAAATTTTTTTCAGGGGCCACTCCTCTATACTGTAAGCATCGATTCATGGCCTATTTTTTCGAATCCTAGAATGGCTACAAAGCCCTTTTGCTAGGAGCTCTCTCCTGCCTCTTCGACTTGTTTCAATTGTATTTAGTCATCCTCATGATATCTATCATTCCTGAAATTTTCACGCAAATCCTAGCAAAGCTGTAGTGTCTAAGTTGGTAAAAAGCGCATATGGCTCCATAGCCATATGTTTCCATAGTAATACAGGGCACATTGTTCCATAGTAATACAGGAAAATTCAAATCGCTATAACTTCGTTAAATACTATTCGATCTTTATGAAACTTTCAGAAAAGATCAATCTTATAAATAGTCATCTGTTATTTATTGAATTTAAGGGTATCATTAAGATTTTATTCAAGAAAACATAAAATCGATAAATCATACTATTACTAACAAAGTTGAGTGAATTTCGACTTCTCATGTATTTGTTGTTGTTGTACTGATTAAGGCCTACATTCATGATTTTTTTCAGATTTTTCGGCTGGAAGGTGTCCAATCGCGAGGGGGGTACGCGAAAAGTTCGTACATTTCCCCTTCCCCTGCCCCCCTCGGTACTCATAAGGCAATTCTAAGACCTGTTTTGAAAAGATCTCATTGAGATCTTTCTAATGACATCCCACTCGACTACCAATGGTGAAATTTTTTTTTGAGGGGTCAACCCCCTATATGGGGAGACCCCCCTTAAATCCCTTTGAAAATTGTTTTCACCCTTGAACTTTCAAGAAGTCACCACTTCTGACCTTTCCACAAAGTTTCATGGCTGTAGCCCCTATAGTTTCGGAGAAAAAGTGCTGTGACATACAGACGGACACAGGTCGTGATTGCAATGAATTAGTAAACCTTAACTATCGGTCTTTCCCTTACGTTTTATCAGACCGGGTATAGGACCCGGTACGGTGGCAGGCTTCCATCTCAAAACATGAGCCAGCCGCCGGGTACTCATTAATCCTTCTTTTGTTTCAGGTGACTTTTTGGGTTGAGTGGCCCAAGCAGAGTGCCTTTTTATGGCATAGAGATATACAATCAAATTGTATAATTCTATGACATAAATTGGTCACCGGGGTACTTCCCTTCTGATGGGAAAGTTCATACAATTCAAGTTGTATGAATCTTCCACTCATAAAAGGAATACCTGGCCACTTCAACAAGCTATCTATGGATTTATTCCGGTTGGGTGGGTATGAAGGGGCTCCACCACCACCCGGTTGCCCCTCTTTCATTTGTGGGCCATGAATTTATTTGGGTAACGACGGGGTCACCCCAAGTTTGCCTTTCTTTTCAGGTTTCACTTGTTCTAGTACAAGTTACATCTCCCTCGGTGAGGTTATCTACAATTCTTGCGACTTCGGTCGCCTTTTGAGCTATCGACCAATTCGTGAATGCGAAATATCTTTGTAGTGGGTCCTCGTGCTGGAGAAATGAACCCGCCCCACGACACCGCAATGCTAGCCTGCCAGCGCATTCACGCGTCTCCAGACGAGGGCATTCTCGGCAGATACCTCCATCTTCTTCTGCCGGGGCAGCAGACCATCGCTGCAGTCCTTTACGGACTTTATGAAAACTCAATTAATTCACTACATATGTCCCCTAAAATCAGCATCTCTTAATATTTGCAGCTAACATGCTATGAAGGGCGTATCCCAAAAATTTTGGCACTAAGTTGAAGTGAAAGTGAAAGTAAATCCATGATTATCGACATGGATTTACTTTCACTTTCCCGATGCCGTAATGATGAAGAGTGTAACCAGTGTGCCACATAACCATACGAGATTATTCAACATTATTCCCAGCCCCGATCGATACAAAGCGTTCTATAAGTTTTATTTCTTCGGAGCGGTTTGCAATCATTTCACTATTTTATTTTATTGATTATAACCACAGACAATTTTTGTATTTATAGCTTTTGCGCGCGTTTGGTCGTTCTACAAAATTTTTTTCTTCTTCCTCCACTTTCTTCCCGACTCGGTAACTAGATTTTTGTTCTCAGCAGCTTAGTACAGAAACTAGCGATTAAATGTCCATAACAGCATAATCTAGTATCTATGAGTTTCGAACTAGCTTTAGCAATTACCTTACATCTGCGAGGAACTGATTACCACGCGACAAAATAAATAATGCAGTTGCTGTGAGTACCGATGGACTTGCGGGAGTTCCATTTACTTCGCCTTCAGATTTCAAGCGTTGATATTACCCACTTCACTGGATTCTCTAATGTGCAAATTGCCTTGTCTTCCTTCCAGTTATCACTTGATCGATTACATGTGCCATAACAAAATTGCTGATGTTGTAGTCATTGAAGAAATATGTTTTCACGGTTTTTCCATGATAAGCACGCGTGCACAAGCGGGCTGGCTTGTGGCTGGGATCGTAGCACAAACGACCGCAAACTTTATTTTTCACACAATTTTCACCACTGTTACTCCGCACAACTTTTATTTTCTTTCGCGTCGAAATCGTCGCAGCAACTTGGCTGTATTGTGCTTTTGCTTTTCACTTTTTCACTCCTTTTCAGTGCTGGCGGAGTGACAGGGGCTAATCAAAGAAGTAGAATTAACTATGTGGTCATTTTTTTTGCAACCAACAATTTTCACATTTCCGCGCTGTTTATCGCACTTTTTGCAATACTTCGCAGTTCCACTACAATTTCTTGCATTACTTCGCATTAAAATGTATTATTGCCGCGTTTTATTCAAATTATTTCGGGGAGCATACACAAAATAATACGCGCAGCGATCCGCGTTCTTCTTTCGACATCGCTGCTTGGCGATTTCAAGCGGACTCCCCTATCCATCCAAATGTTTCATTATTTTCCTGTGTCGCAACTGTATATCAAATCCAGCTGATCGCTCAGCTGAGTTAGATTACACTCGGCAATGCAATACACGGATAAGATGCACTAAATTAGTGTTTTCATGTCCGAAATTTAAATTTGCATATTTGAATGTTTTAAAATTAACAGATATAAAGAAAAATGTACAAGATTTTACACACTTGTATCAATAAAAAGTTAAATATAATAAAGAATATAATCGAAAGGAAACGTTTAAATTAAAAAAAAATGATATAAAATTTACATTTAATAGCAATAATAAGAAAAATATTTTATAATTCATAACTATGAATGGAAGTAAAGGAATTTTTCCCGAACCTGCATTTAAATTCCAGATGTGTTAGGAAGATTTTCGAGCAGTTTGCTTGTGTGACTGCTCAATCACTACAAATTTAGCTTTCAAAATTTAAATTGGACACATGTTTTTAAGAGCTGGCCCTTAGTTGCAAAACTATTCAATACCGGTATTTTTCAAATCCTTAATTAGTGAGCATAAAATATACTAGATAACATCTAAGGTGAATGTTAAATGTAAATAATTATAATTTTGCCAATGAACTTTTTTAAACTTCTAATAGTAATATTTAATTAGTGATTTAATTTAATTGAGGAGTTCAAAAGTGAATTTTTGTAATTACTACTCACGCCCTGAAATGTTGTCCTTAGATAATGGAGACGGTATTTATTGAAATGATCATTGTTGATTGTTGCTGAAGTTCTCGCTGATTTGCGTCCGTTTAGATATTGAAGGCGAAAGAAGCAAAGAACTCTTACTTAAATATATTGTAAGTACCTGTAAGAATAAATCTTGATAACCTAATAAACGCAAAGTTAATTAATGATATCTTCTTGATTTCAGTTCTTGCAATGATAATCCTGAACATACCCTCCCGCTGGTTTCTGTGTGAGTTTAGAGAACAATATAGTATGGCACGATTATTTGATTGACGTAGGCATTCTAAAATATCTGCTTCTTTGGATCAAGTTGCGGTTTAGTGAGCGATTCAGGATTTGAGGGCTGATTAGGTATCGTTCTTCTAGCTATGGTAACAGTTCTCTGCAATCAAGTTTTGCGATTATCGGTTGTGATAGGAGAAAGACAAGATGGTATGAAAGGATTCGATTGTGGCAGCATGTGACTACTGTGTGAAATATAGTAGATTCAAAATTCGATTTATTGTGCTGTGTTATATGGTCCTAAATTCTAAATCCCTATTATGTGGTTGTCTTTATTCAATGAGTTTACGAGCTCATTTTGAAGAATATATTCGTGATAAGTTAATTCATGCTATTGCTTTATATTGGTAGCATAACATGTTTGGTTAAAGCACGTTACAACACCTTGCCATTGATTCTTACATCTATCTCTCAAAATAAGTCCCTTGCTAATGATCAGCAATAGGAAGGGAAAATGTCTGTTTTCAGTAAGCATAGTTCACTTACTGCCAGATTTTTGTTTGGATTAACCATTTTAGTCACTTTCGTAGTCTTGTGATGTATTCTCTATGCCCGCGTTTCCAGAAGTATTGCGTAAGACGCTGCGTCAGTTGCCACTGCTTACAACTATTAATCGTTATATATGTGGTACTAACATTGTATCGCCAATTAGAAAATGAGTAGGTGTGAGGGCGGTCATATCGGATGGATCAACATTGAGAGGGCATAGTGATCTGGAGTTCAAATAACCTTCATTCTGGATCACTATTGTGTTAAGTTTTTCGTAAATGAGAACTACATTGCCGACTATCTTCTTCAGTTGTGGTCTTATCAACTTCACTCTGGCTTTCCAGAGTCCTCAAAGATGCAGAGTAGCCGGTGGGTTAAAATACTATGTCATGTTTCAAATAACCATATTTTCGGTAGCAGCTTTGCTGACACGGTGCAGTTCGCTATGTGTTCTTATGAATGCAGTTCCAAATTACTATATCAATGCAAACGAAATTGCCTTCTTCCGATAAAGCACTTCAGTGCTGCCAGAAAACTTGGATCATAAGACCGTTTGCTGATTCAATATGCATTGCTGTCGCGGCCAAAGAAATAAAAACGGTTGTACATCCTTTTTATAAATGGAGTCATCAAGTAATCGATACCTGCGTGGATGAAAGGTCAAGACATGGGAATTCTTGATGCAAGGAGGTTTCTATGACATGAACGTAAGCCAAAGCCTTTAATCTAGAATATTTTGCACTTGTGAATAAATTTTTGCACGGTGCTTCTGTGAAGAGTGATCAAAAATTGCCTATGAAGTGTGTTGAGCATTAATTTGGTTTTTCCATACAATGTTGCCTTGTGATTCTCATCAAGAATTAATTGTGTCAATTTGTCAGCTTTCAGTAGTATAATTGGATTCTTTTCTTTGTAGGGAATTTTAGCATATGCTAGGCATCCCACAATACGTTATATTCCTCGGTCATATAAAAACGGACTTAAATCTATTACCGTTCCGCATTTTGGTAAAACTTTCCGATTTTGAATTACATGCAAATCCTTTCCGAATTCCTTTTGTTTTGCGTACTTAATCCAGAATCTAGATGTATGAGTCTATTTTTCTTCCATAAAATGGCCTTTCCAAAATATTCGCTTTGAACATAGTAGCAGTCTGCTGTAGGGTATTTCAAACGTGGTAAGGCCTATACTCTTTTCAGAAAGTAAACCAAGGCACTGGTTTTCTGGACCAGCATATGAGTAAGCAAACATTTTCCGGATTTAAGCTTGGTGGTTGGAATGTCAATAGCTAGAGGCCAGTATTATTTTTTATGGAGTATCCATTCAGGCTCATATCACCACAATAAATATTCTATAAGCTTGATAGCTTGGACACCCCGAGACGCGACGTCAACTGGGTTGTCCTGGGAGCAGATATGATGCCACAGTGTGTTCATAATATTCTCAAAGGTATCTGTGATACGATTTGACATGAAACTCTCTAAGCCAGGCGAGCACAATTTGCGAGTCTGTCCACAGTTTGGCAAGGTTCACAGTAGTATGTTACCGTAGTGTATAGTTTTAGGCGTGGTACATTTACAGCTCATATTTAGTATACTTTCATTTTAGAAACCAAGCAACTAAGTAAATGCAAGCGATTCATAGGCCTATCGCAGAATCTATTTGATTCCTGCTTCGCGGTTGGTGTCATACAAATCCACCGTGGTATTTGTAGGCTTTCAATCCACATTGATTTTCTACAAAGATTGGACTAATTTTTTTTAGTTTGGTTGCTAGAAATCAACCACAGTCAATGTTCTATTTCTGCGGTTGCTGCATAATTAATCTCACTCGAGTGATTAATGAAGCTAATCAACCAAAGGGATCATATAGGCGGGCGACGTTTGATAGTATGGGACTTCGGCTTATGAGTTGTGTCTTGTAACTGACACAATCAGCTATGCATGACCACCACAATTCCTACAGTTTGTATCGTATATTTTGCTGCTAGTTCTGGGTCTTTTTCGATTTTTTTTTTTCTAAATGACGTGGGCAAGTAACTGTCCTTCTTCTTGAGTGACCCAATAGGCTTTTCATCTTTGAACTCTGAAAGAGTAGCCAAACTTGGAACCTTCCTTCTGGCTTACGCTTCGTTGTACTTTGGAATAGTTGCTTGCATTCTTCATCTCCTCTAGTAAGAGTCGATCGAGGAGTTGCTTCCTCAAACTGAAATTCGTCTTTGAAACTTTGGATACTCCCCTTACTCAGCAATTGATCTCCGGATATAATTCAACTTATTCTTGTATTCTTTAATATTGCGCCTGATTCAAGTCGAAGGATTTCCCACAGTATTAAGTGTCCATACACCCTAGCACTAAGTACTGCATAAATGCGGCCTATTTAATCAAAACAAGTTGGGTAGACAGACCTATGCTCATGTCAGAAGGGTTTTGTACTCAACTTACAAAATGCAGTAACCAGCAACGAATAAAATCAAGAAATATGTCAAAGACGATTTAATTGGAGAAAATGTGAAATTCGAGGATCATACTATCATTAACAAAGTTGAACGAATTTCGACTTCTGAGGTATTTGTTATAGTTATACCCATAAATATCTCCTGTGATATTTTTTTTCAGATTTTTTAGATCACTGGTGTCCATTCGCGAGGGAGGAAACACATTTTTCATGTTTCCCCCCCCCCCCCCCCGTGCCCCACTGAAGCAAAAACTGTCAGTTTAAGAACTGTTTTGAAAAGCTCTCATAGAGAACTTTCAGTTGATACTCATATCGGCTACCTTTCATGAAATTTTTTTTCAGGGGCCACTCCTCTGTACTGTAATCATCGATTCATGGCCTATTTTTTCGATTCCTAGAATGGTTACAAAGCCCTTTTGCTAGGAGCTCTCTCCTGCCTCTCCGACTTGTTTCAATTGTATGTACTCATCTTCATGATACCTATCACTCCCGAAATTTTCATGCAAATTCTAGCAAAGCTGTAGTGTCTAAGTCGGTGAAAAGCGCATATGGCTCCATAGCAATATGTTTCCATAGTAATACAGGGCATATTGCTCCATAGTAATACAGGAAAATTCAAATCGCTATAACTTCGGTAAATACTATTCGATCTTTATGAAACTTTTCGGAAAGATCAATCTTATAAATAGTCATCTCTTTGCTAAATTTTATTGAGTTTAAGGGTACCGTTTGGATTTTATTCAAGAAAACACAAAATCGACAAATCATACTATTACTAACAAAGTTGAGTGAATTTCGACTTCTCATGTATTTGTTGTTGTTGTACTCATGAAGGCCTACATTCATGATTTTTTTCAGATTTTTCGGATGGAAGGTGTCCAATCGCGAGGGGGGGTACGCGAAAAGTTCGTACATTTCCCCTTCCCCTGCCCCCCTAGGTACTTATAAGACAATTTTAAGACTTGTTTTGAAAAGATCTCTTAGAGACCTTTCCAATGACACCCCACTCGACTACCAATGGTGAAAATTTTTTTTTGAGGGGTCACCCCCTTATATGGGGAGACCCCCCTTAAACGCCTTTGAAAAAATGTTCCACCCTTGAACTTTCAAGAGGTCACCACTTCTGACCTTTCTACAAAGTTTCATGGCTGTAGCCTCTATAGTTTCGGAGAAAAAGTGCTGTGACATACAGACGGACGGACGGACGGACGGACGGACGGACAGACGGACAGACGGACACAGGTCGTAATTGCAATAGGGTTTTGTATTTTAGTACAAAGCCCTAAAAATGGATCAGCCAATGTCAAACGCTCAACATTAGGGTTCGCAAGAATCGATGGGGTCAAATTTGATATGTTTTGCAGTATGTACGCATTAAATGGCAAGGTTCTGAAGTCAAATGTGACTGCTGTTAACGTAATAAAGTTTTTTTTGTGGAGTTTCACTTTTCAAGCTCAATAGCATTGGCTAACGTGGGTCTTTTTAGGTCAATTTCTCGAGAGAAATTTACCTATTGCGGAGAGCATCATATATATATATATATATATATATATATATATATATATATATATATATATATATATATATATATATATATATATATATATATATATATATATATATATATGGGATATAACGAAATTTGTGACCACGCTAGAGGTTGCAATTTTGCTTCGATTTTCACCAAATTTTGAGGAAAGGTGTATTGGGTAATTATCTCGGTTAAGTTTGTGAACCAGCTATATCGGCCGGGCAAAAACAAAATGGCGGCCATTTTAGACGAAAAATCGCGATTTCTGTTCTGACCAAAGTGTAGCTCCGATTTGGATGAAATTTGGTACAAAGGTTTATTGAAGTATGTGATGAATCTCACAATAAAAAATCCAAAGTCGGTACTGCAGAAACAAAATGGCGGCCGCTCAAAGGTCGAAAAACGTGCAAAATTTTGTTGTTGTAATAGTGGTCAAAGCTTTCAACAGATTTTCATGCAACTCGGCAGTTTGATAGAAATTGTAAGTGTCTAAAGAATTACGCAAAAAAACTGAAGGTCGAGTTGCAAAAAACAAAATGGCGGCCAGTTGAAGGTCGAAATTTCAAAGGCTTTTAAAAGTCGCAATTTTGATCCGACATATATGAAACTTGGTTTCAAGATAAACATTACTTACACCTACAGTCTTTGATATTTTGGTGATCATGCATGTGCAAATTTCAAAATGGCGGCCGTTTAAATATGCGTTTTTTCATGTCTTTGTGGCTCTCTAGCGGTCACATTTTCCAACGGATTTTGATGAAACTTGAGATTATGAATTTCTGTACTATGTTCTTGTATTTTGCAGGAAATTATTAAAATTGAATGAAAAATAAATAAGTCAAAAATTTAAAGCCTAATATTTTTAGCTGCCATTTTCACTAAAAATTGAATTATTTTGCCCTGCCTAGAGTGAAACTCCTATTTGAACAATATAGTACATTGATTGATGAGGTTCTAGCATACAAAGATTTAAAATAATCCAAAATCAAATGCATGCATTCAAAATGGCGGCCCCCAAACGTCTGAAGGCAAGCGCAATTCGCTATTTTAGTGCCAACTGAAATAATGAATATTTTTCATGGAAATGTTCTAAATGACTTTACTTGAAAAAACTTATAAACCAGATCATTTTTAAGATATTGTAAAATATTTTTAACAATGCCTTAAAAAATTATAAAATCGCGACTTGTCTGTCTGTCCGTCCGTCTGCCCGTTTGTTCGTGCGTCATAACAAGTTTTCTCGCAAACCACATGAGCTAGAATGAGGAAATTTTCTACGTAGGTCAAAAGTGGTGCCTCTTGAAATTTGCAGTGCAAGAAAATATTTTAAGGTATTTAAGGGGGGTCTCCCCATACAGACGGGTCTCCCTATACAGGCGAATGGCATACAATTTTTTTTATTTCTGTAGCCCTCTAGCAGCCAAGATTCTCAACAGATTCCGTTGAAACTTGAAAAACTTGAAACTTGATTATGCAAATCGAATGACAAATAAAACAGTCGAACATTTTTAGCAGCCGATTTCAATAAAAATCGAAATGACGGCCCTCACAGTTCAGAAAAAATTGAAATGTATATATTTATGGCAATGCAAGTGCTGATTAAACTTTTATGGAAATCTTTTGAAATTAACTTTTCGAGCTATTTAACCCTTTGTGTGGCTACCACTGTGAACTGTGTAAACAGCATATGCGAGAAGGGCGAAACCGGTATTTATATGTTTACAACAATATGTAATCCATACGCATGCAACTCAATTTAATTAGCAAAATATTTGCGCCCCGATAAAAGGTTTCTAAAAACGAACGTGGCCAGATTTTTTTTATGTTAATAAATACCCATGTGGTACTACGGAAATTGCAGAAAGAAGTTTAGTAGTAGGTAAGCCAAATTCTTTTTCGAAACTTTACGCTATATACGAGAAATTTACCTTTCCGGCTGGTGCTGCCAACGGGGATTTTTTCTAATTCAATTGTTGCGCTGCAGCCTCATTAGTAAAGGATGCTTGGAATCCCTGGTCTAACAAAGCTCTGACATTGCATCTACCACTGGGAGTTTCAACGGTGCTGTTGCTAGCAAAATATAGTCATCATCGCCATAATTGTCAACGTTTATATTGGGGTGGTCTCAGCTTACGTCCTTCCTGATGACTGCTGTTTTATTTGAAAATGAACTATTATATTAGATAAATCAAATCTGTGAAAATTGGAGCATTTTTTTCGGAGGCAAGACCTGTACCCGCATTAACGATGCGACGTTGTAATTTCAGGGCTGCATAGGGGGGACGGTAGCTACTTTGATGGTTGATAACACTGGATATGCCCCAAATACTGTACGTGTAGTTTCGGTTGGTAGCAGGACACTTAATCGGACTGACGGTGAGATAGTGTTTGTTTGAGGATGCAAGCTGTCAGAAGGAGTTGGTATGACAGGTGGTTCCACTTGGTGTCGAAGGCCTGGGGTTGCTAATGCAATCACCACTTTTGGCAAGAGGAACGAATGTTCTTCTGGAAATGAAGTGATCAATGGTGATGTATATTGAGTAGTTTGAAAAGAAAAATGTGCACTGGGCAAATTGAGTCAATTATTTGCTTATAAGTGGATAGGGTTATAACGCTGTTCATGGAAAATTGAATCACGACAAGAAAAGTATCCGGCCAAATGCCGAAACGTTCTAATTTTGGGGCTGCATGTGAGGAACGGGAGATTCTTTGATGGCTGATGACACTGAATTCACTCTAAATACTGTTTGTGGAGTATCGCGGATAACAAGACGCTGAATGGCTTGTCGGGGAGGTGGTGTACAATGTTTCAAGCTAGAAGCAGAAGTTGATATAACAGCTGGTGCCACTTGGATTCGACCGCCTGTGTTTGATCATGGGATCGTCACTGGCGGCAAAGCAGCAAACTTTCTTATGAAGAAGCAGTTATGTATCCTGACACAATGTTTTGAAATCTGCAGAAGGGCCTCGGAATGAATTGGAGTTACAAAAGCGCTCTCGCAAACGAAAAAAGACTAATGTATTGGATCCTGGAATGTCAGATCACTCAATTAGCTTGGCGCTGTTAAGGACCTTTGGCAACAGGCTAGTCAATATAAATTAAACATACTAACAATCCAGGAAATTAACTAGACTGGCAAATATATTCAAGACATGGGATCGTACACAATATTCACAACTGGGAAGCTTGCTGGAAAACAACAATTCGAAGTGGCCTTTATTATGGATAGGGAGTTCAGGTTGCACGTCATTGATCTTAAGGCAGTTAATAGATGGCTGTGTGCAATCTGCATAAAAATAAAATCCCTGAAAATCTAGCTGTTTAATATACACACCACAGCCGGAGAAAAGGACCAAGAAATGGAGGAAATATTATACAATCAACTGAAAAGACTAGTCGACTCATTGCCTACAAATAATACAGAACCAATGGATAATTTCAACGCTAACGTTGGCAATGAGATATCTCATCAGGGAACAACTGGGAGATAGAGCCTCCACGATGAAACAAATGACAACGGCCAGGGTCTGATTGATTTTACATGGAGAAGAAATCTAGTCATTCGTTCAACTTGCTACATAGATCGACGCATTCATAAAAAAATTTGGGTATCACTGGGTTGCAACACACAAAACTAGACTGACCATGCTCTGACCCAACAACATGGAGCTCCGAGCATACTTGACGTCCATACATACTAAGGAGCCGATTTTAACTCGGATCTTTAATCGATCAAATTAACTTATTGATACCGTATGTCAAAGGCATATTCTTCGAAAACCAGCCCACTACAAAAAAATGACATTGAAAAGCTGCGGCCAAAAATTTCACGTAGACCCTCAAAATCTAGCTGGTTTCCATCTTATCAGACGCATCACTGATAACAAGCAAGGAGCTCTAGATGGAAGTGAAAGCAGCTATTAAGACTGTGGCAGAACACACAATTGGACATCAAGCCCGGTGCAAAAGTAATGATTGGTTTGATGATGAGTGCCAGAATGCGTCAGACAAAATGAATCAGGCGTACAAAGGAAACATAGATGGGTAAACCAGAATGACGAGAGAACACTATGAAAATCTCAGAAGTCTAGCGGATCAGATAAATGAATCCAAGAAAATAAAATACAATGACAACCTATTGAGAAGTATTGATGTAAGCCTAAAGAGCAACAACACAAGACAAGCATGCAAAGTAATAGAAAGTCTGAAAAGTGACTATCAGATCAAGACCACGCACTGCCGTGATGTCATGGGCAACATCATAGCTGATGAATCCAATATTAAAGTAGGATGGACATCATATTTCAAGAACGTCCTTAATTCTCCGCATAGCTCCAGAATAACAAAGCTTATGGATGTTTCCGGAGAGCTTCTATTGGCCCCACCAAATCTGGGTGAACTTTGTTTCACCATCAATGCCCAAGAGAATAAGAAATCGTCAGGCATGGATGAGATTCCAGAGGATGACATCAAATATGGTGGCAGCAGTGTTGAGAAAGCTATTCACAAATTCATCCAGCATATTTGGCACAAGATCATATGTCGAACGAGTGGAGCCAATCTACTATATCTCCTATCTACAAAATAATTGACAAGTTATAGTACGAAAACTATACAGGTAAATCATTGCTTTGTACGACATACAAAATATTTTCAAAAATCTTAGGAAATAAAATCAGATCAGACGCCAGCAGTATTATTGGGGAGTATCAAGATGCTTTCAGAGCAGGTAGATTGACGATAGACCAATTGTTTATAGTCAAAGAGGTACTTGAAATGCTGGGAGCTCAAACAACTTGTACCAAATAATGCTCTTCTTTGGCATCCCAGCCAAATTAGTCCATCTTACCAAAATGACAACGTCATCGAGAATCTCCCTAGTCCGCATCAGTAACCAACTCATCGACGCCTTTAACACAAATATCGAACTAAAGCAGGGGGGTTGGCTGATTTGCCGCTATTCAAGTTGGCTTGGCATACGTCATTAGAAAGCTACTTGTAGATACAAGGGCACGTTATTATATAAATCACGCCAAGTGGTAGCCTCTGCGGATGATATTAACATTTTGTCACGGTTGTAAATAACAACCAAAGAACTCTTCCCGAAACTACTCAGCGAGGCGCTACAGATCAAATGACCAAAATGTCAGACTTGACAAATACAATATCAAAAATGTGGTGAATTTGTGTATTTGGGCGATAAAATAACAAGAATCAGTAGTGGAAGAGAAGAAATACACCAAAGAATACAGCTTGGAAATTAAAATACATTTTTTCAGGTTTGACCATCTTGAAAACCAACTGCATATACAGGAAAACAATGTTCCAAGCATACAAATCTGTGGTAAGTCCTGAGCTACGCTATAGGTGCAAAACAAGGTACCTAACTCAAGCATGCGCAGACATATTGAACGCCTTCGAAAGACGGGTCTTGAGGCGAATATTTGGAGTGAAACTAGATGAGGACCAATGGCGTATTCGATACAGAGATCAGCTGTATGAAATTTTTGATGAGCCGGAGATCTCAACGATTGTAAGACTGTGGAAACTGTAATGCGCTGGCCTCATGAGTCGTATGGACGAGCAACGGATACCCCAAAAAGTAGTCATTGGGCAAACTGAAGGCCAGAGGCCAGTGGAGAAACCAAGAAATTGCTGGTCTGACTCGGTCAACAAAGACAATTCATCACTGCTT
This sequence comes from Odontomyia ornata, assembly GCA_963969285.1. Taxonomy (NCBI): domain Eukaryota; kingdom Metazoa; phylum Arthropoda; class Insecta; order Diptera; family Stratiomyidae; genus Odontomyia; species Odontomyia ornata. Next base: position 342,848,816 of record OZ017739.1, on the reverse strand, counting down.
GGACTTCAAAGTTGTAAGATGCGGTCAATGGACCGAGACCATTGAAAGCACTTGTTGCAGGAAGCGAAGACCCAAAAGGGGCTGTTGCGCTACGAAGAAGAAGATTATTAAGTCGTTAAATTTTCTTCCTTGTGTTAATACTTTCGGTCAAATTGATCCCAACAAGTTTATAGCATATGTTAAAAGACCAGCAAGGTTCAGCAAGAGTACGGTAGTATTGATTGTAATATACTGTATCAAATAATCTTTGGCTTGGATTTGCCAGCCATATTATTTTATTTTACGAATATGTCAATGATTTTGACATTCTAATAAGTTTGGATCAATTGCCAACTCACTGTTTTTATGATACAAACTCCCAACATAAGCGGGGAGATGGGTTAGCCCCATCGCTATTTAGTTTGGCTTTAGAGTATATTATAAGAAAGTTACCTGCCGATACAAGAGGCATATTATTATTACCGTCAAGTCAAGTGGAAGCATATGCAAATGACATCAACATCTTTTCACAGTTGTTAATAAGCACCAAAGAACTCTTTCTGAAACTCGACAGGGAAGTGAGACATGTAACGCTACAAACCAATGAAGCTAAAAAAAAAATCATGATACGGCTACAGAGAAATATCTTAGGTACCTAAAATAGTACACTTTGCAACTGTACAATAGCAATAAAATGTCGGCAAATTTATGTATTTAGGGGCTTAAATAATGAGAGCCGATAATGAAAGGGAAGTATATGCCGAAGAATATCGCTCATAAAGAAAATATTCTATTCAGTTCTGATGATCTTGAAGATCAGCTCCATATACAGGAGCACAAAACTCATCTGTGATGAGTTTTGTGCAATGTAATAGGTGCAAAACGTTGATTTTCATTCAAGAATATACAAACATATTGAAAGCCTTTGAGGGACGGGGTCTAAGGTGATCAATTTGAGTGAAGCTAGAAGGTTAACAATGATGAATTCCATAAGACCATGAGTTGTATGAAATTTTCGACGGGACGGAGATCTTAAGTATTGCAAGGCCATGAAAAATACAATGCTTTGCCCCGTGAATCAGATGGACAAAAAATGGATCCTCAAAAATAAAACTGAAGAATGAAAACTAGTGGAGAAACCAAGAAAACGCTTGTCAGACTGAGTCAATAGAGACGGTCATCGCTACTTGAATTTCAAAATTGGAAAACGCGGTCAATGGAGTGAGATAGTTGGAGGAACTATTTGTAACAAAAGTAAGGCAGAGAGGTGCGGATCATGGTACAATGAAAAAGAAGCATGTTAGCATACAAAGATTGCTTAAAATACTGCTTTGATTCTCTAAAAACTATCCTACATTTTATTACATTTTCGGCGATCATAATAATGAAAGCAGCTTAAACATGATGTTTCACAATGAAAGCAACATACAAAACTGGTTTCTTACATACTTATTGATTTAGCTTTTTTTCCTACATTTAAGATGCATTAGACTTCGTTATGTACAAACTAACTTTTAGTAATAAATTCAGTTTTCTAAGAAGACGTTTCTTTTGAGTCCCGACTCAACTATTCTCCATAAAAAATATTTCTGATAGTTGTCTCAGACAAATGGATGACTCGCTTTTGAAGCGTCTACAGTGGTTTTAAAGCTAGGAGTTCATTGAGTCACTACTTTTGATATTTCCAAAAAGTTTTGATGAAAGTAACTTCTACAATTTCTTAGAAAACTTGATATGGTGCACAATATCTTTAGTGAAAAAATAGGACAGCGCTCGCTCAACGATTGGCAGCAGCCTTGGGTGAATTGCACGAAGGGAACGTGGACTGTGCGCCTCATTCCGGATGTGAAACCATGGTTAAATCGAAGGCATGGTGAGATTCTGGCTGGCCAAGCTTTTGAGCGGGCATGGGTGTTTTCAGTCTTACCTATACAAGATCGGCAAGTGCCCCGATTGTCGGTTTTGGCCATAAGAGGGGGACAATGCCTGCCACACATTTTTTTGAGTGCAGAAATTGGGTCAGGCTGCAAAGGGATCTCTACAGTGAGACGGGAGAGCTGACCCCGGATAATATAGTCATGGTGATGCTCGAACCGGTTGACAAATGGAACCAGGTGGCACATTATGTTCGGGCAGTAATAAAAGACAAAAGGGACTCACAGCAGCCGGGGGCACCGGGGCTGGCGGATCACTTATCTAGTATTTCCTCTTCCTTCTTCCCTCCCCAAGCCTAAAGGCACCCCAAGGCGTAACAAAACGAGACCTGGCCCGAAGTAAGGTATCAAACGGTATCGGGCTAGGTTCTCAGGTTGACAGTTGAGGTTTTTAGTGGATGGCCCAGTCGCCTTCTTGCGAGCATGGGAGTCCCACACCCTGTGCGTAAATGGCATTTACCTCACAAATAAAAAAACTGGATAAATATGTTACCAAATTAATATGTCGTTGTAACATTAAGCTTAAAGCTTTAGTATCCATTTCGTATTGTGAAGGCCTTGTTTGCAATGAACGATTTTCAGTTCCTTTTTTTGCCAAAGCGTACTAAATGCAGAAGGAATAATACGCCAAAACAAAACTTTATGAGAAGATTGAACGGGATCACCGTATGCAAGTCATTCAAGAAGCCAAAAAAATGACAAAAAATTTTACTTTTTTGAATGAAACTGTGATGATTTTGCCTTTTTGACTGGCTGTATATTTCCTTTTCAACTGCCAAATTTCTATCATTTCAAAACACAGGAGTATCTGAATATTAAAACTAAAAAATTGCAAAAACAAAGTATTTAGGTTCTTATTGTTGTTCCGTGATTTGAAAATTGTGAAAGAAAGGTCAAATCAATCGATAGAAATAGACTAGATGATCCACGTTGGGAGTTTCATGTATCTGCCTTATTTTCTGTTAGCTACGGTTTATATTCTAGTTTTGGGTTTGTGTAAATGAGTTTATTTTCCAAAGTAAATTAAAACGTTTTTAAAGTTATTAGTATTATATATGTATGCGGAGTATTCGAGTTTAATCGATAATCTTATTTTGAATGTTCATGAGCGGCCTAATAACACGGGAATCTTATCTAAGAGTAGCAAAATCAACAATTATTAAAATTGGGGAGGAAACTCCATCTAGCCGACAGATAGTAAAATACTACGATTACCAAAATATTCAAATCCAACTTTAAAGCTGAATCCTTTCTCATTATTAACTGCGAATATTAGGCTTGCAATGAGGAAGTAATTGAATTGAACGTATCCAAATTATTTGAATATGTGGAACCAATTTCTTGAAATTTGGCTGACACATCTTAAAGAAGCTTTTATTGAAATCTAATCAGGGACCTAAATTGATTCTTTTATCATAATAAATAGCAAAAATCTGAAATATCTCGTATATGCAGAAGATTTAAATCCTCATTTGCATAATTGTACATATAAAAGCACAAATGGTCCATGGCAAATGAATATAGGAATTGAAAGTTCACATCATTAATATCACACTAGATTATTACGCTTGATTTTAGTTTAATGTACCGCGAAATAAGAAGATGAATATTTGTACTCCATTATTATTCACAATATGTGATGAAATGCAGAAAAAATAGGAATAGCAATATTTCTATTGTACTCGTATAATCATTTTTCTGACAATATTAAATGATTTTCACAAGTTTACGAAGGATATAAATGCTTTTATGTCATAAACATAATAAATGTATTCCTTTGTTACAGTACAAATGGATTTTTAATGTGGTTGTTTGGATGCTGACGCCAACACACATTAAATTTCTAAACGTAGATGAATTGTAAATTCTCGACCCAGAATTTCCAAGCAACATTATTTTATGCTAAATTTTACCTGACGTGTGTGATGAAGGAGATGCATTGTTTTTCTACTGTAAATCATAAGGTCATCAATCTGACCTGTTAAGAATTATAGCTATAAGAGACCTTTGTGATCATCATGGAGACTGTGACCTAACATTCATCTTTATAACTCATGCCACTAAATTTGCTCTAATTCATTTACAGCTACTACATACATGTGAGGTAATCTGTATGGTGAAGCGATTAGGTGCTCACCACTTGTGCAGTAGCTCTCAAGTTCAAAGTTCTTTGGCGAATGATTGGTTTTGCTTCTTAACAGTGACAAAAAAATACTTTTGCAAAATTAAACAAAATCATCCAAATGTTGTCACGGGATCTTTTCATCCCTCTAGTAATAGGACATCACTGCGGCCACAATCAGTTTCAAGTTTATTGGAAATTTAATATCGAGAAATTTTAATTGAATCGATTAACCGGGCTGAGTGGTGACTGTAACTGAGTAGCAAGTTTATGGTTATATTTTGTTTTAACAGCCGAAAGGAGAATTGTTATACATAAATTTTGGAGTACTCACCATATAACCTTTACAAGTTGCCGATACAGTCGATCAAGATAATGGGATGCTCTAGCTATCTCTAAGCGAAAGTCCAAGAAGGGCTGTAGTGCTAAAGCAAAAAATCAATTCAGTAGGTCTAGTGTAGCTTTGTAGGGAATTAAAAATAAAAATACCAAGCATCATATGGAATAGCAATAGATTTGGAACCAGTATTATCAGGTATCTTTAACCCAATAACAAGTTTGACCTTGGAACTTCGAAAGAAACAAGATGCACGGCAACTATTTGCAAGTAAAGAGAACAAACCGAGTAGGAAAGAAATCGCCCATAATTTGGGATTCTTCAATTTCGACACAAAATAAATACCGAATTCACATGGAGGACCCGTAAATACATTATAGACATTATGTTTTTAATCGCTCCTGGCAATGATTTTCAAAAATTAAAATAATTTTTAAAACGTCAATTCGATTTCTTAAAAAACTTAGTAAGTCGTCAAATTATTGGTTGTACAACTTAATAACCGGAATCTGACACTAGATGTCCGTACTAACAAATATCGTGAAAGCTCGAACTTTATATATGTATATACATACATATGTCATTTTAAAGGTACATTTGACAGCTATCAAAATCAATCAACAAAGCAATTTTATCTTGTGTGCATCATTATTATGCTTCACGATGAATAGCTTTGAAAATTGAAGACAAAGACAGCATTTGCGAGAGGTTCTGTTGGGTCACTTTTTTTGCAAAGAAAACCGCTGCGGAAAGTCATCGTTTGCTTGTAGAAAATTATGGTGACGATGTTTCAGCAAAAATACAGTGTTTTGAATGGTTTCAACGCTTCAAAAGTGCTGATTTTGACATCAAAGACAAACAACGCCCAGGACAGCCAAAAAAGTTTGAAGACGAAGAATTGGAGACGCTACTCGATGAGGATTCGGGTCAAATGCAAGGCGAGCTTGCCAAATTGTTGGGAGTGACTCAGCAAGTCATTTCAAAACGTTTGAAAGCCGCCGAATAGATTCAGAAGCAAGGTAATTGGGTCTCCTATGACGTTAAACGGCGCTTCTGTATGTCTGAAATGCTGCTTGAGCGCCATAAAAAGAAATCATTTTTGCATCGGATCGTGACTAGGGATGTAAAATGGATCCATTATGGCAATCTCAAGCGCAAAAAGTCATACGTGAAGCCCGGCCAACCAGCCAAATCAACGGCGAAGCCAAATATCCATGGCGCCAAAGTTATGCTGTGTATTTGGTGGGATCAGAATGGGCCGTTATATTATGAGTTGTTGAAATCGGGCCAGACAATCACAGGTGACCTGTACCGAACACAATTAATACGTTTCAAGCGCGCTTTTATCGAAAAACGCCCAGAATACGCGACTAGACACGAAGCTCTAATTTTTCATCATTACAACGCTCGGCCGCATGTTGCTAGACTCGTGAAAAACTATTTGGAAAATAGTGGATGGGAAGTTTTGGCCCATCCGCCTTATAGTCCGGACCTTGCTCCATCTGACTTTCATTTATTTCGCTCGATGCAAAACGCTCTCATTGGAATACGCTTCACTTTAGAGCAAGACATCCGAAATTGGATAGATTCGTTTTTGGCCACCAAGCCAGCGCAATTTTGTTGGGATGGGATTCATAAATTACCTGAAACATGGGGAAACGTTGTAGCTTCGGATAGACAATACTTCGAATAAAATATATTGTAAGATTTTTCCACAATAAAGCGTCAAATTTCGCCAAAAATTCCGGTTATTAAGTTGTACGCCCAATATTTGAACAATTTATCGAGTATCTGGATCTTACGTGCAAGGAAGTCTTTCGCCAGAGGCTTGGAGGAGCAATACGGCTTCCTACCGCTGGGGGAACCGAGACTAGGCATTGCAAATGCTACAAATGAAAATATCATGAAGCAAAATAATGACCAAGGAAGCTTTGAGCATGGGGAGCGTATTACGCTTCCAAGCGAAGAATTGGAAACAGTAACCAGAGAAAACGCAAGAGTCACTAGAGACAAGTTGAGTAAGCAGGAGAAAGTCGATGTAACCATCCTAGAATGCGAAACAAAATGTTCGTACATTTTGCCAACCCCTGGATCCCTGATGCATAAAATGACTTACAGATTCTTATAGTTATAATCAATACCTTACATTTGATACCCAGCTCGACTACCTTTGATTGAAAAAAATTTTAAGGGTTACATCGTTAAACAATTTTTAAATTTTTGGTAAGACCTATTCTTTTGAGAGACCATTGTTTCTGACCTTTACACAAGGTTTGAGCATTATGGCTTTAATAATTTCTGAGGAAACTTGCTGTGACGCACGGACAGACGAACAGACAGGTCGCAAAACTAGTAGGTTTTTGTATAAAATTTGTTTAATAAGACCTAAAAATACTGCGATTAAACTCTGAATTCAAAAGTTGGAGAAAATGATCCGGAATATTAACAAACGTGAACAGAATAAAAGTGATGAGGCCATAAAATACGTCCAGAAAGAAGACAACAAATAAGAATAAGAAAAACGAAAAAAACAAGCGAGAACAAGATAGACGAACGAAAATAGTAGCTACGCAAAAAACTCAACAAACAAATAAAGCAACATTACAAGATATGAAAAAGTCAACAATCTATGATACTGATGTCATACTAAGCGCGGGAGAAGCAAACAACAGCGCAAATTACTCGTACTATGTGGTACTTGCTGCGATGAATGACGTTATGAACATTGAGATGGACTGCCAAGAAAACACTGGTAATATTAACTTTTCTCTTGATAATTTCATTGAATACTTAAAGTCGAAGAATAAGCAGAAGGAGAAAACTCCCTGCTGGTTCTCTTATTAAAAATAATAATATAGCTGAGAAAGTTCCTCCGATTAATGTCTTTGGGGAGCGCGGAGGGTATATGGTTCGCCTATTGGCAGCCGAGTTTAAGATCGATAATTTTGATACTTAGAGAGTGGCCACTGATAAACTCACAATTAAAACAATAAGATTGGCTGATTTCAAGCTAGCGGAAGACGCTCTTCATAGTGTACAAGCTCCTCACTTCACATACACGCCAAAGGCGGGAAAAAATCAGACCTTCCTGCTGAAGCGCTTGGACTGCGGCGAGAATACAGTTTATCTCCTTGAAATGTTACAGGAAGCAGCATCAGCTGTCAAATTCATTAGTGTGAAAAATGTTGGTACAAAGAGATCAACTGTTGAAGGCAAAATATTACCTTTTTATTTGGGACAAATTTCTAGTGATAGCAGTCCAAGTGCCCTTCAACAGGTAAGGTACTTGAACTTAAGAGTTGTGAGAGGGGAGCGTCTCCAAAAATCTGAGGTCAACCAGTGTTACAGTTTCCAAAGATTCGGTCATTCGACTGCTAATTGTACCATGTACTATTGCTGCGTTGAATGTGAAGCCATCAATACCCCAGGTTAAAGCAAATAGACTTAGATTGAGCCAAAAGAAAAATTATACTGTATTAACTGCAGTATATTTGGTCATCCGGCATAATATTGAGGCTGCCCTCGGTATCAAAATGCAAAAGTGAAATTTTCCGCAAAACAAAACCAAGTACATCGCAGTGCGTTACCTTCTAACATTGTCAAACTCGGAGAATCTTTTGCACTTGTTGCTAGAGGACCAGTAGATAACAATGTTAATAAAATAAATAATGTTAGTGGCAATACTAAGCTGCTTCTCAAAATTTACCAACAGTTTGAATTTCTTTCAGAAAAAATAAACAAGCAAGTTCAAAAAATCAATTTCGTTTTTCATCGTTTAGGAGTCTTCGATCCACGTCAATCCATTTGTATTATCCAGTGACATGACCATCTCTTCAAATTCATTGTCAAGCAAAACCTGACATCATAATTCTCACTGACACTCATCCCAATTCGTGACACTCCATGATATTCAAGGATTTAGAGTTCGTAAGGAACGATAAAGTAACAGGTGATGGGGGAGGAGGTACCAGAATATTGGTTAGAAGACCCTATTGTTTCCAAAATATGGAAAAAGTCGAATTTAAAAACTTTGAATCTCTTGAAGTGTCCGTTATCAAAATTTCACTGCCAGGTAGGAATAACCTCCTCATTATCCCTTAAGTTCAAAAAGGAGCTCAATTTCTTGTTTGAAATACTCGAAATGAACAGGCTGCATAGTTATTTTATTCTTGCCGGTGACTTGAACGCCAAGCATATACCTGTATCATGGCTGAACGCCAACTATAATCCAAAAGGTGTATTCCTGAAATCGTGGATAACAGAGAACCAATTTGAATACGCGTGTAATGTATAAGCGTAAGAGTTTCCAATATACTCTAGGACAAATTCCTACTTGGACCTCTGCGTTGCTAACGCAAAACTTGAATTCAGCTTCAATAATCCTCAACAGAAATTGCAGGTGCTTCTTTACGACAGCGACCATAACGCAATCGTAATGGAAACAATCATTAAAGGGATAATGTCTTCCTCATTTTAGTTTAACATGAAAATCATTGGTTGGATTAAAAAAAGGGGGATTGGGGAAAATTTCAAAGGAAGTTTAATCAGGATTACCAGAAGAAATCTCCTCCTTCTGATGTTCGCAATGCTTGCTCAATGGTTTCTAATGACATGAGTCTAACCAACGACGAAATAAATCTCTATTTGCCGTTGGAAACGATTAAAAATATAGTTCCTAAGATTAAACATCGAAACAATATGGAAGGATATAGAACACTGACCATTGCAAGGTTAAAAACTTAATCCGTTCATACTTCACGAGTGAGGTCAACAATTAATGGGTAGAAAAACTGGAGAGCATTGGCCCACAAAAACCCAGATGGCGTTTTCATGAAAATGAATAACTTATTCCGTAACAAGCCTCGAGTGAATTATATCGAATCTTGAAGTCACTAGTGATGAGATAATTGATTATTTTGTCAGCTATGAAGGTTTGTGTTTCATATTTGGCAGGATAAATAACAAGAAATCATGTAGTATCGACGGTGTTCCAAATATATTTCTCCAACATTTGCCTGAGGTTGCTATTATGAATTATTGTTAATTGTTCAATAACATGTTGAGTAATTCACATTTCTCAAATGAGTGGAAAAAGCCTAAAATTTTTCCGATCTTGAAGAAAGGAAAAGAAGCTTCAAGCAAGAATAGGTATCGCCTAATCAGCTTGCTGCATAACATCAACAGGTGTTTGAAGTGATATTAAACAAAGAATTAAGTGCCTACATTGACAAACATGAGCAGATGCCGAATTGTCAATTTGGTTTCCGTGATAGGCATTCGAGCATACACGCGATAATGAAAGTAACCTTAGACATCTGTTGGAAACTAAACCACAGAGAATGTGTTGGAGCGTGTCTCATTGATATGGAGAAAGCCTTCGATACGGTGTGGTTTGATGGACTAGTTTTTAAACTCCTTCAGGATACCTTGTCGCCATGATGTGCAATATGTTATACGGGAAATCTTTTGTTGTAACTGATGGAAATCTGACAACAATGCACGAATTCAAGGTCTTGAATGGTCAACAGCAGGGAACAATTACTGCGCCTCTGCTTTTATCAATATTTATTCGCGAGCTATTGAACGTGTTTGATCTTAGCGTCTTGCCAACGAGATAATTGGTAGCGTTTCCTGATAATCTGATCATCTATACGGCAGATCAAAAAGCTACAATAGTTCAGACCAATCTAGACAAAATTTTTAATGATGTGCAGCTCTACACCAATAATTAGCGTATGAAAATCAATGCGCAGAAGTGCGAAACAGTTTTGTTTCGATCAACGCTGCAGGAGACTTGAAACGAAATTGGAAGGATTTCCACATCATGGCTGGCGAGGGTAGTTCAGAACGGGTTCCACATAAATCCTGTGTTTGATACCTCGGTGTTCATCTCGATCAGTATCTGTACTATACTGAACATGTCAAAATCATGCTCAGTAAGGCACAAAAATTAGTCATGGCCCTTCGAAGACTCCTTCATTCCAGATACATTGACCAAAAGGTCAAAATTATTTGTTACAAGACCCTGGTCAGACCAGTTTTGACATATGGATGTCAGATCTGGTACAGCCAGGGTGCTAGTACTATAGAAAGACCAAGGAGTTTCAAAACAAAATGTCTTCGTGTATGTAATAGTTTGTACAGAAAGCCTGAGATAGATTGGAAGCAGTGTATATCGAATAGAAGAATTTATCAAACTGCTAAACTGACAACAGTCGATATTTTCATACTAAGACTGCTTCGGAATCGTATCACAAGATCTGTAACTGTGAGAGAAAACCCCTGGTTTTATAGACGTTCCACCTTACAGACGGGTTACATTGCGACTTGCTTCGCTACTGACTTCGTTCCTCCAGAAGCATTTGTATTTGGACATGAATCTATATGTTTTTGATTCTGATGATTTCCCAATCATATGTCACATATATAGGCGGGCGACCAATAAGAAGATAAAATATCCTCAGAATTTGAGTTTGCGAGACCAACAATTCCAAAAGAGATACTCAGTTGGTAGATTTGTTGAGGCTGGTCAAGCTGGGATGGAGCAATCTAGGTATTGGTGGCTGAATTACCATGTCTAAATTATTCGTGGCGATGTTCTGTTTTTATGTTTTTCGTAACTCAGTCTTTGAGTTTCAGCTCATGATTGTTACATTTTGTATTATTGTTTATTTGTGTTGAAATTTAGGAATAGATTTCAATATTCAGAATAGGTATATGTTATTTTCATCATATTAAATTTGAGGATAAGGTTTAACGCTTAGGTTAGGAATATTGTGAAAGCATTTTTTTATGGTACAAGATGAAGTTTTTTGATTGAATTTGATTAGAATTCCAAGAAGCTATAACATATTAAGCATAGGATAAAAGTTCACTGTTGTGTTAAAATTATAAATAATTTGTAAAGGGTTGGTTGTTTTTTTTTCTCCTTTTTCCAATTGAATCATAAAATATGTAATAATTTGAATAAGTTTGAATTTGATATTGTTTTTTTAGTTGAATGTCTTTAATTGATAATGTTGAAATTAAGAGAGCCATTCAGGCCATTCAGTTTTTTTCTTCATTGTTTTGGATTTGCTTCATATTCTTTGAAAATTTAAAACGATTAGTATTGAATAAACCACTTTTGACTTTGACAGATTTGTGGCGACTCAGAACGTCCCAACGTTAGCGCATGCTTCACGACGCAAACAGACCCTCGTCTTACGAGGAAATTTTGCCTGCCAGCCGATTCCACATATCAGTGATGCAAGCAATTCCCTCGAGAAAAAGGAAAATTTGAGCCACTGTTCTTTCTTCTCATGAATGAGAAAACCTAGGCAAAAGATACTACTGGTTCGTAGCCAACATTATCAGCATCATTATCGACATCATCAACAACATCATTATCATCATCAACAACAACGACATCATCATTCATCATCTTCATCGCCGTAACCAGCTACCTCGTCGTAAACAAAAGGGAGTAATAAATTCTGTTGTTTCCAAAGAGTAATATAATATAGAGTAAAAGCTTAAGACTAGAATTTTCACTTGCAAAAGGGTGACCCCAACTTGCAATAATAATGGTAGTCGGACGAAACGACGAAGATATGGAGACCGGCTTGGGAGGTAAACTTAGTCAGACAGTGCAGGCTGCCATCCTTTAAGCGGACTAGCCCTGAATTGTGATTCTTTCAGGTGGAATCACAATTCAGGGTGCACAAATCACGGTATGATCGCTGGACCATGAAATTGTCACGGATGTAGTGGACATCATCCGTGCGCTACCAGAGCAGGGCCGATACGGATCGCTCAAAGCAGATATCGTCGCCCACCTCACAGACTCCCCTGATGTTCAACTATATAAGCTCTTCTCAGGCATTGAGCTTAGAGCGTTGCCTCGCTAGCACACGGATTAGCGACGATGTCCTCCGTGTCAGATGGCTTGGCCTCCTGCCTCAGCAAACGCGCCGCATGCTGCTGCTCATAACAAACTAAGCGCTAAAGGAGCTTGCCGCTGTCACAGACGAGCCACTAGACATGGGTCTAGGAGTGATGGCCACATCAGTGCAACCGTCCATGCACCCAGTAACACCCTCACCGCGTTCTTCTTCGGACGAAGTCACTGTCGAGTTAGCTGCCTTGCGTCTGCCGATAACGCAGCTAATAAACTTGACTCTAGAGGCGCTCTAGCAACCACATGCCTGCACCAACCCACTATGGGAGCGGTCCTCGTCAAGAAAAAGAAGCCAACGATGAGGCCGCCTCGCCACTCCTAGACCAGACAGTCGCACAGGTATCACACCAAGCACGGGGCCCTAGCAATGTAATCCAAGCAGCCTTGTTCCTTCCTAGCTTTAGACCACACTACTAAGCGCTCGGAAAACTAGGTTTTCCGGCATTGAACTCAGCGAACACCGCCGGTAACACCTTGGAGAGACGCCTTTATGTCTCTGACCGCACCACAAAAACCAGCTTCTTGGTAGAATCCGGCTCCGTCCTCTCCATCATCCTGAGGCATTCTTCGTAGCAGAGCCTCGTGCTACAGGCAGCCAATTGCATGCCAATCACAAGCTTTGGATCTCAGCAGCTCATTCTAGCTTTCAGGCTACGCCAGCCCCCCTACTGGTCGTTTGTGATAGCAGATGTCCAATCAGCTATTCTAGGAGCCAATGCACTAAAGCATCATGGTCTACTCATCAATTTACGCAACCAGCGCCTCTTGGCGATCTCACTAACTTCTCTTTAGCCTGCGTTCTTGGTCCAATTCCAATTATACACAATATTAGTACGTTCACTAAAGTTAAGAACACCATTGGAAAACGGTACATAGGGATAATTGCCAAATATGGAGATGCACTCACACAACGCGAAAAATTAGCCTCGGCCACTGACCTACACGTTCACCACCAGATAGCTACTAATAACCTTCCAGTTTTATGAGACCACGTCGTTTCACGGGAGAACGCCTCACCTCAGCTAAATCCGAGTTCACTTTGTTGCTGGAACGAGGCATAATTTGACCCTCATAGAGCCAGTCCTCTGCACATGGTGCCCAAGGACGGTGGCCATCGGCAAGCTACTGGGGATCATCGTCAACTCAACTCTCAAACTCTACCAGACCGCTACCCAGTGCCCATCATCGAGGATTTGATTCAGGAGGCCAGCGGCACTGTTTTCTCAGTAATCATATTCCAGCGTGCTTTCTACCAAATTCCGGTTGCTCCTGAAGACGTATATAAGACGGCAGTCACCACGCTCTATGGACTGTATGAATTCTTGGGGATGCCTTTAGGTTTACGCAATGCAGCCCAAACGATGCAGAGGACTCTAAACACCTGCTGAGGAAGTTTGACTTCGTCCGGGTCTATCAGGACGATGCCTTAGTTTTCTTGGCCAGCCACAGCGAGTCCCCACTTTAACTGAGATAAATGCCTAGTCGGTCAGTCTGAGGTCGTCTTTGCTGGATACTACGTCTGCGAAACTGGATTTCAACCACCAGCCCCCATAACAGAAGCCATCGTATCGTTTCCTAAACCGGCCAGCTCATCGCAGCTGAAGCGTTTTCTCGGGATGCTGAATTTTTATCGCCGCTGCATGCCACATAATACTGAGTCCCAAGCGCCACTATAGGAACTGCTAAAAGTTTATACAAAACAAGTTGGGTAAACAGACCTGCGCTCATGTCAGAAGGGTTTTGTATTCAATTTACAAAATGCAGTCACCAGTTCGAATCAAATCAAGAAACATGTCAAAGACGATTTTATTCAAGAAAATATGGCATACGAAGATCATACTATTATTCACAAAGTTGAACAAATTTCGACCTCTGAGGTTTCCGGTATTGTTATACTCATAAATATCTCCCTTGATAATTATTTCACATATCCAGCCGCGACGGAGGAAACACATTTTTCATGTATTTACCCCCTGTGCCCCACTGAAGCAAAAACTGACAGTTTAACAACTGTTTTCAAAAGCTCCCATGAAAACTTTTATTTCATACTCATATCGGCTACGTTTAATGAATTGTTTTTCAGGGGCCACTCTCCTGTACTGTTATCATCGATTCATGGCCTATTTTTTCGAATCCTAGAATGGTTAAAAAGCCCTTTTGCTAGGAGCTCTCTCCCACCTGCTTGACTTGTTTCACTTATGAGCATTAATTGTAGGTACTCATTTTCAGTTATTTATTAAATTGAATCAAGTGTTCAAAGAATGCACCTTAAACGTTGAAGTTGGGAAAAAATAACTACATATTATTCAATCTTCGCATTTAAAACAGCCACTATTTTGTTTTATGATTACTGATACCACTAGCTTAACTGATTCTCAAAGATATACATGACACCTATCATTCCTGAAATTTTCATGCAAATCCTAGCGTAACTGCAGTGACTGAGTCGGTAAAAAGCGCATGTGGTTCCATAGCCATATGTTGCCATAGTAATAAATGCAGCGCATATTGTTCCATAGTAATACAGGAAAATTCAAACCGCTGCAACTTCGCTAAATATGATTCAATCTTCATGAAACTTTCAGAATAGATCAATCTTATTAATAACCATCTGTTCGCTGAATTTCATTGAATTTAAGAGTACCGTTAAGATTTTATTCAAGAAAACATAAAATCGATAAATCATACTATTACCAACAAAGTTGAGTGATTTGCGACTTCTAACGTATTTGTTGTTGTTGTACTCACCAAGGCCTACATTCCTGATTTTTTTCAGATTTTTCGGATCACAGGTGTCCAATCGCGAGGGGGGGGACACGAATTTTCGTGTGTTTCCCCTCCCTGTGCGCCCTTCGAAGCAAATTTTGCAAACTAAGACCTGTTTTGAAAAGTTCTCATCAAGACCTTTCATTTGATACCCATATTGGCTACCTTCAATGAATTTTTTTTTTCGGGGGGTCACTCTCCTATATGGGGAGACCCCCTTAAATACCTTATAAAATTTTTTTTGTAGCTGAATTTTGAAGAGATCGCCATTTTGCACCTACACACAAAATTTGATGTTTCTGGCTTAAGTAGTTTCCGAGAGAAACTGCTGTGACACACGGACGGACAGACGGACAGACTGGTCGCGAAACTAGTAGGGTTTTGTAAAATTATTTTACAAAACCCTAAAAAGCAGTACTCATCTGGTGCTGAAGCGGATTTTGAGCACTGCAAGCAAGGCATCGCTGAGGCAGCCACGTCAGCATTTCTTTCGCCTTCACACCCATTGGTGTTCCGCACTGAAGTATCCAGCACTGTTATTAGCGTGGCCTTAGACCAACAGCGGGGCGATGGCACTTGGGTACCGTAGGGTTTCTTCTCGAGGAAGCTCTCTGATACAGAGCAAAGCTACTCAACCTACGACCGCTAGCTCTTTGCGATGTTTGCTGCCATCAAGTTCTTCCAGCGCATCTTGGAAGGAATGCACTTTATCATCTATACCGACTACCGACCACTTATATTTGCTCTGAGACAACGCTCGGACAAAGCGTCACCCCACCAAAGCAGACAATTGGACTACATTGCCCAATTCGATTCGCAAGTGGAATACACACCAGGGGATGACAATATCGTTGCTGATGCAATTTCAGGTGCAGAAACGGTCACTATACCCGCCACAATCACAGCTCAAGTCATCAGTGAAGCACAGAACATAGACGACCAATCGCCCCGCCTCCTGGCAAACCCCCATTTCAAACTGCAACAGCTGGTCTTGGATGGCTACTAAGCGAACTATGCGGAGTTTAGCCGCACCATTAAGCCTTACCTGCCAGTTGTGCTCCAACGGCAGGCTTCCGACATTGTTCATCAACGGTCACATCTAAGTGGACGTACAACCTTGAAGCGCGGAGCGATTAAATACTTCTGGCCGAGTCTGCGGAAAGACGTATCCCCGTGGGCCAAGCGATGCGTATCTTGTCAACTGTCAAAGAAACACAACCGCGCCGGGCTAGGAAATTTTAAGACGCCGGATGGGTGCTTCGACCACATCCATGTTGACTAAATCAAGCTGCCACTGTGTGAAGGCTAATGGCTGCCACCATTATCGCCCGCTATATAGGGTGGCCTCAAGCAGTGCCAGTGTGTGACATCAGAGCCAGCATTGTCAGCCAGCTTCTCATGAATTAGCATACATGAGAGGATCTTGGCAAACGCCACTACTGGCTCGTAGTCAACATTATCATCAACATCAGTAACAAAAACATCATCAGCATCATTATCGACATCACCAACAACATCATCATCAACAACGACATCATTCGTTTACTTCGTCGTAAACAAAATGGGTAATTAGATTTTGTCATTTACAAAGAGTAAAATATAAATATAGAGTAAAAGCTAAAGAACAGAATTTTTACTTCCAAAGATGTAACATATAGCCATTGGAATTTCCGGCAATTACAACAATCATTCACATTTTTTTTAACTACGGGAGCAGGGGCGGCGGAAGGTATGTTGAGTATGTTGAGCTTAGTACAGGCCAAATTTTTGGCATGTTGAACTCAACATGCCCCAAAAGACAAAACTGAATTGAGTAATCAGAATTAGCACCGCTGAGTACACAAGTTCTCGCGTTCACAAATTCATGTAACACTTATGCGCAACACCGTTCTAGCGCATATAGTCCACATCCAATAATTGAGACTGAAAATCCCGAGAAATCGAAAAATCATAAGTTTAATATTCGAATAAGTTTTTAAAAATGTGAGAAAGGTCAAGTGAAAGTGCAGTCGAGCAGTGTTTTGTTTACTCCGTTTTCTTCCGTATCAATAGCAACAGATAAACAAATAAATAAAAATTTTATTATATTTTTAAATTGACGCTACAATTATCGAACTTTTTTCCAGCATCCACGCTACTGCCAGCAACAGTATCGATCGCATACAGCAAATGGAAGAAAGAAAATCCTTGGCTAGGTCTCAATGGATTTGAGAAGGCAATTTGCACTATATGTACAGAAGCGTGTGCTAAAAACTTAGCACAATCATGTGATGCCAACGATAAACGCTCACGCAAAACTTGGGTGGAAAACGGATACTCCACGTGGGTTGATACATCTTGCAGAGTCAAGAAACATTCAACAAGCACATTTCACATCAGAAACGCAGAAACCCTTCAGAAAGACAGTAAAATCAGTGTTGTTCAGTATTTATCGACTGCAACGAAAAAACAAATGTAGGACAATCGCACAGCTCTCACAAAAATATTCAGCACCATCAAGCTATTAGGACAACAAGGTTTGCCGCTACGTGGCCACGATGATAAGAATTCAAACTTTCTGAGAATTTTAAGCGCGCGCGTGGAAGATGTTCCTGAGCTGGAGTCGTGGCTTCTACGTTCTGGAAATAAATGGCTGTGCCCGGTTCAAAGAAATTCAAGAAGAACTGCGCGAAGACAACGAAGAAAAAAGCGTTGCCGTTTCTGCTTATTGCCCAACCAGGTTAATATTTAAACTTCATTTCAGAATTGAATTCCTTAGCTACTCAAGTTATATGTATTATTTTTACGTTGATTGTTTCAGGTTTACCATGAGAATAGGTTCTCTCAGGACTGTCCGTGTAAATTACAAAGCGATAATGACGATTCTACATGAGCTAGGATCAGACTCTTCTGTAAATGCCACAGCCTCCGCCAAAGCATCTGGATTTCTTCAAAAAATGGAAACGTTCGATTTTTCGTTTTTTTTAACAATGTTGATCGAAATATTTCATAAAATTGAAAATTTGAATAGGGAGTTGCAAAACTCTCAACTCAGTGTTGTTGACGCATTCGAAAAAATTGATGCCGTACAGTATGTCTTGGAATTATCTCGCGAATCTAAATTTGACACGATTTGGGACAAAACAAAAGCAAGTGTCAAAGAATTAGATATTGAAGATGCAAAACTTCCGCGAGTGCGAAGCGTCCCAAAACGGTTAAATCCTGACTCAAAATGTAGAGGTCATATTTTCGAGTCACCGAAAGAAATGTTCAAGAAAATTTACTTTGAAGTTTATGACCAGGTAATTTCATCTTTAAATTGGAGGTTTGGGACTGAATCTGCAATTTATTTTAAATCCCTTGAAAGTTTCATAATCTCTAAAAATTTGGATGGGGAAGAGATTATTAAATTTTACAAAGATGACTTCGACAAAAATTCTCTAGTCGCTGATAGGGATATGTTTCTAGAGATGACAAAGAAAAATGTAAAGGTTCAGAATTTGAAAGACGTTGTGAATTTTTTACGAGAACATGAATTGTGCAAGGGCCTTGTCCCGGAATATGTTTGATATGTTAAATTATTATTGACAATTCCTGCTTCATCTTGTACAAACGAACGAAGTTTTTAACTTTAAAAAGGTTGAAGAATCATCTCCGTTCAACAATGGGTCAGAAGCGTCTGAACTACATCGCAATTTTACACATATATCATGACTTAGCTGACAAAATTGATGACGAACGACTGATCGATGAATTCATTCAAAGAAATGCTAAGCGCACCAATGTATTTGCGATGACTTCGGATAAATAAGTAATAAAATTGTACTTACATGTATGATAAGAGACAGTTAATAATAAAATGGAATTCCAAGCGAATATACAATTTTTTTTACTGTCTCTAATATTTATCGTGAACTATGCCACACCATTTTTGCTAACATTGAGATAAAATGCACCGAAAATTTTTTTTAACATGAGCTTAGTTCTGTCTACCCGACCTGGTATAATTCCATGATTACTTCAATGCAGAAATGAGACGATCTTCCAAATTCATAGCCCATTGAGTACATTCTTATGTCCTCTTGGAGACAATTTATAATTTAGTCCAACTAAAGCTAAACCATCACTTATATTTTATAGTTATATTGGTTGTCTTAAATTTAGGACTAAGTTTTGTAGCACAAAATGAGTGAGTTTCAAGTCCAAAGATGATATAAGCCAGAGTGCATTTGGTTTCAATAACTAAATTAAATTGCTCCTGAATATACTCTCTTCATTAGACCTGTTGTCATCAATCAATGTAGATTAGTCCAATCAGATGCTTTTAAATACTGTCACGCTCCTATTTTCTAGTTTTCATTTGAACTGTTTTATTCAAGACAATTTAAAGCATGATAGACGTTCGAATCTTATCTACATTTCATGCATGAATGTGTTTCGAAAAATATCTTCCTTGAATGGGATGTCTGCCTTAGATTTTTGTGTATTCAAATCGAATGCTCTAAATGTAAAAATATTCTTCGGTTTGTTTCCTTTTTCATTGTCCGTGACCTACTTTCACTTTAATGTACTCCTCATCTGTTGTGCGGTTTTATGAATGGGCGTTATTTCCTTGTTTACATCCTTTCAGCACCTACCGTGCATTCTGAACAAGACTATATTATTGTCGTTACTCCGATTTACGACCAAAGATTCCAGTCGTAATGTATCATAATGTAACAATAAATAGACAAGGTTCAAATAAATCAAAGTTTGCTGCTATCATGTGACAATATAATCGGCTTTAAACGGTTCCATTGTGGTAACGTGAGTAAAGCTTGTGGTAGGGGTACGCTAAGGAGTGGATAAAGTTGATATGCCGATAATATTGCCAGTCTAACAATTCAGACTTTGCCTTTTCTGTGGAAAGGATCTTCTTTTATCTTATGTTGGACAATAAAATTGTTTGCCATAAGAATAAGTCTTTAATTGTACCTTTAAATCAAATATTCGGATTGGGGAGGAAAGATGAGTAATAAATGTTGAGTACATGAAAATTGAACTTAAGCACAAAGTTAGGGCGTATTTGATTTATAGTCATGGTAAACTTTACAAATTTAATTTGAAAATAATAGATATGTTTTATAATAAAGTCCTCTAAAATAGCAATAAACTTTTGGTCGTTTTTAAAATGTTAAATGCTTATGGTATTTAATACCTGTTTATACGCCAATATGTTTAACATTATTCGACTCCTACAGGAAATATTCCAGGAAGGCGTTGAATAACTTCCTCTAAGCACCGCCTACTTTACATCATCTCTTATGTATCTGTTCGGGTATAATATTTCTTTGAATTATCTAGATTTCATTTCTAAAATTGATATAAAAAATATTGGATAAAAAGAGAGAATGGCTCTGACCACGACAAAACGCAGGTAGTATTTACCCTATCCTAATGACTTTCTTTTGAATCGTAGAGTCGTTTTTTTGTTGGTTTTTGCTCATTGTCTTATACGCATCGATATTTTTTAGGAGCAGAGCTGGGAATGAATTCATTAATTTTTATGTTTAAGTGCTTCATCAATTACATGGTTAAAAAAGTGTACTTGAAGGATTAACATTCTCAATTTCAGATGGAAAATCTTTTTCTGGCTTTTAATGTTTTTTTTTCGAAAAAATGTTCACAAGCAATGAAACGTGTTAGTATCCTTAAGTCTTTTAATTTGAAGTAACTATCCCTTCACCATCTTCAATTGATAAACTAACTGAAAATTGGCGTTGATTGCATAGTTTAATAAGTCCGCTATAGACTCCTCTTGTTTCCAAAACTTACAGCTTCCATGATTCCTCATCCTAAGTCCCACGCCTAAAGGGTAGTTAATAGTCTCGACGTCGCACATCGGGTTTACTAGCTGCCCATTGATGCGAGAGAACCATACAGATTCTACGTCTAGCACTCGTTATGTGTAAAAGTGTTTTTAATTGCTCCTGTCATTAATTTTAAAAATTCATAAATTTTTCACAAAAATCAGTTTTCTAAGAATTAAATTAATTTTTATGTCAGTCAAAAGCAAATTTTGATCTTTATTGGAAAAAGCTTTTATCGTCAAAGGAATCGACTCACGGAATCATATTGAATATTAAAATATATTATAATATTGAATATTATTATAGCCAGCATACACCGCGGTTATAAAATAACCAAAAGTACACAGTAATTTTTTCCTTATTATTTCTTTAGAGTGTTAAACTCTACCAAAAATAACCTCAAAATCACTTTGCGGTTTAAAATGCGACAACTTAATACTTAGAATTCACTTTCGGTGTAAAATGGGTTAAAAAATACCTCAGTAGTTGTGAAAATGCAATTCAAGCAAATGTTTTTCACGTGTAAAGGTCGTTAGAATATAACCCAAATAGCCAGCGTAAATTGCGGTTATAGAATAACCAAAAATGCACAGGAAGTTTTTTTCTTTTTGTTTCTTCATGGTGTTACACTATACCAAAAATAACCTTGAAAACACTTTGCGGTGTGAAATGCAACATTGAATTTCCTAAAATTCACGATCGGTGTAAAATTGGTTAAAAAATGACTCTCTAATTCTCTTTTGTCAGAATGAAATTAAACGTAGTGTTTTTCACGTGTAAATTTGGTTAGAATATAACTTTTGGGAGCATGTTTGTCATTCGTGCGTCAAATCTCGTAGTGGTTTCACGTATGTTGTGATTTATAGTGTTTTAACGTGTGGAAAGTGTAGAAAAAGTGCAAAAAATTGGATAATAATTGGAAATACCCGGTGGTAAGAATTATATTTTAACATTGAATCTTAAAGAAAAATTTATTGGTGTAAGTTGAAGTATTAATCGCACACATGAAGTGCATGTAGCGATGAAGCGGCTTATTGTAAAACATCGAATGAGCTCAAGGCAAACATTTAATCGACGAGTAGTGGAATTAATTCAAACAAAGCGTGCCAATACTCAACAAGTTGCAAATTGTGAAAGTGTTGAATGCAAAGAAAGTGAAAGAAAAATAGATGGAAATAAAGCAGATACACAAGGAAATGTGCAAAATTCTCACAGTGATAATAAGGATTTGTACGACGAACATTTGAAAATACCAATCCAGGGAAATTTAGCACTGGATTTGAAGGAATGGGCTGTGAAACACAACATAACTCACATAGCTTTGAATGATTTACTAGTGTGTCTTCAAACTAATCATATCAACATTCCAAAGGATTCCCGGACAATTTTAAATACCCCTAGAGATCGTGTACCTGCAATATGTGTTCCACCTGGGAAATATATACATTTTGAGGTTGGGAAGAATCTGCAACAATTTTTCAATAAAAACAAATCCATATACATAGAAAAAATTTTTCTCGACTTTAATATTGATGGTCTTCCGATCAGTGATAGTTCTAAAGCTCAATTTTGGCCCATTTTATGTAGTATTCGAAGTATATCCAATCCTTTTATAGTGGGTATATATTCTGGTATGGAAAAACCGAATTCAACAGAAGAATTTTTGAAATGCCTTCTAGACAATTTGGAACATTTAATTGTAGAAGGTATTACATGTGAAAGTGGCCAGATAAGAATATTTGTTGGAAATTTTATATGTGACACACCAGCAAGAGCATTTATAAAAGGCGTCAAAGGACATAATGGGTACTACGCATGTGAAAGATGCAACATTGAAGGTCAATACTCTCATAAAAGTTATACAATGAGCTTTCATGGAACATGCAGCGTACAAAGAACTGACGTAACATTTAGAGAAGAAATTCATGGTGAACATCATGTCAACAAATCTCCTTTACTTCGATTGCCAATTGATATGGTTCAAAATTTCCCATTGGATTATATGCACCTTATCTGTTTAGGTATTGTAAAGAGATTATTATCAATCTGGGTACGAGGGAAACCATCAGCTTCCTTAAAAACAAAACTTTCTTCTAAAAAATATATGAACTCTCCTGCAATATAATAAAAGCAGGGAAAACTTTGCCAAGAGACTTTAACCGAAAATTACGAGAAGTGAATACATTTCATTTTTGGAAGGCAACCGAGTTAAGAACGTTCCTATTGTATATTGGCCCTGTAGTTCTCATAAATATTGTTTCGGAAGATGTATATACACATTTTATGTTACTTCATTGTGGAGTACGCATTTGCTGCAGTGAAAAATTAAAACATCTTCTTCCAGTAGCAAGTAAAATGTTTGAGTGTTTTGTATCTGATTATGGAAAGATATATGGCAGAGATTACATCACCTATAATATACACAATCTTCTTCATATAGTAGATGATGTTGGCCGAAATGGAATACTGGACAATTTTTCTGCATTTCCGTACGAAAATAAACTTCATCAAATAAAAAGGCTCTTAAGAACCGGTAGACTACCATTAGAACAATTAAGGAATCGAATAAGTGAAGGTGCGGAGATTATTACATCTCAAAATTAGAAACGTTCTGTACAGATATGTAAACAGCAAAATGGAATTGCCCATATTTTGCCACATTGTAATGGTGTTTATTTAGAAGTTAAGCTTGAAAATTTCTTCATTTCAGCTCATGAAAATGATAAATGGTTCTTAACAAAGGAAGGTTTAATTGTAAATATGAAAAGCTGCACAATTAAAAACAATGCTCCAATGATATACGGATGCAGTTTATTATCAGTTTCAGTATTCTATTGCATACCACTTAGGTCTTCTTATCTTAACATATATTCAGCGAACTGTATACAAACATCACACGACAAACTATGGTCTCTAACTGAAATTATTTGTAAACTATTTAGGATAGAACTTGATGTAAATAAAAGTGTTTTTATCGCATTACTTCATACCTGTTAAAAAAAATATATATTAAAATTCAATTTATTTAATAAATTTATAGAAAGCTAGCATCGAATAGAAAAGCAATGGTATAGGAATATAGTATAAAAATATTTATGTAGAATAAATAAAAAAATGTATAGCGTCGTACAAACAATTGAAAATGGACGGAAATACTGCACAGCTGTTCCTTCTTCATGGATCAAGGATAATATTCTATTTTGGCCCAAAAATAAAATTGAACGAGAAAAGCGACGAAAATTGTGTTTACCTGCGGTTGGAAATTGTGACCAGTACATTTGCAAGATACTTATGGATAATTTAGGTATTTTTTTACATTTCACTTTGCATATTTTTGCACTAATTCTTACAATAAATACATGTGTTTTCAGGAAATTTGGCTGAAGCTATTGGAAAGGAAAAAGAAGCTGAAATGCTGTCGGATAGTGATCAACCAAATGAAGTAGCAAGTTTTCACGAAAAAGCTCCTCGTCCTGATTTTAATTCAATGTTGGAATCAATAAACACAGGTACAGCTTTGGATATAATACCTTACATACCTCAAACATTTATGTATTTCTCCTCACAGGTCAAGAAGTCAACAGATTCTCGGAATTAATTTACGAAGTAATTGATGCTGAACAAGAAGTTGCCTCAACCTTTACGACTACGAGTGATATAAGAAAGAGAATAAATTTAAAACCCTACTTTTGCCATATTTTTTACCTACTGCGCTTTTAGTTACCAAGCAGTTGGAAGATCTGCAAAAGGAGCTTAAACATACAAAACAGGAGCTCCAGAACGAATTACGTCAACAACATGAAGAAAGAATTAAATTTGGGGCTGAAGTTAAAACTGCAATGGACCTTATCCTAAAAAAAATTGAAAATACACAGTACGATGCTCCTTGTGTAGAAGAAGATGATGCTGAGGAACAATATTTTCCGATTGAAAATGTAACTAGCTTTGAGACATTTGAAAATAGATTACATCAGGATGAATATTTCAGAAAAAAACTGGTAAATAATTGTATTTTAATCAATTAATATTTTATTTTAATTAATATCCAAATATATGTTGCCATATATTTCTAGCTCAGAAAACTAATGACGTTCGGTGGAAACAATGGGAAAAAAACTTTACGAATTTTATGCGTTTTTTTGTTTAATGATTGCCTGTTGGAAAAATTTTCCTGGACAGGAACAACAAATAAGCCAAGTTTGGTGAATATTTATAAGGAAACCGTAAAACTTTTATTTTCTGCAGTAAGAAAAGCATTTCCTTCATTAACCGATAAAGAAGGTGCTGATTTCTTTAAGGAGTACCTCAAGCATGCCAAATATCGTGTATTAAACAAACAGTAAGCTTATTTTTCTCCTTTTAACTGTAAAACACGCTAATCTAATCTTAATTTTATGATGTTTTTCAGGACAAGTACAGCATTATGAACTCTTTCACATAATTATCATATATTCAATAAGATCTCACCATGGAAGAAGCCCGAAGAAGCCCGAAGAAGCCTTTACTTTTTATTATCCACAATTTTCATCGTGATATTTCATTTAATATTTTCTATTCATCAGATTCTGTCAATTCCTTATGAAAAAAATTGATGTGCCTTCGTTTATTTTATTTTGTTTATTGTTATACGTTATTCATTATAATTTCTATTTTACACATTTAATAATAGAGTTGTTAGAGAAAAATAAATGCAAAAGTTTGAATATTATGCGTTTCCATTTCATAATTTATTTTCTAGTTACTTCATAAGTTACACGACCGTATTAGCAAAATTAACAGTGCCGCATAATGCAACCCTGATTCCTAGCTCATAATTATGGGTTGTCAGATTGTACTAGTAACTTTCAGGTTCATTTTATGTGAAAAATAATCTGGGTAACTTTCCAAGGTATGGCAAACTTTAGATACACCAGTGAGTTTCAGGTGCATTTTGCGTGAAAAAATAACCAGGGTTATTTTCTAAAGTGCAGAAAACTAGATCTACCAGTGATTTTCACGTGAATTTTGGGTGAAGAATAACCAGGGTTAATTTCTAACGTGCATCAAACTTTGAATACACCAGTGATTTTCAGGTGCATTTTATGTGGAAAAATAACCAGAGTCATTTTTAAACGTGTTTTAAACAATGAATACACCAGTGATATTCACGTGGCACTCTCGTTTTTGTATAACCTGGGTTATCTTATACCTGACCAAATACGTTCGTTTTCACGTGTAATATAAGTGAAAAATAAGTCTTTTTCACGTTATTAGTGAAATCACCAAGGTGTTTTTAACGGTTAATTTGACGGGTTTTACACCCTTCTGTGCTACTTGGGATATTTTACTTCGATAAATCAACAAAAGCAAATAAGCCAAAGACTAACTCGAGACTGCTGTATGGAGGAGCCCAAAGGTTTCCCTTCATCGGGGGCCCCGGGGAGAGTAGCAATACGAAATTGGCTGCAACCGTCAATGAATGAAGATACACGAGTAATCAGGACTCCACAGATGGTGGGCGTTAGACTCAATTAGTCGAAGATAAACAAGAAGTGATTCGACTTCCAGCTGAAAATCAGGGATTGAGACTACGACTAAAAACCCTCGAAGATATATGCAAGAGAGGGAAGAGCACTCAAGATGCAGAGCCGGTAAGGTAAATAAGTACGAAAACTAAGGCAAAGAACGCTGTCAAACAAGTCATCTCAGAAAAAATACTATGTGATGGAGGAACTAACGAAAAGCAAAACTAATACGCAGCGCCGGACGGAGTCCAACAAGAAATGGGCGTTGAAAAAAGTATTACAGGTAATGTTAATCAAGATAACAATGATAATTTTATCCTTTACTTAAAAAATAAAAGTAAGGAGTAGAAACCAGCTCACACTTCTGCTGGCCATTCTCAGAAAGTTTCTAAAACTACAGAGAAAGTTCCGCCAATTAACGTGCTCGGTCAAAGCGGAAAGGATATTGTTTGGCTATTGGCAGCCGAAAATAAATTAACCAATTCAGAGATTAGAAGAGTTAATGCCGAAAAACTACCAAATAGAATGAAATCACTGGTTGATTTTAAAATAAACTAAAAATGCACTGAATTTTGGGGAGGTTCCACACTTCACCTATATCCCCAAAAATAAAAGGAACCAGACCTTTTTGTTGAAGGGCTTGGACTGCGGAGTAGATACCGTCAATCTTTTTCAGGTGTTCAAGGAAGCAGCACCAGAAATTGAATTTATTTCCGTTGAAATATTCACGACAAGAAGATCAATCGTGGAAAAAAATTAATCACTTTATTGGGTGCTGATTTCAAATAAGAGCAATCCAAGCGCTCTTCAACAGATACTAGAACTTCCGAGTGGTGCTGTGGGAGTGCCTACAGAAGAGCAAAGTGAAGAGAAGTGTTAACGGTGTCAAAGATTTGGACATTCGGCTGCCAACTGCGCCATGCGCTATCGATGCGTCAAATGCAAGGACGTTCATGCTCCCGGTGAGAGCAAACTGGCTCAGACAGAGCCAAAAGAAAAAATATACTGTATTAACTGGTCCTCCGGCATCATATCGAGGATGCTCCCGATACCAAAATGCGACAGTGTCTGATCTCCGAACTTCGTCAAGCCCGGAGTATCATTTGCACTCGCCGCTAGAGGACTAGTAGAAAATGCGTTAATTAATGTAAATAATACATCATCGCAGTGTGTTACCTTCTAACTTTATCAAACACGGAGTACCATTTGCACTTGTTGCTAGAGAAGCAGTAGACAACAATGTAAATAAAATAAATGTAAGTGGCAATACTGAGCTGCTTCTCAAAATTTACCAACAACTAAATTCTTTATCGGAGGGAATCGATATACAAGATACAGAAATTAATTTTATTTTTCAGTGTTTAGGTCATTCAAATGGCTCAAAATAACTTGTCATCCAGTCACATTTCCATGGATAGGATTTGACTCATCCCGGTCACCGTTAACTCAATTGTTACTATACATCGACGTGATTATCTCCTTGAATTAACTGTTAAGCAAAAGCACTATCGGAGGAGCTGGTTAAGGGCCGAAGATGAACAGAACGCTAAAGAGGCTCTTGGGGCGAAATCTAAAGGCGACATGCAGATAGCTCCATCATTAAAAGTCAATAAAAGAATGGCGTCTAGCCCAACCGAAGGAGATCGGGATAAAATAAGGAAGGAAGAGGCACTTGATGGGCGTGGAGCACCAGATCACGGGTTCAAGACAGTGCTTACAAAACGAGCGAAGTAAGCCGCAAAGAAACTCCCTCAAAAAGTGCCAGAAAGTAAAGTTCGCACGGACACCCAAGCAGAAAAAGGACCTGGTGCAAAACAGGAGAGGCAGAAGCCTCGACAAATACCCCGGCAGCAGGCACTGCTCGTTAAGCCCCAAGATGGCCGATCTTACGTGAAGGTACTGCGGGACATCAGGGGAAACGTAAGGCCCGAAGACACTCATACTACTATTAAAGTAGTACGACCAACGCGGTCGGGCCACATACTGGTCGAATTCGGAGCAAAGGCCGGCAATAAGGAAGCATTCTGCGACGCAATAAAGAAAGTCCTCGGCAAAAGCGCAACTATAGCCTCGCTCAAACCGATGGCAATGATCGAAATAAAAGACATTGACTGCGTGACGGCTCTGGCTGAGGTAAAAGAGGCCATCAAAAGGGAGTTCCCTAGCGTGGGAAGGATCAAAGTGAGACTGACACCAGAAAACAATAGGGGACAACGCATGGCCATAGTTGACTTGACCGAAAAGGACGCCAAACAATTCCTGAACAAGGGCAAAGTAAGAATAGGGTGGGTTGTCTATAGGATGCGGCGGAGAGCAATGCCTCTTCAATGTTTCAAATGCCTTGGTTATGGTCACACCACACAAGTATGCTAAAGACCCGATAGGAGTTCCCTATGTTACAAATGCGGTGAAATGGGACATAAAAGAAAAGAGTGTACGAAGGAGGTCCACTGTATCCTTTGCAAGGATGCTGATCCAACACCTGATTTTGGACACGTCTTGGGATCAGGAAAATGCCAGGTGTTCCAGAAAGCCCTGGCCAAGGCGAAATTGGAACTCCGATGACCCGCATCCTGCAGCTAAACATACACCGCAGTTCAACCGCCCAAAATATGCTTGAGCAGTTTGTGAGGGACATGAAAGCCGACTTTATGCTGCTGATTGAACAACACCATGATAAAAGTCCTGCATTATGGTATTCTGACAAAACCATCTAAATTCGGAACAGTGATTTCCAAGCGGAGAGTTGTGGATGGAGGGATGGTTTCGTGTGGGTTCACTGCTCAGGGACCTAATGCCGAACGAATCGATATCATCTTTCCAAGCCAAGCTCTGGAGGACACTCCCTCGAACGCAGAGGGCATAGTGCTCGTTGTGGTCGACTTCAGCGCTAAAGCAATCGAATGGGGCATGCCTCAGACGGATCCGCGGGGAAAACGAATCCTAGAAATGACGGCCAGGAGGGCGCTTGTATTACTTAACTCCAGAAATACGCCGACTTTCCGCCGTATTTGCCATGAAGGAACCATACCAGACGTGACATTCGCCTCGGAGTCCTTAGTATGGAGGACACACAGCTGGAAAGTATTAGAGGACTACTCAGCCAGTGACCATCAGTGCATTCTACTTGAGATAAGTGATGATGTCTCCCAACGTCCGTGCTTTCGGCCTTGTACAACTGAATGGAATATCGGAAGGATGGACGTCGAGAGGTTTGTCGAGGTGCTCACAGCAGGTGAGCCGCCACAAGGAGCTTCGGAGGGGACAGAAGAACTGGCGGC
Source organism: Odontomyia ornata (assembly GCA_963969285.1). Lineage (NCBI taxonomy): Eukaryota > Metazoa > Arthropoda > Insecta > Diptera > Stratiomyidae > Odontomyia > Odontomyia ornata. The sequence continues at coordinate 342,819,126 of OZ017739.1, read as the reverse complement.
TCAAGACGTGGTGAACTCTACTATGAGTATCATTACGACTGCTTGCTGCGCTTCTATGCCCCGTCGAAGACCCCGGCACGGCAAGCCCTCAGTGTACTGGTGGTCAACTTAAATCACTGAAAAGCGAAGGGAGTGTCACAAGCTTCGACGTGAGGCTTACGGGTGCAGAACCGTGACGAGGCATGCAACTGGGTGGCAGCATATAAGTCAGCCAGAAAATGCCTTCGCAAATTGATCAACAATGTGAACAAGGATCCGTGGGGTGCAAGCTAGTTATGCGGAAGCTTGGTGCCCTACGGAAGCCTTATATACATGACGCGGAAAAGATGGACGCGATAGTGCGGGAACTCTTCTCCGCCCATCTCATCCGTGTTGATGCTGTTCATGGTGAAACAGCAGTCGAGTGTCAACTCTTCACACAGCTGGAACCAGAGGAGGCAGTCCTCTTTTTAAAAGTGAGGAAGGTTTCAGGTCCAGATGGTGTTCCAGCTGAGGTGTTGTAGCTCGTCTATCACCATTGCCCTGACTTGCTGCTCAGCACATTCAACGCTTGCCTACGGGACGGGGTTTTCCCGGTACGATGGAAGGTGGCGAGGCTCGTGCTGATCAGCAAGGGAAGGGGAATTCCGAATACCCGTCTGCATACCGCCCGTTATGCATGCTAGACGCAACTGGGAAAGTGCTAGAGAAACTCATCAAGGGAACACTCACTGACGCAATTCGTGCTACTGGGGACCTATCTCCTCGGCAGTACGGCTTTGGAGCAGGACGTTCTACCATTGATGCGATTACAGAGGTGGTGAAAGCGGTCCAAAGGGCAAAGGCATATCGTCGCACCAAGTGATGGATCGTCCTGTTGGTGGCACTTAACGTCAGGAATGTCTTCAACTCCGCTAGATGGGTGCCTATTCTGGATACGCTGGAACACTCTTTTCAAGTTCCTGAATATCTAATGCGGCTTTTGAGGAACTACCCAAAGGACCGAAGCCTACTTCACAACACGACACAAGGCCAACGAAGGATGGAAATTACATCGGATATTGCCCAGGGATCTATCCTTGGTCCGGACCTGTGGAATGTGTCTTACGACTGGCAACTGAGACTTGAGATGCCAGATGAGTCGCGCTTGTTCGGCTATGTGGATGACATTGCGGCTCTGGTTGCTGGACGCACCGTTTAACAGGCGCAACTTAGGCTCGATATGCTAATGCGCCGAGTGAGGGACTGGATGACTGCTCGCGGGTTCAGTTTGGCACTGGAGAAAATCGAAGTGGTTATCTTGACAAAAACGAGGATCCCTAGAGTAAGGATGATCAGTATTGGAAACATGCAAATCGAATCGAAGCCAGCGGTGAAGTACCTGAGGCTACTGATCGACTCGAAGATGAGTTTCTCTGAGCAAATCAGGACAACGGCTGAGAAGGCTGCTTCGGGAATATCGGCTCTGAGTCGACTTATGGACAATATAGGGGGACCCAGCCCGTCAAGAAGACGCCTCTTGATAAGTGCTGTAGGGTCAGCGCTACTGTACGGAGCAGAGGTATGGGGCGACGCTCTCAGCAGGTACAGAGAAGAGGAGCACTGAGAATTGCATCTTCGTATCCAACAGTCTCCGACTCGGCGGTGAGAGTGATTGCAGGCGTGATACCTGTCGCCCTCCTTTCTAGAGAGCGCCGCGCTATTTACCTGCGCCGAAACGAGGATGCGAGGGAGATGGTTGTCCGCGAGGAGAGACAACGCTCGCTCATCGACTGGCAGCAGTCTTGGGTGGATTGCACGAAGGGAAGGTGGACTGCGCGCCTCATCCCGGATGTGAGACCGTGGCTAAATCGAATGCATGGTGAGACTGACTTCTATCTGACCCAGCTTTTCAGCGGGCACGGGTGTTTTCAGTCTATCCTGCACAAAATTGGTAAGTCACGGTCCCCCAATTGTCTGTTTTGCCCAGGAGAGGAGGTAAATGCCTACCACACATATTTTACGTGCGAAAAATGGGTCAGACTGCAAAGTAACTGCTACACGAAGACGGAAGAGCTCATCCCGGAAAATAAAGTCTCAGAGATGCTCGAATCGGTTGACAAATGGAACCAGGTGGCATATTATGTTTGTGCAGTCCTAAAAGATAAAAGGGACTAGCAGCAACTGGGGGCGTTGGGGCTGGGAGATCGCTTGTCTGGCGCTTCCTCTTCTCCTCTCCCCTCCCGCTAGGAAAGGGATCCCCCAGCTTGAAGGTGCCTCACGGCGTAACAAAACGAGACCTGGCCCGAAGTAATGTGTCAAATCGTTCCAGGCTGGGTTTTCAGTTTGACAGGGAGGTTAGTAGACCAGTCGCCTTCTTTTGAGCATGAGAATGCCACACTCTGTGTATAAATGGCATTCACCTCCCTACCACAAAAAAAAATGTAATTTATATTAGTTGATTAAATGCGGTCATAAGTGATAGATTTTTCACCAAACTACCATTATGTAATTTCAGTCAAGCTCACAACATTTTCAAAACCGAAATTCATCAACAAACAATCTGTATCGTCAAATATCCTCCCAAAACAGATATTCCTTCTCTCAGGAAAACACTTTGCTATCCACATAATGATTTCACATGTTTTTCATTTGAATTTCACTCGGGATCTTCCACACTCAAAAGTAAATACTTGCTTTTCATTTAATTACTATCACAACGACGACAATGAAGATGAATCATGACGAGGAAGGCGCTCTCAATCGCACTTTCCATTTTCATAATTTTTCCTATTCCCCAACGATTCAATGGCGGGTTACGGATCTTTTTGGGACCGGTTTTTTTTGGTCAACTCCCTCGTCTCAATGCATCAACGGGAGGGCTCCCCCGGAAAAAATTTGCTTAAGAACACAGCTCAAATGAGGAAAACAAATGTAAGATACGAGTAACAATTGCTTTCTACACTGAATTCATATGAATGCATTTTATGATTACTTTACTTGAAATTTTAGTGAAAGAAAAGGAACACATTCTGTTGTAGTTATGTCAGTGGGTAGGTATTTTGGTGAAAAATTTGAATTTGAAACACCATCACTGAATCACTTATCAAGTAATCAATAACTTTATCAAAAGGAATTCGGGGGCAACTACAAATTCAACTTCGAATGGATTTCATGAGTAGGGTGTTGAGATCCTATATGCAGAACGAAAGACAAATGGAGCCGCAAAATTTACACTTTCTAAGGGGTGCTTCTGAACACTTCACCCAGTAAACCGATCAATTTTTACAACACAAATGTATGTTTTATAAACTTTAAAACGATTTTGGAACTAATATATTCTAATTTCCAAAATATTCCCGAGTTTAAAACTGGCCGAGAAAATATGGCAATTGGTTTTCGCTTCTTTCCCGTAACGCGATCCAAGTCAAACTCCACGATCTGTCTCAGAACTTGTCTTTCTTCTTTCTCCCGCCCCGTGTTTACGGTAAATCGCATCAGCTGAGTTCAGCCTAGTTAGCTTGCCTTCGGTAATGTAATACACGTTAGGTTGCACTACATCAGTGTTCTATGTTCAAAACTTTAATTGGCAGATTTAAAATTTTTTCAGGAAAAATTAACTGAAGTAAAGACAAACGAAAAAAGGTTCTAAATGGTAATAAAAGTTAAATATCATGAAGAATATAATTAAAGGGAAACGTTTAAATTTAATATAAAGGAAAATTTAAAAGTTACAAATAATAATAATAATAATAAGAAGAAAGAAAACTATTTTGCAAATTACGATTATGAATAGAAATAATTAAATATTTTTCTTAATCTGCCATTAAAATTTTGAATAGGAGATAGGAATGTTTTCGAGCAGTTTGCGTGTATGACTGCTTGATTACTACAGATGCGTCTGATAAAATGGGAGCTAGCTGGTTGTCGAGGGTCTCCATGAAATTGTTTTCCACAGACGCCGCTTGGACCCTTTTGATGTCAAATTTTTGTAGCGGGCCGATTTTCAAATGCTGCAGATAACATCATCATCCAAGGATGTAAGAAGGATCTTTTAATGAGTTCCTTAACAGGCGAAGGATGAAAGCGGAAGAAGGGAGCAACTAGGAAATTTCCTCTATTATAATTACTCTAAATAATGTTGTTATTGGTTATTTCTGGTAAAAATGATTGGCTGACGTGTAGCGTTTATTGAAAAAACTAACAACATTTTTTTGTAATCCATGATTAAAAAGTTCCGTGTTCTTTATCAAATCCTTGAAGCATCGAAAAATAATTGGCATATTTCGCACAAAATTGCATTAAAATTTGATTTGTCGACGTTCATGTACCGTAGTCAACTGTTTATATCTACAGAGTCCTTGTAAGGATTAACATTCTGCGTCGATTGTTTTTAGCCCAATATGTTCTTCTTTGTTTGAATACCCTGCGATCTGAATTCTTATATGCGTTGATCAGTCACGCTGAAAAGTCAAGGTAAAAGTCGGAATTTTTTTACTTTTAACGGTTAAGGTCCGTTTTTGCTATCTGATCTTTATGTTTTTCAAAGTAAGTCGTATCATTTGCCAAAAACAAGACTCTTCCATCTATCTCCTTTCAAAAGTTATGCATGAACACACATAGGAAAAAAAAGCAGCAACAAAAATATATAGAAGAACTGAAAACCATTTTTACTTTGGAAGTCGGTTAAAGCTCATTGCATTTTACTTTTGCGTTGAGCCTGATTTGTATTCAAAGCGCACACAATGGAACTATATGGAAAAACCTTTTACGCAGCGTTCATGAAATGTCAGAATAATTGAACAAATCTTTGATGATTTTACTTCATTTCAAGTAAGAAAACGGTGTTTATTCTCAAAAAATGTACTACAAGCAGTTTTTGTAGCAAACACGTGAAATCATTTCACCATAAAAATCAGACGCCAGAAAGATTTATGCTAAGATTTAAATTTTATGTGTCAGCATCGTAAAATTCAAACCTTCTCCTTCATTTTTTCCTGAATCACCATATTTCCCCAAAGTGTTTATCATGAAAATGTTTCCAGTGATTATGTAATATTTGTAGATGTATGCTTAGCTTTCCTATCCTTCTACGCTTACCCTAGGTAAAAAATTCAAATAAGGGAGAACTACTCGTATGTACTGAGCATTTTAAAGCTTTTGATCAGTGCGCTATTTGGAGTCTTTAAATAAAATTTATTACGCTTTCCTATGTATTGAACATTTTTATCAACAAAATATAACATCATAGCTACGATTCATTAAGTTTTGTCTTTTCCTTCAAATCATTCTCGAAACGTCCTGACACAGTAACATTTTCCCTGGAAGTTGCTACAGCTATCGAACTTGTTACATCCGACCGTTTACGTTATTCTGCAACGAAACTCACCGAATACCCTTCCGTCCAGACAAGGCATATAATAAAATTCATTCGGAAGTACTTTCGTGTCCTTGCATCGTTCAGCATTTTCGTCAATGACTTTAATTGGATCGTCGTTCTTTTATGGCAGTTCATTTGAAGCACTTTCCACCGGCGAGAGGAAATCTTATTTGATGACAGAAATTTATCTGACTTTGCCTCACCTTACCAATAATATGAACGCTTGGATAAAGCAAGGAATGTGTTGGGAGAAATCGATTTTGTTTTTTAGGAAATTCTTCAAGAATTCCAGCATGGCGAATAGTTAACATGATTGATTTATGCTCTGAATTGATGAAATGGTTTTTCGATATGAGGGCAAAAAGACGAGCATGTATATCTTATTATATTGTAGGTAAAAAGTTGCTAAATTATCCAAATTATTGACATTAGCAAATTTTTGCCTATCATTATTTGCTATTTTTAAAAAGAAGTCAATATGTTCATGGCGACAAGATGATGCTTATCCCAATATAATTCAATCTACTTTGCTTTTGCGATTCTTGAAAAAGTAATATGAAAGTGCTTGAGTTGATGAGTTTTCAAGAGACTGTTTTTCCTCCAGCGAAAAATCTTTGATCTTGGAAATAGTCGAGCAGATAATGAAAATGCTGTGGATCAATTTTTTCAGAAAATTAAATTGTCTTCCTTAATCCTGCTCTCATCAGCAAGGACTTTTTTCATGTTTTTAATTTAAGCTCTTCTTAATACCAATAAACGTACGCTCATCTCACTTGCTTTTCGGAATATCTTCTATTCCTGGTTAAGTCACTCACAATAATCATGATTCTTGTGATTTGAGCAAAATAAAAGTAGCCCGAAAATGTGCCAGGTACTTTATTGGTGAAAAAAGGTGACGGGGAAGAAAAAAGGTAGCCCATTGGCGCTAAAGCGCCCAATCTGGTACCGCGAATATATCCTCAAACGTGTTTTCTCCAGCTAAGCTATGTTACTATAGCTTGATAACGGAGCCTCCATTGTCCTTTCTGGACCTCCCGAAACTTATAAGCTCTGCAACAGCATGTTGTGAAAAATCTTTCAATTAAGATAACTAAGCCAAATATGGCCACATTAACGTTCGACATTCGGTTTCTTTCATTGATTATTATTTGCAGTTATTATTCCTTTTCCATTTCGTAGTATACTATCTACCATGCTTTATTAACTCTCCAGTTCCCGTATTATATCTTCTGTTGAATCTTTGCTCTTACTTAGATTTCCTGTATGCTAGACATCCAAATTTATGTAAAAAAAAGTCTTTTCAAAATTACAGCTAAATTTAGCTACGTTATAGCACAGTACTCTATGGGGTGCACCAAGTAAGGGAACAACAGTACAATACACTTTATGCTTAGCAGTCGTTTGTTTTTATACTGTATCAGAATTAAAAGTTGATTGCAGAAACATAGGATCAAATACATATTAGAATTCTTATTTCAAAATATTCAATGCATGAAATTCATACCAACAGTGAACATGTAGGCCAACTTCGCATTTTTTGCACATGAATCTGGTGTTTTTGTAACATTTTCTGCATCGCCTTTGTCCACATCCAATTTGTTCATGATCCGATGAATCATTGTTTTGTATTTTCGATTGTGGGACATTCGAGACAGACCTCACTCATTTAAAGGCTGATCCGTACTGAAAGTAGTAGGTTTAAACTACAGCTCTTCTGAAATCTCAATAAGTTTCATGTGAAAATTTTTTTCGTAGTTGCCATCCATTCTGGCAAGAAGCGGATACTACCATTTTCTATCCTGCAAACTACATCTTAGGGCTGCTACATTTTCATTGAATCTATCTACTCCAAGAATATATTGATTATACATTGTGATGACGTATGGGTAATTTACAGTAACTTTTGTTTTCTTTTTTTCCACAAATCCAATACGTTCAACTACATGGATTGGGTTCATTCTATGGCACTTCGAAACAACAGTGACAATGCTAATGTCACTTCATCGTACAATACAAAAATCTTCCGCGGTTCTGGTGGGAATTGACCTTTTTACAGTTTTTTTATGTCAGCTATGGAAGCAAGGGGACATTTTTTGGTTCTGTTCTCCCTTACTGCGCCGCCGATACCGTAGCCTTTGTTGGTCATCTGATGTACCAATGGCAGTCCTAAAAAGAATGTGTCGACATAAAAGTTATAGGAACCACACGAAGAAGGAAGCCTAGATAATAGTTCAAGTACGACTGAAGCCCCCAAACTATACTCTTCTTGTAGCTCTTTGAACCATGGTAGGGCTCAATCGAAATAAAGTAACCATTTCGCGTTGCTATGGACCACAATTTATATCCGAAATGGATAAGTTTTCCTTTCATATGCTGTTTCAGTCCACAGTGACCATAATATGGTACCATGGGTTCACTGATTGCAATATGGGTATTGAAATTATTCAAGAAATTTTGGCAAAGTAAGGAAAAATATAAACTCCACCGTAGACGGTCCCAAGTCCGTTTGAGAAAGGAGGAGAGAACCCCTTGTTTTCTCAACCTTTAGTTTCCATGTTTCCTCACCCCAAATCCCCTATTAAATGGTAGTAAATGTTCTCAGAGTCTCACATTGGGTATACTGGTTGCCCAATAATGGGACACTAAATGCTGAGAAATACTAATAACTGTATATAAATCTTAAGCTCTGCTACTAAATCCTACGTACACCTCGTTTGTGAGGACGTAAGAGTGTGAAGGCAAGTATTCTGCACCTGATAACGGAATCGACGTAATAACCATGCCGCCGGAATGGGAGTAGGGCGACAGGCTAACTCCCCGTCCCTAGAAAACCTTAAAATGTTTCGAAACCTGCAGATGGGCCTCGGAATGGATTGGACTCACGGCAATGGCCTCACAAACGAAATAAGGATTCTGGTATAGGATCCTGGAATGTCAGACTACTCAATAACCCTGGCGCCTCTAAGGACCTACAACAGGCCAGTCAATATAAATTAAAAATACTGGCAATCTAGGAAACGAGTTAGACTAGAAAGGACATTCAAGACATGAGATCGCACACAATATTCAAAAGTGGCAAGCCTACTGGAAAACGGGAATTTGGAATCACACGTTATTGATTTCAAGACAATAAACGAACGGTTGTGTGCGATCCGTATAAAAGCAAAATTCTTTAAAATCTGGCTGTTGAACCTTCACGCCCCGACCGAAGAAAAGGATGAAGAAATACAGTAAACGTTCTACAGTCACCTGGAAAGACTAGTTGACTTATTGCATAAAATGACAGAAAAATAATTCTGGGTGATTTCATCGCAATGTTTGGGCATGAACTATCTCATCTCCACGATGAAACAAATGACAACGGCCAGCGCCTGATATACTTTGCATGTAGCAGAAATCTAGTCAAACGTTTGACTTGCTTCCCACATGGACGCATTCATAAAATGGTCTGGGTATCACCGGATGGCAATATACAAAACCAGATCAATCATGTTCTGATCCAACAACGTTGGGCCTCGAGCATCCTTGGCGTCCGTGCATATCGAGGAGCCAATTGTAGCTCAGACCATTACTTGATCAAATTGACCTATCGATGTCGAATGTCAAAGGCATTTTCAGCGAAGACCAGCCCGCTGCAAGAATTTGGCATCAAGAGGCTCTAAACGGTGACTCTGGCAAAATTTCACGGAGGCCCTTGACAACTAGCTAGCTCCCATCTTATTAGACACATCGTTAAAGACGAGCAACGAGCTCTGGATGGAAGTGAAAGTGGCTACCGGAACCGGGGCAGAGCTGACGATTGGACATCAACCCCGGCGCAAAAGAAATGATTGGTTCGATAATGAGTGTCAGAACGCGTTACGTAGGTAGGAAAACAGGACAAAGAGATAACACTATGAAAATCTCAGAAAATTAGCGAATAAGATAATAAGGATTTACAAAAGAAAATACTGTGACGACCAACTAAGGAGTATAAATGTAAATTTAGCGAGTAACAACATAAGACAAGCTACAGTGCGAAAATTATAGAGGCTTATCACTGCTTAGTATGGCGTACAAAATATTTTCTAAAATCTTAGAAAATCGATTTGCATCATACGCCAACAGTACTATTGGGGAGTATCAAGGTGGTTTTAGGGCAGGTCGATCAACAATAGATCAATGATTTACAGTCAAGCAGATACTGAAAAATGCTGGAAGTCCAACATAAACGTACTCTGAATTTTCGTTAACTTTAAGCAAGCATACGACAGTTTTGATCGTAACGTACTGTACCAAATAATTTGTTGCTTTGGCATCCAAGCCAAATTAATCCGTCTTACCAAAATGACAACAACGTCGATGACCTGCCAAGTCCGCATGAACAACCAACTCACCGATGCCTTTGACGCAAATATCGATTAAAACAGGGAGATTGGCTGGCCCCATTGCTATTCAATTTGGCTCTGGAGTACGTCATAAGGAAGCTGCCTGTCGATACGTGAGGTAAATTATTATAAAAGTCGAGGCAAGTTACTGCTACTGCCTATGCGGACGAAACCAAAATTTTGTCACGGTCATAAACAACTGCCAAAGAACTCTTCCTGAAACTCGACAGCGAAGCAAAACTAGTAGGGCTACAAATTAATGAGAATAAAACAAATCTCATGACGCAGTCGAGGAAAAATACATCAAATACGCAAAATATCACACTTGGCGTATAGAGTATCAAAAATAGTAGCAAATTTTTGTATCTAGGCTCCAAAACAACGAGAACTAGTAATGAAATAAACGAAATACGCCGAAGAATACAGCACGCAAATAAAATATTTTATTCAGTTTTGACGACTTTGAAACCAGTTGCGTACACAAGAAACCAAAGCTCTGAGTACACAAATCTGTGGTAAGACCTGTGTTATGCTATGGATGTGAAACATGGATCCTAACCCAAGCACCTGCAAATATATTGAAAGCCTTTGAGCGAAGGATTCTGAGGTGAATAATCGGAATGAAGCTAGACGAGGGCCAATGGCGAATTCGATACAACCATGAACTGTGTGAAATTTTTGATGAGCCGGAGGTCTCAACGGTTATGATACTGCGAAAACTACAAGCAGCAGCCATAAATAGGATTGGCGAACAACGAATACCCAAAAAGGTATTCATTGGGAAAACTCAAGGCCGGAAACCTGTGGGGAAACGAAGGAAACGCTGGTCTGACTTAGTCGATGAAGACAGTTCATTGCTGCTCGGATTTCAAAGTTGGAGGACGCGGTCAGTAGACTGAGACAGTTTGAGATGCTATTTGCAGTAAGCAAAGGCCCGAAAGGAGGGAAGAAGAAGGAAAAATATTTTCTTACTCGTACTTTAGCGAATTTGTCATTCTGGAGCAAATTATGGTTGTCACATGAGTGAAAATATTATTGTATCTCAAAAAATTGGTCACGTCTCATGGTCACCAGTTTGTTGTAGATATTGTTCTATTCTTCCCAAAACATGCGCATGTATTATGGAGAAAGATAACCTGTCGATAGAAGAATGGCAACGAAAACATTCATCTCTTCCACCGTTAAGTGGAGCAAGTGGTTTTGTAACTGGCGTATGTCTTGGACATTTCAACAAGCAAATCAAATATGTAATAATATTCATTGAAACTCTAAGACTTGTAGTAATCGAGCAGTTAAGTGTTAAGGAAAATTCAGGCCTAAAATATCCCAGATCAACTAGACGATCGAACTGGTACGATTGCAGATTGAACTGGAACAATTTCAGATTGAATTGGAACAATTTGCGATCGAACTGGTATGATTTGCAATTGATCTGAGACATTTAAATATTTTTGACAGTTGTCGCCATCTAAAGAGGAGAGGTTATCGCGCAATTTGCACATATAGGGAGTTCGAAGGTTCGCATTGCGAACGGAAGTGCACGCATATAGTGTGGGAGCTAGCCAACACCCGCGCCCACAGCCCCAACGGTAGTTTGACTGGTGGTGAAGTTACCCGCTGCTTGGCGAAAGTGTTTCCAAGACGATTCAAATTGAGGTTGGGTTTTCCACAGGTAAGCGGAAAATTCAAAATTTCAATACGATTTACTGAACGAACGCGCAATTCGCACATATAGGACAGTTCGAAGGTTCGCATCGCGAACGGAAATGCACGCATATAGTGCGGGAGCTAGCCAACACCCGCGCCCACAGCCCCAACGTTCTTCCCTGGCGGTCGACAGTTTTGAACCCTCACCGCGAGATTAAGAGTGATCTGACCTACGTGACTACATGCAATCCGCATATTCCGCGCTTCCGTGGTTCCATTGAAAGGCCAAAGGACTTGAACATCAACTCCGGCCCACCCAACTACTTCGACCGATTTCTTGGTTTCAATTTGGTTTGTTTGTTTTGGCAGTGAACGGTTCGCGGAATCCCTCGCGAAACGCGACTTGGAGCTTCCTGTCCTGCAAGGCCATAATTCTAATTGGTTGAAAGCGTAAATCAGTCCGCATACTAGATCCTTTATAAAGGGTTCTCTGGCAGCATTCGTGGCAAGACTTGCGAACAACTTGTGCATTATATGATTTCTGCATTGAGATCAGTGCGACTGTGGAGGGGCTATTTGGATCTCGGGGAAAAGCAGGCGAAAAGTCGAGCGAATAAGACAAGTTATTTGGCGCGTTCGGAGTGGTGTCTGCTGTAGAGGTTGATTCCGTTTGGCAAAGATCAGCAATTGTTTTGCTGAGATCAAATGCATAAGGAGAAAATTTAATTTTTTCGGAATATGCCATTTGTTTTCTTCTGCAATTAGAAAGTTGGAATTATCTTGGATGCTGAAAACATTGGGAAGGATTTTCATGTGAAACCATTTCATGTGTTTACGTTGAAACTATTATTGTTCAATTCAATACAAGTTGTGAAGTTTTCGTACCGAAGACTGAATTTAGCGGTTGTGTGGAGATTCTCTGAATTTAAGTTGAAAAAGTGGGAAGAAATTAAAGTTGGTGCGGCGACGATTTAACGGTTTTCGATTTACATCGAAAGTAATTTAAAGTTTGTATACGGAATTGTAGAAGGAAAATTTGGTGTCTCTGGAGGTGAAGTATTCTTCCTGGCAGTGTGACGGCACAATTGAGATCGAAGAGGAGTTCGGAGCTGCATTAGTTGTGCCGTTATATACGAGTAGTGCCAGTCAACGGATTATGCATTCTGATCCACTATTTGAGAAAGATAAATACGTGAATCTAGCCCACATAAATCTTCCCTGCTATTTTTTTTTTTCATGTTACTGGGGATAAAGTGCTAATTAGAGAAATGTAGTGAACATATATTGTTAAAGTGTTATCGCATGAATATTCAAATAGCAATGGGAACACTGAATTAGTTCCTACGTCAGCTATTCGCATCGATTCTCAGTTCCTCCTTACATAGCCATACGTGGAGGTTGGTGGGTATAGTGCGTAAGCCACGCCCTGCTAGTATAGCTGTTACTGGTGTTTCACTAATTGATGATTTCAATAAACATAAAAAGGAAAAGCCTCCATTACCAAAACAGCAAAGCACTCCGAAACGTCTTACAAGTAATTCCAATACAATAAGTAAATCAATGTCTGTGGATACTCCAAAAACATTAGAAGAACGATCTTCAGCTAAGAAGGATGCTCCAACACCTAAGCCTCGAACGATTCTGCAACAAACAATAGACAATAATGATAAATTAAAGTGTCACAGTAACACAAACAACAGTAGATTTAACGGCAGTCAAGTTACATTACAGGATCACCCACATCACCAGCGGGCGCCCGATGAGGATGTTTGGGTGAGTACCTTTACGTTTTGGTCTTATATATACTTTTTCGGGTTTTGTAAAATAATTTTACAAAACCCTTCTAAAATCGCGTCCTGTCTGTCCGTCTGTCCGTCTGTCTGTCCGTCTGTCTGTCCGTCCATCCGTCCGTCCGTCCGTCCGTCCGTGTGTCACAGCAGTTTTTCTCGGAAACTACTTAAGCTAGAAGCACCAAATTTTGTATGTAGGTGTAAACTGGTGCTCTCTTTAAAGTTCAGCTACAAAAAAATTTTATAAGGTATTTAAGGGGGGTCTCCCCATATAGAGGAGTGACCCCCCGAAAAAAAAATTTCATTGAAGGTAGCCGATATGGATATCAAATGAAAGGTCTTGATGAGAACTTTTCAAAACAGGTCTTAGTTTGGCAAAACTTGCTTCGAGGGGCGCACAGGGAGGGGAAATACACGAAAAATTTGTGTCCCCCCCCCCCCCCCCCCCCCCCTGGCGATTGGACACCTGTGATCCGCAAAATCTGAAATAAATCAGGGATGTAGGCCTTGGTGAGTACAACAACAACAAATACGTCAGAAGTCGCAATTCGCTCAACTTTGTTAGTAATAGTATGATTTATCGATTTTATGTTTTCTTGAATAAAATCTTAACGGTACCCTTAAACTCAATGAAAGATTGAATTATATTTAGCGAAGTTATAGCGGTTTGAATTTTCCTGTATTACTATGGAACAATATGCGCTGCATTTATTATTATGGCAACATATAGCTATGGAACAATATGAGCTTTTTACCGACTCAGCCACTACAGTTTTGCTAGGATTTGCATGAAAATTTCAGGAATGATAGGTGTCATGTATATCTTTGAGAATCGGTTCAGCTAGTGGTATCAGTAATCGTGAAACAAAATGGTGGCTGTTTTAAATGCGAAGATTGAATACTTTTGAGTTATTTTTTCCCAACTTCAACGTTCAAGGTCCATGCTTTGAACACTTGATTCAATTTAATGAATGACTGAAGATGAGTACCTACAATTATTACTCATAAGTGAAACAAGTCAAGGAGGCGGGAGAGAGCTCCTAGTAAAAGGGCTTTGTAACAACTCTAGGGCTCGAAAAAATGGCCATGAATCGATGATAACAGTACAGGAGAGTGGCCCCTGAAAAAAAATTCATCAAACGTAGCCGATATGAGTATGAAATGAAAGTTTCCATGGGAGCTTTTCAAAACAGTTCTTAAACTGTCAGTTTCTGCTTCAGTGGGGCACAAGGGGGGGAAATACATGAAAAATGTGGTTTCCTCCCTCACGAATGGACATCTGAAATAATTATCAAGGGAGATATTTATGAGTATAACAATAACAAAAACCTCAAAAGTCGAAATTCCTTCAACTTTGCTAATAATAGTATGATCTTCGAATTTCATATTTTCTCCAATAAAATCGTCATTGACATGCTTCTTGACTTTATTCAATCTGGTGACTGCATTTTGAAAAATTGAATACAAAACCCTTTTGACATGAGCGTAGGTCTGTTTACTCAACTTGTTTACTTTTTTTTCCATATAAATAATTTTTTTTGCCGTTTTGGTCATATATATATTTTTTACATTTTTCTCCATATAAATAATTTTTTTGCCTTTTTTGTCATATATATATTTTTTACATTTTTTTTGATATAAATAATTTTTTGCCGTTTTGGTCATATATATATTTTTTTACATTTTTTTTCTATATACATAAATTTTTCCTATTTTGTTAGATGTATAATTTCTTTTAACATATACCTATTTTTTTAAGGGTTTTGTACTAAAATACAAAACCCTATTGCAATCACGACCTGTGTCCGTCTGTCCGTCTGTCCGTCCGTCCGTCCGTCCGTCCGTCCGTCCGTCCGTCCGTCTGTATGTCACAGCACTTTTTCCCCGAAACTATAGGAGCTACAGCCATGAAACTTTGTGGAAAGGTCAGAAGTGGTGACCTCTTGAAAGTTCAATGGTTGAAAACATTTTCAAAGGGGTTTAAGGGGGTCTCCCCATATAGGGAAGTGACCCCCCAAAAAAAAATTTTCACCACTGGTAGTCGAGTAGGGTGTCATTGGAAAGGTCTCAAGGAGATCTTTTCAAAACAAGTCTTAAAATTGCCTTATAAGTACCGAGGGGGGTAGGGGAAGGGGAAATGTACGAACTTTTCGCGTACCCCCCCTCGCGATTGGACACCTTCCATCCGAAAAATCTGAAAAAAATCACAAATGTAGGCCTTAATGAGTACAACAACAGCAAACACATGAGAAGTCGAAATTCACTCAACTTTGTTAGTAATAGTATGATTTATCGATTTTGTGTTTTCTTGAATAAAATCTAAGCGGTACCCTTAAACTCAATAAAATTTAGCGAAGAGATGACTATTTATAAGATTGACTTTACCTGAAAGTTTCATAAGGATCGAATAGTATTTAACGAAGTTATAGCGATTTGAATTTTCCTGTATTACTATGGAACAATATGCCCTGTATTACTATGGAAACATATGACTATGGAGCCATATGCGCTTTTTACCAACTTAGAAACTACAGCCTTGCTAGGATTTGCATGAAAATTTCAGGAATGATAGGTATCATGAAGATGATATATACAATTGAAACAAGTCGGAAAGGCAGGAGAGAGCTCCTAGCAAAAGGGCTTTGTAACCATTCTAAGATTCTAAAAAACAGGCCATGAATCGATGATTACAGTACAGAGGAGTGGCCCCTGAAAAAAAATTTCATGAAAGGTAGTCGATATTAGTATCAACTGAAAGTTCTCTATGAGAGCTTTTCAAAACAGTTCTTAAACTGACAGTTTTTGCTTCAGTGGGGGCATAGGTGGGGGGGGGGGGGGGAAATACATGAAAAATGTGTTTCCTCCCTCGCGAATGGACACCCGTGATCTAAAAAATCTGAAATAATTATCAAGGGAGATATTTATGGGTATAACTATAACAAATACCTCAGAAGTCAAAATTCTTTCAACTCTGCTAATAATAGTATGATCCTCAAACATGACATGTTTCTTGATTTTATTCGTTACTGGTTACTGCATTTTGTAAGTTGAGTACAAAACCCTTCTGACATGAGCATAGGTCTGTTAACCCAACTTGTTCCTATTTGGTTACATATTTATAATTTGCGTTGAATTATAACCAATTAATTTTTGCAGAAATACAAAACAAAGAATGAATTGCTAAATTTTTTGAAATCGGTCTTTCTTTTCCCAACCTTCTGACCAGGTATAGGACCCGGTACGGTGGCAGGCTGCCCCCTAAAAACATGAGCCAGCTGCCGGGTACTTAATTAATCCTTTTTTCGTTTCAGGTTACATCGCGGGTTGAGTGGCCCAAGCCGAAAGCCTCTTTATAGCATAGCGTTATGCAATCCAATTGTATAATTCTATGGCACAAATGGGTCACCGGGGTACTCCACTTCTGATGGGAAAGTTCATGCAATTCAAGTTGTATGAGTTTTCCACTCAGAAGAGGAATACCTGGCCACTGCAACAAAATATGGATTTATTCCGGTTGGGTGGGTGCGAAGGGGCTCCATCACCACCCGGTTGCCTCTCTTTCATTTGTGGGCCATGAGCTTCGCCGGGTAATGACGAGGTTACCCCAAGTCCGCCTTTCTTCTCAGGTTCCTCTTGTTTTCGTAACAAGTAATATCTCCCTCGGTGTAGTTATCTACACTTTTTGCGACTTCGGTCGCCTCGTGAGCAACATCCAATTCGTGAGTGCGAAATTTTTTTTTTTGTGGGTCCTCGTGCTGGGGAAATGAACCCGCCCCACGACACTGCAATGCTAGCCTGCCAGCGCATTCACGCGTCTTCAGACGAGGGCATTCTCGGCAGATATTGTCATCTTCTTCTGCCGAGGCAGCAGAACATCGCTGCAGTCCTTTACGGACTTATTGAACCTTCTTATTCACTACAGACTAGTAATATAAACACTCGAAGATTTATCAAAAAGTTCAAAACACCAAGGCTGACTAAAGCCCTAATGCACTCTACAGGGTGCACTGTTGATTAAGTGTATGTTTGAGGCAAATGTTTTATATTTTCCCCAATATTTTTCCGGCATACGACAAGCAACTAGTTCGAAACTAAAAGAACAAAAAAAGCAAGAACTTACGTTTTTCTTGGCATGACGACCGAAGACCAACAGGCTACTCTGATGACACTTCAAAACAGGAATATGACTGACTTTGGAAGATTATTGTCAATCTTGATAAAAGGCTAGTGGCTTGGGACAACTATGGCGCGTTTAGTAGCTACTAAGGGGTGCATGAGAAGCTTTAAAGCTGACAGGCAAACGAGTTGAGTTTTTTAAAGCACACATTAGGAACTGAAGAGTTAAGGCACAAAGAAAACATTTTGTAGATAAAATTGAACTTAAATACATTTTTTGTCTAGCAGAGGCCATATTTTCAATAGTGTAGTTGAATATGGTCACTTAGCAGCCATATTTTATACAGCGATCAGAGTTAAATTTTTTTTATTTGGAATGCAGATATTTCAAATAAAATTAATTTATAGTATGCAAATCTCGTATATTTAGAGCAAATAAAATGAATACATAAAGCAAATTAACAAAACATAAATAATGGTTCAACGAAGCTGCAAACGCAACGCGTGTTCTTTGTATGCAAATGAAGTTTTCTTTATCCTGAGGTTTTTTTGCATGCAAATGAAGTTTCCTTTATCCTGAGAAATAGTCTAACACATTCTCTGTGGTCATATGCTGCACATTTGATACAAAGCCCCATATCAGCGACTTTGTCTTCATCGCATACAAAACAATACCAGCTTTCATTTTTTACGCCCTTTCCCATTGCTTAATGCAGTCCGATTTTTTTTCTTTCAGTCCTTTGCATGGATCGTTTTCGATGTTCCGGGCGTAACCGTGTCATAACAGAAGCTTCTGTTGGTTAACTCAAGTGCTAGACTATTAACGGCCTTTTTTGGAGCAATTACTGGACTTCATAACTTTTTTGGAGTCGGCAGCATTTCAAACATTGAATTCGGGCTATCAAGATATAGGTTTATTTCGCTCATACTGTTGGATTCAAAATACAAAATACAATGCAGCCGGTTCATTATTACCGGATTCATTTGCAATAGTGCATGCATTTGCTTGAGTAGACGGTGATGAATTGAATGCTGTGCATTTTTCAGGAGCTCTTGGAGAAGGGCGATGAGTTGGAATGCTTGGCATATATGCTTCTTTGGGAATTCTCATAGGATCAAATGGATATATACCTTTCGCCTAAAATCCAGGTTTGATATTTGCTGGAGTTTGAGCTTTGTCCCAAACTTTAGGAAAATTGCTCCAGATCTCCTTTCTTGATGTTGTGACCAGTATTTCATTTTTTCTTCATCCCAGTAGTATTCAAAGGATCTGAATATGCATTTTTCTATTGGTTGCAGCTCATGGGCTGTGTTACTTGGGAGGCAGAAAAGCTTTGTCTCAAATGTTACCGCATCATCAACGATCGAATCATTAAATGGCACTTGGCACCATCAAATATAAATAATGGTCCAGGAAGCTTATACTTAGTAAAATGGTGAATCCGGAAGACAAAAGCGTTCACGGCCATGCTGCTTTTAGGCGTGATTTAGCCAAGTATATCTGTTGGTAATGAGTCTAACCATTCCAGCTTCATACGTTTGCCAACAGCACTGCCACAAGGGACTATAGTGGCGTCTCAGCGTGCTTAGGCGCGACTAGGTGTATGCTTTTTGCACCAGATTCCGCTGAAACTTCAGGTATCTTACGTAACTTAAACTGATAACCTTTCAAAAAATTATCTAAAACTACAAGTTTTTTTAGCTTTTGAACTCTAGCTGAACTTAAATTTTGGGCCTCCCTTCTACGAATATTCGGGTTCCGTTTCATAAAACCTCGAAGCCAATCCCTCCCAATCAAAGCACTTTTACTGCTGTTTATTATATTCTTTGTTTCACAATATTTTTTCTCGCACATGTGAAAGTACACGTGGAGTCACAAGATAACCGACCTCACTTAGTCGTATGATGCGCGTCTCTAAGTTTTTTTTTGAATATTTAGAAGCGGTTTTCTTCCTAACAATTGATTTCCATTCTTTACGATTGCTGACCACATATTGGTTTCACTTCAGGTACCTCGAGTTTCCTTTGATTTATATCGCAGTGCCATGATCTGAATCAAATATAAATCAAAATACTTAAAAGTTAAACAGAAATATATGAACAGAAATAAAATAAAGCATCAAAAATTTCATATGAAAAATATGGTATCTTGGCGAGTATATTTTCAGGCATCTGTATGGTATTCTGAAACTCACCTTATGTAAAGATATTCAACAGCAGCTCAGATATATCCAAGGGTATAGCATAAACGGTAAATTAAACACAGAAACAATCAACTTTTTGTAATTTTAACGAATTTATAACGCGAGAAATCGACAAAAATTTGCAATCCAATATTTGTAACAGCGGCGCGAGGTTTTCTCGCATTGAAATGGCGCAATGATGTTGACAGACTGGTGGCTCATAATTATGCTATTTCATCATGCATACAAAAGCCTTCAAACACGTGCAAGTTGTGGTTGCGACTCACTGATATTTTTTGTGGGAATATTTTCCGACTGGCCATATTTGACACAGTTGCCTTAGTAAGGATTGATACAAGGACGTACTCGTATTTAATTAATGATAAATGAATACGGACCCTTAACTAATCTTTAAATTCAATTCAAAACTGTGTAAATAAATGAAGGAATGTGCGTTTATCACCTTCAAATAGTAAATAAATGGTCGCGTAGCATTCTTAGCACTACAGCCCCGCTCTGGCCTTCGCTTAGAGATAGTTAGAGTATCTCATTTTCATGACTGTATTGATTTTTTTTCGGAAGTTGGTTTCGTCAGTACCATGCTCCCGTGTGCTTGCTCAGTTGTGATATGATCTGATTAAATCAGGCCATGTCACCACTGAGTGAACACTCGTAGTCTGTCCGAAAAAATCCCCTGAACTAAATCAGGGACCTTCGGCTTATGCGTTCATGCATTAGCATTAGTTCTACAAATTTCATCGACTAATGTGGATAGGCTGACTAATCTAAATATATTCTACCGAAATGGTCGTTGAAATTTTTTTATTAGAGAATAAGTTAATAAAATCTTTTTTATTTATACTTTTCTAAACCGTTGAAAGAAGAGAAAGTACAGTTTTGCTACATTTTTCAATATTGATATACATAATATTAATTTTGCCGCAGGCTGCCCTTACAAAAATAGGAAAACGAGTAATTTCGGCTTTTATAGGATGAACGAAAATTTCATTGGCCATACAAAACAAACTCTATAAATAACTCAATTGATACTTAGAATCGGAATAATAACAGTTTACTATGGAGCATCGCTCGTAGTAATTTCATCTTAAAACAGTTTAATGAAAACGTATTGTGTCTTTGCCTTCTGTTCTCTTGCAACAAAAGCATATAGTAAGACTAAAGACATGTGCGCCCTTGTTCTAAAAATAGTATCTCAAGGACAGTTTTATCTATTTATAGTCTCTAATAACATTTTATTAACATGTTTTCACTTAAAGCAAGCCTACGTGACAAAACAAGCTTGTGTACATACCTGAAAGGATGTTCACGCTCTAGAAAATATATCTAGCTACCAATATGCTCCACAAAACTGGAATAACGTTCAGACATCACAACATCATAAAAGCTTAGTATAGACTAAACTCAAATATGTGTTGATGAGTTAGAGTAACAGTTTTATATGAAGCACTTTCATAATTTTACCTCTAGGTATGGTCAAAAAGATTATTGAAGTTCGCATTGACCATGAGAAACTTTTATGAATGACCGCTTGTGCGAACATTGAAAGAAGATTTTGAAGTATGGTTAACACTTCGACAACACTAAAAACATTTTTAGGGCTTTGTATAACGAATTTTACAAAGACCTAATAGTCTCGCGTCCTGTCTGTCTGCACGTCCACCCGTCTGTAAATGCGTCACAGCAAGTTTTCTCAGGATATATAGAAACTAATAGGTTCAAACTTTGTGAGAAAGTCATAACTGGTAATCTCTCAAAAGTTTCCTTCAAATCAAAATCATACCGAAGTGAACCTTGGACATTTCATTTCTGCAAAGGCAGTCTGATGGGGTATCAAATGAAAGGGCTTGATTGGAACTTTCAGAAATAATAAAGTCGATTTGTGCCTCAGGGGTTGATCTTTAAAAGTAAAAGGTCAGCAAATACCCCAGGGAAAAAATTAACGCAACGCTGCTATTTATAGAATAATTCGAAAATTTAATATTTTCCCTTATAAAATCAAAACGAGTATCTTTTTAAAATGCATTTATCCTGATTAATAGCAATAGAATACTATTGTTAACAAAATTGTATGGAAAGTGGATAATAATGAAGTGCATTATAGGCATTTAAATTGTATAGAATTACAACAATAATGCGTGTCGATGCTTAATACAATTTTCATATCGACCCAAGCACTTTTATTTTCTTCAAATTTTCATGAAAATTTAAAGAATAGTGTTTAATTTGAAAATGTTCAGGTATATTGTTTGAACTAGAACAAAATGTCAGCTGTCATGTGCTTATCAAAGAAACGTCATTTTTTTTGGAAAAATTTGCACGAATTCTTATGCAAGTATTGAATGAATAATTCAAGCTATTGATTCATGCCGTCAGGAAATTCGTTTCGAACACTAGGATGATTTTAAAAACCCTTTGGTAGGAGCGCTCTCCTGCCTACTTGAATAATTTTTTATTTGATGTTTCGGATGTTTGCCACCTTCTTCTTCTTCGTAGCACTTCAGCCTCTCTAGTGCCATCGTTTCCTGCAAAAAGCACCTCCAACTGGCAACTGTTCTAGTCAACTTCACGTTTTTATGGTTTTGTAAAATAATTTTACAAAACCCTTCTAAAATCGCGCCCCTTTGTCCGTCTGTCCGTCCTTGTGTCACAGCACTATTTCTTGCAAGCCGTAGAAGCTACAAACATAAAATTACGTTTATAGATGTATTTTACAAGGTGCTTAAGGAGGGTCTCTCCATATAGGGGAGTGGCCCCTGAAAAAAATTTCATCAAAGGTAGCTGATGTGGGTATCAAATGAAGGATCTCTATGAACACTTTTCAAAACAGGTCTTAATTTGACACTTTTTGCTTCAAGGGCGCACAGGAAAGGGAAATACAGGAAAAATGTGTGCTCCCCCCCCCTCGTGATTGTACACTTGTGGTCCGAAAAATTTGAAAAAATAATAGAAATAGGTATTTATGAATACAACAACAACAAATACTATAGAAGTCACAATTTACTCAACTCTGTTAATAATAGTATGAACATTGAATTTCACATTTTCCCCGACAAAATCGTATGGATACCCTTAAATTCAATGAAAATCGATATTTAAGTAGCTTTACCTAAGGTTCTAATATTCTGCAAGTTTGATGAAAATCGTATCATATTCACAGAAGTTATAGCCATTTGAAATTTCACCAAATGCAACAATAATAACACACGATTTTGGTATTTTACAGACTTTCCATTGAAGCATTCACTGCAGTTTTGATTTGATCTTCTTGAAATTTTCACATAAGACCTATAATATAAATATTTTTGGATACTCATGATTTGCGTGATTTTTGTTAGTTTGCAACAAAATGACGGCCGTTGAAAGTACAGGAGCAATGGATTTTCTTTTAAACGCGTACATCTCTTTGACATGTTTCTTGCCTTTATTCATTGCTGGTGACTGCATTTCGCACATTGGGTACAAAACCCTTCTGACATGACCGTAGGTCTACTTACCCAGCTTGTTAGGCGAATTTCTCGAAAGAAATTTACCTATTGCGGAGAATATCATATATATATATATATATATATATGAAAAGCCTGAAACGTGGTTTTCAGCCCAGAGTCACGCTCAGTGGTACTGACATTTGCCACATAATCGCTGATGAAACCAGGATAACAGATAGATGGACTTCATATTTCAGGAACATCCTTAACCCTCCACACAGCTGCAAAACATCGGAGCCTAAAGATGTCTGCGAAGAGTTTCCGTTTGCCTTATCCACTCTGGATGAAGTTTGTTTTATCATCAACACCCAAAAGAATAATAAAGCGCCGGGAACCGATGAGATTCCAGTGGAGCTCATCAAATATGCTGGATATTCAAAAAGTCATCCAGCACATTCGGCAACAAAAGCATCTACCAAACGAGTGAAGCTAATCTTTGGAGGCATATCACTACATTGTATGGTGTACAAAAAATTTTCAAAGAGCTTAGAAAACAAATCAGTTCATATGCCAACAGTATTATTGGGGTGTATCGAAGTTTTTTTAGAGCAGGTAGATGGACAATAGACAAATTGTTTACAGTAAAGCAAGTATTAAAAAACAGCTGTGAGTTTAACAAAGGCGTGCACCAAATTTACGTTAACTTTAAGCAAGTTTACGAGAGTATTGATTGTAACGTACTGTATTAAATAATGCTTTGGTTTGGTATCCCAGCCAAATTAGTCCCTCTTACCAAAATGACAACGACGTCGACGACCTCCATAGTCCGCATCAATAATCAACTCACCAACGGCTTTGACACAAATATTGGACCAAAGTAGGGGGATGGACTGGCCCCATTGCTATTCAATTTGGCTCTAGAATACGTCATCAAGCAAATTTTTGAATTTTTTGACGCGCCGGAGGTCCCAACTATTGTTAGACTATGAAAGCTCCAATGGGCTGGACACATAAATCGTATGGACGAACAATGGGTATCAAAAAACATATTCGTTGGAGACTAGTATGGGAACCGAGGAAACACTAATCTGACTCGGTTCACGAAGACAGTTCATCGGTGCTCGCATTTAGAGACTAGAAGACGCGGTCAATGGACCGAGACAGTTGGAGGTGCTATTTGAAGGAAGCGAAGGCTTGAGAACCACTGTAGTGGTATGAAAAAGAAGATGAAAAATTTATAATTAATAGCTTTATAGTGTACGACGGCGGTCCCAAAAGTACCCGACCTGATCAAGATAACCATAAGAAAATTACGAAAATGTTTTTTTTATTTTCCAACATATTCTTTTTTCAGCTCGATACACTTTTCCCAAACGATGTTCAATACGAGTAGCTTCGACACGTTTTATAGTAGGAACCGTCAAGCTCCTCAAAATAGCTACTAACCACAGACTCTACCTCTTCATTGTTGGCAAATCGTTTGCCACCGAGCCATTTTTTCAAATTCGGAAAAAGAAAATAATCCGAGAGAGCCAGATCTGGCAAATAGGGTGCGTGAGGAAGCAATTCGAACTTCAATTCATTGATTTTAGCCATCGCAATGACGCACGTGTGGACTGGTGCGTCGTCGTGATGAAACAACACTTTCTTCTTTGTCAGATGATTTCATCACTCAAACGCTGCAATAAGGCCGCATAGTATGTGGCGTTAATTGTTTTTCCTTTTTCGAGATAATCAATAAATATTATCCCACGCGCATCCCAGAAAACGGATGCCATGACCTTGCTAGCTGACTGAACTGTCTTTGTTTTCTTTTGAGCTGGTTCTCCCTTTTTAGTCCACTGCTTTGATTGCTCCCTGGTCTCAGGTGTAAAATGATGGTTAAAAAAAAATAAATTCCCCGTTGGCAGCACCAGCCGGAAAGGTGAATTTCTCGTATTTAGCGTAAGGTTTCGAAAAAGAATTTGGCTTGCCTACTACTGGACTTCTTACTGCAATTTTTTTAGCACGACATGGGTATTTACTAACAAAAAGAATCTGCTGCCGTTTGTATTTGGGGACCCTTCATAGAGGCGCAAATATTTTGCTCATTAAATTGAGTTGCACATGTATGGATCACATATTGAAAATCGACGGGTAATAAATTGTTATAAACATATTTATAATCGTTTCGCCCTTCTCACATTTGCTGTTTATACATTTCACAGTGGTTACCACACAAAGGTGATAACTTTTTGGCTTAAATAGCTCAAATAGTCAATTTCAAAAGATTTCCATAAAAGTTTAATCAGCACTTGCATTGCCATTAATATATACATTTTCGATTCTTTTCTGAACCATCAAGGGCGGTCATTTTGATTTTTTTATTGAAAACGGCTGCTAAAAATATTAATCTGTAAATTTTGGAATTTTTTATTTGTCATCCGACTTGCATAATTAAATTAAATTAACTTGCCTTAATAACTTATAATTTCAAGTTTTATCGGAATTTAATGAGAAACTTGGCTGCTCAAGGGCTACAGAATTAAAAAAAAAATCTTTATGTCACCCCCTGTATCGGGAGACCAACTTAAACACATTAAAATATTTTCTTACACTGCCAATTTCAAGAGGCACCACTTTTGAACTATGTAGAAAATTTCCTCATTCTAGCCTATGTGGTTTGTGAGAAAACTTGTGACGCACGAACAAATGGACGGACGGACAGACAGACATGTCGCGATTTTATAGTTTTTTAAGGGTATTGTTAAAAATATTTTACAATATCCTAAAAATGGTCTGCTTTATAAATACTTCCAAGATAAGTCATTTAAAACGTTTCCATATAAAAAATTCATTATTTCAGTTGCGAATTGCGCTTGCCTCCTGACCTTTTGGGGCTGCCATTTTGAATGCATGCATTTAATTTTGGACTATTTAAAATCTTTGTGGGCTAGGACCTCATCAATCAATGTGCTAAATCTCGTTCAAATCGGAGTTTCACTCCAGACAGGGCAAAATAATTCAATTTTTAGTGAAAATGGCAGCTAAAAATATCGGGTTTTAAATTTTCGGCTTTTTTTCATTCAATTTTAATAATTTTCTGCATAATACAAGAACATGAAACAGGGATCCATAGTCTCAAGCTTCATCAAAATCCACTGGAAAATGTGACCGCTAGAGCGCCACAAAAACCTGAAAAAACGCATATTTAAACCAGCGCTGTTTTGAAATCCGCACATGCACGATCGCCAAAATATCAAAGTCTGTAGGTCTATCTACCTTGAAACCAAGTTTTATATTTGTCGAATCAAAATTGTGACTTTTAAAAGCCTTTGAAATTTTGAGTTTCAACTGGCCGCCGTTTTGTTTTTGTGACCTGACCTCCAGTTTTTTCAAGTAATTCTTTAGATATTTATAACTTCTATCCAACAGCCGAATTTCATGAAAATCTGTTGAAAGCTTTGACTACTATTACAACGACAAAATTTTGCACGTTTTTCGACCTTTGAGCGGCCGCCATTTAGTTTCTGCCGTTCCGACTTTGGATTTTTGTCAGATTCATCACATACATCAGTGAACCTTTCTGCCAAATTTCATCCAAATCGGAGCTATACTTTGGTCAGAACAGAAATCACGATTTTTCGTCTAAAATGGCCACCATTTTGTTTTTGCCCGGCCGATATAGCTGGTAAACGAACTTAACCTAGAAATTTATCCAATTCACCTTTCCTGAAAATTTGGTGAAGATCAGAGCAAAATTGCAACCTCTAGCGTGGTCATAAATTTCGTTATATCTCATATATATATATATATATATATATATATATATATATATATATATATATATATATATATATATATATATATATGTATATTGTCGCGTGTTTTTGGTTCGCGGCTAATAATTTAATGTTCCGGGAAAGTGAAAACGCAATGTCTTTTAAATTAAATTAAAAAAAGTTTATTTAATTACAAAAATGCACAATAAACAATTTCACACTTTCACTAATTTCAATTTTCACTATTAAACAAGTTGGGTAAACAGACCTACGCTCATGTCAGAAGGGTTTTGTATTCAATTTTCAAAATGCAGTCACCAGATTGAATAAAGTCAAGAAGCATGTCAATGACGATTTTATTGGAGAAACTATGAAATTCGAAGATCATACTATTATTAACAAAGTTGAAAGAATTTCGACTTCTGAGGTTTTTGTTATTGTTCTACTCATAAATATCTCCCTTGATAATTATTTCAGATGTCCATTCGCGAGGGAGGAAGCACATTTTTCATGTATTTCCCCCTTGTGCCCCACTGAAGCAAAAACTGACAGTTTAAGAACTGTTTTGAAAAGTTCCCATGAAAGCTATCATTTCATACTCATATCGGCTACGTTTGATGAATTTTTTTTCAGGGGCCACTCTCCTGTACTGTTATCATCGATTAATAGCCAATTTTTTCGAATCCTAGAGTTGTTACAAAGCCCTTTTGTTAGAAGCTCCCTCCCGCCTCCTTGACTTGTTTCACTTATGAGTATTAATTGTAGGTACTAAGCTTCAGTCATTCATTAAATTGAATCAAGTGTTCAAAGCATGCACCTTAAACGTTGAAGTTGGGAAAACATAACTCAAAGTTATTCAATCTTCGCATTTAAAACAGCCACTATTTTGTTTTACGATAACTGAGACCACTAGCTGAACTGATTCTCAAAGTTATTCATGACACCTATCATTCCTGAGATTTTCATGCAAATCCTAGCAAAACTGTAGTGTCTGAGTCGGTAAAAAGCGCATGTTGTTCCATAGCCATATGTTGCCATAGTAATACATGCAGCGCATATTGTTCCATAGTAATACAGGAAAATTCAAACCGCTATAACTTCGCTAAATATGATGCAATCTTTATGAAACTTGCAGGGTTGATCAATCTTATAAATAGACATCTGTGTTTCGTTGAATTTAAGGGTACCGTTAAGATTTTATTCAAGAAAACATAAAATTGATAAATCATACTATTAATAACAAAGTTGAGTGAATTGCGACTTCTCACGTATTTGTTGTTGTTGTACTCATCAAGGTCTACATTCGTGATTTTTTTCAGATTTTTCGGATGGAAGGTGTCCAATCGTGAGGGGGGGGGACACAAATTTTTCGTGTATTTCCCCTCCCTGTGCGCCCCTCGAAGCAAACTTTGCCAAACTAAGACCTGTTTTGAAAAGTTCTCATCAAGACCTTTCATTTGATACCCATATCGGCTACCTTCAATGAAATTTTTTTTTCGGGGGGTCACTCCCCTACATGGGGAGACCCCCCTTAAATACCTTATAAAATTTTTTAAGTAGTTGAACTTTGAAGAGATCACCACTTTACACCTATATACAAAATTTGATGCTTCTAGCTTAAGCAGTTTCCGAGAAAAACTGCTGTGACACACGGACGGACGGACGGACGGACGGACGGGCGGACGGACAGACAGACGGACAGACGGACAGACAGGACGCGATTTTAGAAGGGTTTTGTAAAATTATTTTACAAAACCCTAAAAATCTAACACTTGTCCATAAATTTCTTATCGCAATTGTCTTCTAAATCACTTCACTATTACGAAACACACTATCGCAGCTCTTATCGCGGTCGAATGAATGATCCCCCCATTCATTCAGCTCGCCTTTATATAGGTTCTCTACCTATTCACCCATTTCTCGTACATTGGCGAATGTTCTACCGAGAGGTACCTGGTAGATTCGAGCAAATTAATGAATGGAGTGACGTCACTTGCAGATGTTGACCATGCTTGTTGGGTTCTCGTGGGTTCGAGTAAATTCATTTGTTGACGTTCTTAATGATTGTGAAAACAATTGCGACAGTAGCTCGCAGAATTATTTGTACATGTAATTATTTGTACATGTAACACTGCCCCCACCTCAGTTCTTTTCGCCCCGAAAAGATGTGTCGCCAGTTGTAGTCAATTCTCCCTGGCTGTGGTATGGGGCAAGACGGTCCAGATGCACGATTTTCGTTTTAGCTCTCCGCTTACGATGTTCCTGTATTCGGTATACGACGTCGTTGATTCGCTTTGTAACTCGGTATGGTCCCTCCCAATTATGTTGCAACTTTGGAGACCTACCCTTTCGCCGTTGCGGGTTATAAAGCCACACCAAGTCATCTTGCTGGAAGCCAGTAGAATTAGCCTTTAGATCATACCTGGTCTTCATGCGGTCAGTAGCCGGTTCGAGGTGTTTTCGCACTGTCCGATGTATCTCGTTCAACCGTTGTCTTAGATCACTTGCGTACTCCGATACCGTTTGGGGTTTCTCAGGGGGTGTTCCGAACTTTATATCGGCTGGCAAACGAATAGTCTTTCCAAAAATGACTTTGGCTGGGGCTTGGCCCGTCGATGCATGTTCAGCGGCTCTCTACGCCATTAAAAATAGTGGGATATGTCGGTCCCAGTCCCTTTGATTCTCGTCAACCATTTTGGCCAGGTGTTTATTGAGCGTGCCGTTGAAACGTTCGACCATTCCATCGGATTGGGGATGCAGCGGTGTTGTCCTCGTTTTCCGTATTCCGAGCAGCTCGCACATTTCGCCAAAAACTAGTGACTCAAAGTTTCGGCCTTGATCCGAATGTAGTTCGCCAGGTACGCTGTACCTGCTGACCCAATTTAACACTAGCTGTTCAGCTACAGTAGTTGCTTCCTGGTTGGGAATGGGGTAGACCTCGGGCCACTTGCTGAAATAATCGGCCACAACCAGCGTGTATCGATTTCCCCATTCAGATTCAGGAAAGGGTCCTGCGATGTCAGCAGCAATCCTTTCAAACGGTGCCCCCACGTTATAGGTTTGCATTTGTCCTCTCAGTCGTCGCTTTGGGCCTTTGACGGAAGCGCAAATTGTGCATCTGCGACACCAGTCCTCTACATCTTCTCGAGCGTGGAGCCAGCAGAACCTTTCCCGCAATTTCGCTAAGGTCTTGTTAACACCAAGGTGGCCTCCCGAGGATCCTTCATGCATTTCCTTAACCACATCGTGGATTCAGCTTTTGGGTAGTATAGTTTGCATCCTATAGGAGCTGCCATCCACCGTTTCCCATTTCCGCTTGAGTATGCCACCCTCTACCTGAAGGGAGTTCCATTGTGCCCAATAGCTTTTCAGGGTTGCGCCATGCATTGAAACGTCTTTCCACTCAGGTCGCCCAGTCGTCTCCTTCCATACGAGCAATGGTCCGATGTCTTCATCGGCTAGCTGGGCATTTTGAATCTCCTCCGATGAACAACCTTCATCGAATTCGGCCGTTATCAGTCGCAGATCAACGGGCGGTTCCTTTTCCTCAATCCGTCGTCAATGCTTGCAGTTAGCTGGACATGGGCGACGAGATAGGGCGTCAGCATTTCCATGAACTCCGCCCTTCCGATGAACAATTTCGTAGTCGTATGACTGCAATCTTTCGATCCACCTCGCAACTTGTCCCTCGGGGTTTTTGAAATTAAGTAGCCATCTCAACGATGCATGGTCCGTTCGATAACAAATTTCTGGCCATATAGGTACTTGTGGAACTGCTTGGTGGCCTCTGTTATAGCCAATAGCTCCTTCCTGGTCACACAGTAGTGCCTCTTACTTTTTGAAAGAACTCGACTGTAATACGAGAGGACTCTTTCTTCACCATTGATCTGCTGGGAGAGTACAGCTCCAATACCGCCGTTGCTTGCATCGGTGTCAACTACAAACATTTTTCCGGGTTCCGGATACGCCAGTACGGGTGATTCACATAGTTTTTCCTTCAGGGTCTCAAAGGCTGTCTGGCATTGTTCATTCCAGACAAACGGACGATTTTTCTCGGTTAGCTGATGGAGACACTTAGATATTTTGGCAAAGTCTTTGACGAATCTTCGATAGTAGGTTGCCAGACCCAGGAAACTTCGTAGTTGGCGCTTGTTGTTTGGTGTTGGCCAGCTTTTCACGGCTTCAATTTTCTCAGGGTCTGTTTTGACCCCTTCTGCTGATACAACATGTCCCAGGTATTTTACTTCAGCTGCGAAAAGGGTACACTTGTCGGGACTAAGTTTCAAATTTGCCAGTCGCAGTCGGGAGAAAACCTCTTCTAAGTTCCGCGCATGCTCTTCGAACGTTCTACCGATGAAGATGATGTCATCTAGGTACACCAAGCGGGTTTTCCAGGTTAGACCACATAGCACGTATTCCATCAAGGGTTCGAAAGTGGCTGGAGCATTGCAAAGCCCAAACGGCATCACCACAAATTGCCACAATCCGGTCCCAACTGAAAATGTGGTCTTCTCTCGGTCCTTCTTGTCAATTTCTACCTGCCAGTAGCCACTCTTGAGATCGAGTGTAGAAAACCATTTTGCGTCGGTTAAAGTGTCCATGATGTCATCGATGCGTGGGAGCGGGTAACTATCTTTCTTAGTGACGTCGTTAAGCTGCCTATAGTCGACACAAAAGCGAGTGCTACCATCCTTTTTCTTTACTGGAACTACAGGCGCGGCCCATGGACTTACAGAAGGTTCAATAATGCCTTGTTTTTCCATGTCCAAGATCAGCGCGCTCACTTCTCCTTGTTTGGCTATAGGGAGACGTCTTGGTGCTTGTCGAATCGGCTTGGCTCCCTGTGTATCTATGACGTGAGTTACCAAACTCGTTCGGCCTTGGTCATCCGGGCTTGTTGAGAAGATGTCACTGTACTTGGTGACCAGATCAGAGGCTCGTTTGAATAGCTGCACCGGCAATTTGACTTGCTTCAATATTGCAGACGTGGATTCCCGGGCTTTGTCTGTGTCTTGCCTCCTTTTCCAATGATGGTTGTGAGTAGCTTCTAAAGAGGTGATGGTGGAAACAGGCTGGCAGCTGCCGATGACTTCTCCCGCTTTGATGCTCGTGGTAGAGTCTGCGGTGTTAAGGACTCTAACCGGCACATATCCGTTCCTTAAAGATCTTACAAGGCTTCGTCCTACAATCAAACTGTGTAATGCGGATGTCTTCGTTGGCTCTATCAGATAAGATCGGTGGTCTCCAGAATCACCATCAAGCTTGGCCCATACAATGCTTTCGGAAGAATTCGGTACATCAGTGTCAGTACATACCACTACATTCATCTTGGGGATTTGGACGCTGGGATCCTCCATCAGTACTTCGACATTCTGCCATTTCAATACACGTTTGCCCAAGTCCAACGTGATTCTATGTGGTCGCAGAAAATTCATTCGGAGAATGCAGTCATCCATAATGTTCGCGACCAGAAAATTATGTCGATACACAAGGTCTCCCAACTTTATCTGGAGGTTGACCTCTCCATGAACAGGTGCAGTTTCTCCCGTAGCTGTCCGTAGTGAGAACATTCTGCCCTTGTGAAGTTGTTGCTGTCTAACTAGGTCTGGTCGGATAATCGATCGGGTTGCACCAGTGTCGATTGTTATGGTGCAGTGTTCTCCGTCAATTTGACCCGGAAGGCATAAGTCCGGTTCTCCACGATGTAATCCTGACACGGTGATGGTGGTGCTGGGGACGTCGATCCTCCTAGCCAACCTCTGCCCCACGAAGTTGGCTCTTACATGTTTCACGACCCCTCTGTTTGAAGGGCTTCTCCTCCTAGCTGCACACCCTGGACAATAGCTCGGTTTTTTTCGCTTCTTGCAGTCTCTTTGCAAGTGCCCCTTCTCTCCGCAATTCCAGCATCTAGGCGCACCATTTACATGCGGGTCTCGCTCAATTTCCACGCGCTCACACCTGCACTCGTCTGCCACTACCTCACGGACCCGGGCAGTGGTACGAGTCGCATTTTTCGCAGCCTCAAAGTTCAGACTGTAAGCCAATGCATCCTTAACCGTTTGCTTTTGGGCTAAACGCACGGCTTGTTGCAATTCCGGGTCCTTTAGTGCGCTGATGAATGCTTCTGTCGCTGCATCATCTCGATGTTCTGGGTCGTAGGCCGGGTAAGCCAAAAGTGCTAGTCGCTCAATGTCTTGGGCTAGCTGCTGTAGGGTTTCACCAGACTTCTGCACCCGATGCCTTAGCTGTAACCGATAAATCTGCTTTAGATGATCATCTCCATAGCGCATCTCGAGCGCATTCATTATAGCATTCGAGTTTGAGTGCAATTCAACGGGGATCGTCTGCAACAACTCGGCAGCTGGGCCTCTTAGAGCAAGAATCAATGCAGTTGCTCATTCCTGCTCATTCCAGTGATTTATGCGAGCGGCTGCTTCGAACTGGGTTTTGTAAATACTCCAGACCGTTTGCCCATCGAGTATTGGCGCTTGCACATTTCTAGATGAGCTTTGCGCTGCGGTTATAATTGGGGCTGGTGAGGTGGTTACTACTGCCTTTGCTGCTTCCAATTCCTTTTTCATGTTTTCCATCTCATTGTTGATTCTCTCCTCGACCTGGCTGACCTTTTCCTCGACCTGGTAAACCTTTTCCTCGACCTGGTCAACCTTTTCCTCGACGCCTTTAATTTGTTTGTTGAGACTACCGAGCTCCGCTTTTATTTCGGTTGACTGTTTCTCCAGCTTCTGTGTGATGTCTGCCTTGATGTCTGCTTTGATTTCGATTGCTTGTTGGTCTAGCTTCGCTGATTGTTCACAGCTTCGCAGCTAAACTGGATGTCTGTTCATTTAGCTGCGCTGATTGTTCACTTAGTTTCGTTTGTTCATTTAGCTTCGCAGCTAAACGTGATGTCTGTTCATTTAGCTGCGCTGATTGTTCACTTAGCTTCGTTGATTGTTCATTTAGTTTCGCAGTTAAATTGGATGACTGTTGTCGCTGCTCTTGCTGCTTGAGCATCAACATTTGCATCAGCGCATTTTCTGGCTCCTTTGGTTTTTGTGTTTCGGCTTCACCACCTTCTGCGCCTCTTTCTGCAGCTGACAGCTCACCTGAATCCAGACTCACGCCTTCCGACTCGATCGCATCACGCAAGCGTGCAATCAGTATGGCCTTTGTACCTTGTGTAGCCAGATTTCGTTGTTCCAACTCCTCTTTGAGCTCCGATATGCTCAATTGATTAATTTTTAGATGTAAATTTCCTGGCATTTTTATTGTTTCGGCTAATTTTCCACGTTAATTTTCACAATTGTGCACTTTAAAATTGTTTAAACGTTTCCACTTCCAGAATTTTAATCTCACTTCTCGACACCACTGTCGCGTG